>CM072818.1:74965342-75565342 GCA_036937905.1 Salvia rosmarinus
TGCCGACCAGAGTCGAGCGAAGCGAAGGAAGAAAGGCGGTCGAACTCCTCCGGAGGGGCGATAGGCGTCGTATCGATCCGCCTCCGAAAGAGGCGGCAGCGATCTCCGGGGTTCGGCCGATGCGGAGAATCATCTCACTTTCTCGTGGAGATTCTAGACACGCCCCCCTTGCGTGATACGGCACCCAACATAGCGGCCTACGACGGCCTCGGAGACCCTCAGACTTCCTTTCGCCTACACCACCAACATGGCGAATCGAGGAATGGAAGATTTTCACATGTGCAAAATCTTCCCGAGTCTTGATCTCCACGCACGGCGTTGGTTCACCTCGCTCCGCCGAAACAACATCCACTTGTTTCCGGGACCTCGTGGATCGATTCAGTGGCGCTTATCGAGAAGATGCCGCCCGGCGACCTTCCTCCGACCTGCTCACAATCCGCCAAGGGGCGGGCGAGACGATGTCAAACTTCGTCTCGAGGTTCATCAAGAGTCGCTCAAAATCGGCGTGAAGCGATCTCTACATCATCAACGCGTTCAGCGGGATCCGGCGGTGGCGAACAAAGAAATCACCGAGGAGAAACCAAAGGCGGCGAGTAAGCTTTGGAACACGGTGGATAACTTCGTCGAGGAGGCAGTCGGATCGGAAGAAGCGGGAGATCCGGGGACGGCGGTCAGAGAAAAAAGCCGGACGGCCAAAGTCGAGGGCGCCGCGAGGCGCCTTCGAGCGAGAATCAAAGAGCGGCTGGAGTCCGGGCTCGGACCTCGGCCCAACCCCGCCCGGACGAGCGCCCACTCAAATCAAGGCGAAATATTCGAGCTCCACGCCGAGCTCTTCCAGGCTTGCCCTATGAAAGGGGATCGAAGAGGTCCATGAGGCAGTATTGCGACTATCACCAAGGGTATGGTCACGATACCGAGGGCTGCGACACAGGCTCACGGATCGGCGAGCTCGTCGAAGGTGGAGCCCTCAAAAATACCGGACGGTGGCAGAAGAGGGAGGCGCGAAGGAATGGGCGGCAACAGCGGGCCGACCCGGCGACCCAACCCGAAGGCGGCGAGGGCGAAGGTCCCAGCGCCATGGAGCAGGTCTATGTTGTTACGGGACGCCTCGGGACGATGAGGTCGTCCTTAAAAACGACGCCGAGGCCGGCCCGGAAGAGCCGAAGAACAAGCGACTCGGGATGGCGAGAACATGCGTTCTCGAGAGGACCCGTGCCCAAGATCATGCCGCACCGGGGCGCCATCACCATACAGTGCGGTGGGCAACAAAAACGTCCACCGGTCTATATCGACATTGGAGCCTCCGTCGGCATCATCTTCCGGAGGTATGCGGATAAGCTTGAGGTCGGAGGCATCCGGTGCTTCCGCGCCTCTCCGACTACGGGCTTCACTCGAAAGCGGTCCGGCCGAGGGGTCATTACCTTCCGGTCACGCGTGAGGCGGGCTCCTGGTCGGTCATGAGGCCATCCGATTCTTCTACGGTCATTCCTCTCCGTACAACATTATCCCTCGGAGAGATTGGCTGTGCGCCGCCAAGGCCGTCTGTTGGTCTACCACCATAGTAAAGATTCCCCCCGGTGGGAGTGCTCCGGCGTCGAGGGACCAAACGGCCGCAAAAGAATGCCTACGACTCTCAACTCGGGATGCGGCCTCGCCCGGGCATAGCAATTACGGGGCCCGAGGCCGACACCCGGATGACTGGACCGAGGACCTCAACTATCTGACGATCCTCGAGGTCATCAGTCGGCACCGGGGCGGCGGACGTCCGGCGACACGTCAAGCGACCACGAAAGAATATAGGGCGTGTTTGCTTGGTCCCGCTCGATATGATGGGGTGTCGCCGAGCTCATAACTCACCGCCTCAACATCGACCCGCCACCAAGCCGGTCCGGCGAAGAAAAGGATATTCGCGGCGGGCGGCGGTCGTTAGGGACGGTGACTCAACTTCGAAGGCGAGATCTTGTTCGAGGTCGAATACCCGACTGGATGGCTAATCGATCGTGGTCCAGCCGCGGAGGTGGCGCGTGTCGCGTCGATTATACCGACCTCAACAAGCACGCCCAAAGATTGCTACCTCCGCGATATTGACAAGAAGGTGGAGGCTTTGGTGGGCCACGAGATGTTCAACTTCACGGATCTATACTGAGGGTACCACCAATCTCGATGAGCGGGAGGATGCACCAAAGACTGCATTCATCACCGACTTCGGCGTCTTTGCGTACCGAAAGATGCCATTCGGCCTCAAGAACGCCGGGGCTACCTACCAGAGGATGGTGGATGCAACATTCAAAGACCACATCGGGGAGATCGTCGAGGTCTACGTCGACGACATAGTAGTCAAAAGTCAGAAAACGGAGAGCTGCGCCGACGACCTCGGCACCATCCTCCAACTGCTCGGTCGGCCAACCTCAAACTTAACCCCCAAAATGCACGTTCATGGTAAGCGGGAAATTCTTGGGGTCTTTGGGTTTCCCGAAGGCTTGAAGCGAACCCCACCAAGGTAAAGACGGTGCTCGAAATGCGAGTGCCAAAACCATTCGCGAGGTCCACAAACTTCAAGGGTGCTGGCCGCCTCAAGTGGGTTCCTCTCCGGGCTGCAGAGAAGCGGCTCCATTCTTTAAAATCTTGAGGAGGGCCGGGACTTCGCATGGCGGGAAGAGCACCACCGCCTTCACACCTCAAGGAGTACCTCATGACTGCTTACCTTGACCGTCCCCAAAAAGAGGCGAACTCCTCTCCTTGTGCTTGGCGACCTCGGACGAGGCAATCAGTCTTGATCTTGGTGCGGGATGAGGTCGGACGGCAGCTTCCTATCTACTTCATCACCGAGCACTCAAAGGATGGGAGACAGTCTGCCCGCCTTGAAAAAGGTAGACTGCAGCGGTGAATGCTAAGCGGCGGCTCAGACCCTACTTTCGGGCTCACTCCGTCCAGTCTTGACCGACCCGCCCCGAGGCAAGTCTTATCAAAACACGAGTCATCCGGACGAATAGCGAGTGGGCCACAGGCTTGGCGAGCACGATATCTCGTCTTTCCCCGGACCGGCCATAAAGGCAAGCTCACCGATTTCTGGTAGAAGCCAAGTTCTTGAGCTCGGTCGGACCGCTAAGATTAGCTCCTCCAACGCCCCACCTCGGTCATCCGGCCCGCAGCGGAGGAACCGGACCTCATCCACGAGATAGTTGTTGGCGAGATGTCGTGGGCGGGCACCGTGCAAAACAGGCAGGCGGAGCGGGCATCCTTCTCCCGGCCCGGATATGGAAGTCACCTCGCACTCCGGTTTACCTTCCCGACCACCAACAACGAGGTGGAGTATGAGGCCCTAATCTCCGGACTCCGCCTCGCTAAGGAGCTGGGGTGGGTGAGATCAAATCTTGGCGATTCCTGTGTCGTCGTGAACCGTGTGTTAAGCAATCACGAGGCGAGGAGGACCGAATGAAACAATACCTCGACAAAGCGAAAGAGATGTTGACCTCGTTCGGATACTCAACATCCACGAATCCCCCGAGGAAAATAGCCGGGTGGCGTCCTCGGCAAGCTAGGCTGCGTCGTCAACAAGTCCACCAGGTGGAGAGATCCGTTCGAGCATAGCGGAGTCCCGCGTCGGCATCATCACCGAGACGAGCCGATTGGATGTCTCACGAGGCCTACACGGAACACGGCGCACTACCTTCGGATCGGCTCGAAGCAAAAGATGATGGCAAAGTCGAGTATCTCATGCGTGAGGCGTTCTCTCCGGAGTCTTACCTTTGACCCTCCCGAGATGCCTCGGGCGGAAGAAGCCGACTATGTGCTCAACGAAATACAGGGTCTTGTGGAAGCCACATCGGTCGCGAGCACTTTCAAAGAAGGCGAGGTTGGGATACTCTTGGCCCACCGCAAGATTCGGCCGAGCTCGTCGAAGTGCCCAAAGTGCGGATCCACTCACAGTCGGTCAGGCGCCTCGGGACGGTTTGAGCGACTGCGAGTCCGTGGCCTTTCATGCGGTGGGGATCGACATTGTTGGCCCGTTCGACCGAACACCGGTCGGCCCGATATTTAGTCGTGGCCATAGACTACTTCACAAAATGGGTCGAGGCCGAGCCACTTTCGAGCATCACGAGCGAAGGATTCAAACCCTTGTGTGGAGAATATAGTCCGCCGCGCATACCGCACATCACGGTCTCGGACAACGGCACCCAATTCGTCGACAAAACTTCAAGGTGGTGCGAAGAGCTTCACATCGATCAACGCTTCACTTCGATCGCACACCCGCAAGCAAATGGTCGGACCGAGGGTGACGAACCGCACGATCGTACAAGGATTGAAGAAGAGGCTGGATCGAGCTAAGGCGATCGGGCTGAAAATCTCCTCAAGTCCTCGGTCTCTGGGACCACACCTGACGGCGACGGGAGACCCCTTTAGCACAGTCACGGTACCGAGGCCGTCATCTGCGGTGAGATCGGCGCGCCAAGCCCTCGCACTCTCCACTTCAACCAGGCCGGGAACGAGGAAGACCTGCGGGCCAACCTTGACGCCCTCGAGGAGAAGCGCGAGCTCGCCTTCATAAACGAAGCCAAGTACAAAGAGCGGTCGCGCTACTACAACAAAGGTAAAGGCCTCCACACTCCGAGTGGGCGACTCGCCCTGCGGAATAATGAAGCAAGCCGAGCCGAGCGTCTTAACAAGCTTGATCCGACATGGGAAGGACCTACCGCGTTCACGGGACCTCGGAAAGGGGCCTATAAGCTCGCCCACCGTCAGGGCACTTATTCCCGAACACGCACATAACTCATCTAAGGAGGTATTTTACATAGCTTTGATTTTAGATCGGCGACATGTTAGCCCTCCTATTGTTTTGGTGATGTGCGATCTTTGTTTACTTGTTTAATAAAACATCATTTTTCTAATGAGTATTTCACCGTTCGTCTTACATCTATGTGAACATCCATTCGGATATACCACATCTAAAACCTTCACAAGGGACGCCTTACGAAGATGAAAATCCCACTAAGTAGGGTAAGGCACGACTACCCATTAAGTTGGGCGCCTACATGCAAAGCATCTGATTACCCATTAAGTTGGGCGTCTACATGCAAAGCATCAGATTACCCATTAAGTTGGGCGATCACATGCAAGCGACATCCGACCGATCTCGCCACCTCATACCCCTTTATTTGGGAAGATATGCCACCGGTACAAAGTCTAAATGCATTAACGACTACAAACAAAGTACCAAGCCATATCTGAAGACAACCGTGCTTGAGCTCGTTTACCCCTTTATTTGGGAAAATACGTTGTATACTGATATAAATACATTTATGACCAAAGCGAAGTCCTAAGCTATGTTTGTACCTCTCAAAGGGAAAACGTACACTTCAAACAGTCTAAATACATTTATATCTACATACAAGGTCCTATACTATACATGGCCTCATTCAGGCCTCAGGGCTCACTTGCTGTGGACTTGCCAAAGCGCGCCAATTCTCTACAAAATCTCCAGCCGACGGTGTATGCAGAACGAACTCAGTGCCTTCGACCCGGTCGATAAGGCGGAATCACCACGGCCTTCTCCCGAGGTGCTCGCCGCGGGCTCTGAGGCAGCCTGGACGGAAGATCGACTCTGTGGTCACCTTCGCCGCTCGGGGACACTTGAAGTGGCGCAGCGCCAAGTCTGAGCATTCGGGCCGTGGGATTCACCCGAGCTCACACCACGACCGGGCACCGGTCGGGAGTACTACTCGACCCCACCACCGCTTCTTCCCCGACCATGGTCTCGGTCGCCGCCGTCGCTCCCGGAGGATCGCCCGGATGATCGCCCCTGCCGGACCCATCAACCTCAGCACCTCGGCATGATCGGAGTAGCCGCCCGCCTCGGTGGTTCTTCTATGATCGGGTCGGCGGAGCCCGCTGTTGCCTCGCCGCCTCGCCGGGGCATGCGACGTTTTCGGACGATGTCGTACATCTCCATCAACTTCACCACGGAGTTCACGCAGGCTTTGAACTTCTTCTTTGTTGGGCCCTCGCCGTCCTCGGCACCATGCCTCCGCCAAGAAGCTGGACTCGGTCGTCGGCTTGAGATATGGTAGTCCCGCCACTCGTGGACGCCTCAGACTGCATGCTCCTCCGACAACCGAGCTAGCCTCTCCGGTCGATTCAAGTTGTTCCTCGCTTTGCATCAAACGTCCTTGGATAGCGTCGGCGGATCGTCCGCCTCGGACTCCGCCTGCGCAACTTTCAACTTCGGTAGCCTCGTTCTCGGCGGAGGCGGGCCACTTCCGTCAGCCGTCCAACTTCCTCTCGGATCGCCAGACGGCCGAGCCGACCTCCATAGTGGCTAAAACTGGGTCATTCGGCTGCAAACTCCGGACAATGACCTCTTCTTCGCTTCTCGACCCAAGGAACCCCGGACCTCTTTAACTTTGTCGACAAGTCATGGTCAAGTCCGACCCAATCGGTGTGGAGTAATCGAAAATAAACAAGACAACACCAATTTTCAAAATCTGCGTTTATTACTCAACAAAGGAGAAATTATTACAAAGGCTCGTGGTCCTATCGACCCGGCGATTCACGCTATTACATCAGTCCACCGACCTCAGCTATGGCGGTCTCGACGACCTCCTCGATGCTCCTGGCTGCCCGCCTCCGCCGGGACCTCCGACCCCGCCTCCTCCTGCTCCGCCTCCTCCTCCCCCTCCTCGGCTTCAGCCCGGACCTCAGCAAGGAGCTCCTGAAGCTCGCGATCCTCGTCCACCTTGCATTGGGCGACGGCCTCAGCAGTCAGAAGGGTAGAGCTGGATGCCAGAGCCTCCAGCACCGGGAAGGAGTCAGCCCCGTCGATCACCCGGGCGTAAGATTTGTCCACCTCTCTCGGGTCGACCTCGGTCCACCCATGCTTCACCTTATCAAAATCAGGCATGGTGGCCGCCAGCTTCCCCAGGTGATCCGACACCACCTTCGGCTTCAGCACGGCGGCAAGATCGGCAATGAAAGCCGAGAAGCTCTCCGACTCGATGGCCCGGTGGCAAAGGCCTCAACAGGGTCACGGTCGGCCAGCCTTGCACTCCTCTCGTCGGCGAGTTCCGTTTTCGCCCCGGCCAGCTCCTCCTTCAGCTCCTCCACCTCCCCCCGGGCGGCCTCCAGAGCCCAGTGCCTCTTCTTCAGGGCGGCTTCAGCAGCAGCCCTCCCGGCCTCAGAAGCCCTGGCGGCCTCGGCTTCCGCCCTCGCCCGCGGCGCAGCGGCCTCGAAGCTGCCAGCGCATTGAGCTCACGTTCCGAGCCTCTTCTTGGTGAGCTCCGCTGACAAACTGGCGGCAACTGTAGCTACCGCGGTAGCTGCGGGGCCCGTCATCGGCTCCCACCGCAAAGGAGATGCACAAGTCGATAGGCGATCGCAAGGCAAACAAGCTAAACACGAAGAAGCTACGTCACCGGGAGGATGCGACCGAGCTTGGGGCGGTACCCGTACTCAAGGCCCCGAGGCCGCGACTCGAGGCGGGCTGGACCCGGCTCGGGCCCACTCATCGGTGGCCTGTCAACCTTCTTCGGGCCCTACTAGGCCCGGCCGCCTCTGCTTTTTCTTGGCACGGCCCCGCCCGTGATGGTGGCCCGCCTCATCCCTCGGCTTCAGCTGCGTCAAGAAAAAGACATATTAGCACAAACAAAATAAAGCGAATAAGGATTAAGAAAAGGGATGCCTCACCCCGTCGGACCGGTCCCGACGCTTGGGCAGAAAACACTCGGCCTTCTGCCCGGATCGTCCTCGGTGTAACTTATGGATAAGATCTCACCAAGGTTGCTCAACAAATCCTCCATATGGCCCAGGGGCTTGATTTTCGGGTCCACCAGCGTGCCGATACCCCACTCATACCTCCGCTCCCCCTCAGCCCGCAGAAAGAAATACCTGTTCTGCCAATGGGACACCTTGGAGGGGACGGCAACCTTAAATTTGAGCCGGGGTGACAGATAGTACACCCCTCCTATGGTCTTCACGCTAAAAAAGCGCATCAAGACCTCGAAGGTCAACTCCTCGGCAATGCCGCAACAAGAGAGCCCCAGCCCCACCAATGACCTAACGGAATTCGGGGTCAATTGACAAATGGGGATCTGGAAGTACTCTTGAAGGCTAAGATAGATGGAGGACAGAGGGTACCTAAGACCTGCCCTCAAACTGTCTACATAGACAGTGACAAACCCCTCCGGAGGGGCCATCGCCCTATCTCCCTCATGCGGCAGACACCACCACGCCTCCCCGAATCCGCCTTCCCTCACAACCTCAAAAAGCTCCTCCAAGGTTAAATCCGACCTCGCCGAGCCCACCTTCAGACCATCCCATACAGAGGATACCGGCGGAATACTAGAACTTAACCCTACAGACCTACCCAGACCGTTGTAGCACATATAGTCTCTAAGCAGGCAACTCACGCCCAGAAACCGACGCGGAAGGGAACTTTCGGGCGAAGAAGATGAGGAAAGCATACTTACTTTTCAAAGTAGTATCGGCTACTTCGGTAAAAATCGGGAATCAACTCGGAAAATCAACTCAGAAATTCTCTCTCAGGATTTTTAAGCGTCGAAGAAGAAGAAAGTGAACAGTTGCCTCTTTTGCGCCTATTTATAAGACTAGGGGCGCCTGCAAATTGCCGTTTCAAATTCAACACGTGACTACACGTGATTGGATGTGTGTTGCACGCGCGCACGCGGTTCGAGTGCCCAACTACCGCCTGGCGCGTATGGCGACGCCACGATAGGACGCCGCCTTGATCGACCTAGCAATCATCATGCGGACCCGGCGTCCCCAGACGGCGGCCGTGTCGCACCGTCCTTCCCAAAATGCCAAAATCCAGATCGGACCTCGGCTAACCTCGCCGCAGAGTCTCATGCCCGAGACACGCCACATAATTCACGAAAAGGCGGACGATCGGTCGGACACCGGCACCACCACAGAATAATACCACTTCGCACCGCACCTCGGCATAACGGTAGCGAGCACGTTACCTGTGTCGGACTTGACTTCGCCGGTGCCACATCTTCTCCAAGCGACGGACGATAAACAACCCAACTCGGATCGGCACGGAAGACCCTCGCGTCCAAGAAACAACTTGACCAAGCCACACCTCACCTCGCGGCGCTATCTTCCTCCACCTCGGCCTCATTGTTCCTCGGCTATTCGGGGGCTATGATGGATATAGCCCAACCGAATGGGCCTCTAACAAAGCCCAAGCGAGCTGGGCCTAACATTGATAGCAGGCCCACGCGGTTGAGCCCAAGTAGAGCCCTAATCATTGCCTGAAGCCCTAGCCTCCAGAACCGCTGCTCTCGGCCAATGGAGAGGGCGCCCCAGAACCAAGGTCAGGCGCCACCCTCCACATGGCGCCACGAAGACGAGCGGTCCGGCTCCGCCGATGGAGGCGTGCGGAGGAAGAGTCACACCACGACCAATGGAGGTCGGCGGCGCCTTCGGGGCAAGGTCGAGTCAGTATAAATAGAAGAAAAGCGATGTTAGAAGGGTTGGCAATTCTTTGAATACAAAGGCTTGTAAACAATACTCTGCATTTAAAAGCTCTAGTGAAAGTATTGAGGAATCATTCCTCCGTGGGCGTAGATCTCATTAACGATCGAACCACGTAAAAAGCACAGGTGTTCTTTATTGCTTCATATAAATCTCGCACACTCACGTAGCTAGATTCATCGAGATCAAAGGAGATTTTCCTTTTCCTAGACATATATTAGTAAATAGAAGTTTTCCTGTTAGGCGTTTGAGCTTATTGTCTGCATTCGAATTATTTAACAATCATATTCTATTGTGACACATCGGTAATTAGTCTAAGCACTCTTTTGCGAGATCTTGAGACAACCGGATACTTCACCACTTTCATGACAAGAAAAATATTGAATTGCATTATCTTTGCATCCATGTAGCCGACATCGATATCATCAAACAACGGAAGAACTTTGTAGATTTGTATATATTATCTCTCTCGCCTAAATTCCCATGGACAGGTGCCTTCACTTAGAATCTGTCGCCTTACTTTCTCCTCCTAATCAAATCACCTCATACTCATCATGCCTTATCTCTTTCATGTATTGGGCAGTCAAAATGTCGGCCTTTTCTTCTAGTAAAGAGCTTTGTTCAAAGCTGCATAGTAATTTGAACGGCTCACAAGATGGTGCCTTGCAAGTCAGCATAACTGCTTTTATTCATGAAGTAATGTCCGGTCCCATAGTTCCCAGAAAACATATATGAGGCTCTAACACGGCATCTTAATATTTGCGGTTATTTTACATTCGTCATGCCTTAAATCCACGCTCACGATAAAAATTTGGCGGTATGATACTTTCTAATTCTCCATTTCCTTTTCGATGTAAACAAGTATTCTTTACATTGGGGTTGGCAAACCCAAAGTCCCACATCGAAGATAGAAGGAAAAATTATCTTTATATATTAAGAAACCCAACCAGTATTAGGCCTTTTGGGAGTTGAGCCCAAAAACAAATCCGTGCGGGCTTTTGGCCCAAAGCGGACAATATCATACTAATTGGACGGAGTGGTGGCGGTAGCAGTCCCCAACAGTGGTATCGAGGCGAGGTGTGTCTCGTTGTCGCGACGCGTTAATCAACGATTCAGATCGCCGCGGTATAGCGATGTCTCGATCTTAGGCACCGCTACTGTAAATGGCTTAATCTCCGTAATTTAAATTCCTAGAGGCTGCCGAGTGCGTAGCATAGGTTGTATTTAAATTAAGTGAAAAGCGCCGATCATTGTGATGATAAAGCTTGGGCATTTGTTCTTTGTTTACCAACTTGTGTTTTGCTACGTGATTTGTGTGGTGTTTTCAATCCGTTTCTTGCCGTGTTGCTGTGTTAGTTTTATTTCCGCTGCCTTATTCATTTGTTGAATCTTTGCTTTGTGCAATGGCTACTAATTCATACGGCATGTCTCCTTTTAATGGAAAATCGGATTTTAGTATATGGAAACAAAAAATAAAGTGTGTATTAGTTCAACAGAAAGTTTTTCGTGCTGTCACTCAAAAATATGTGGAAAGTGATAAACATGATGAAATGAATGAACTTGCATGCTCTACCATTATTCTTAATTTGTCTGACAATGTGTTAAGAAAAGTTGGTATGCTATATTCTGCTAAGGAATTGTGGGAAAAACTTGAAGAACTATATACTGAAACTTCTCTTCCTTCAAAAATGTTTTTACTTGAAAGTTTCTTTCGATTTAAGCTTGATTTATCTAAAGAGATAGATGAGAACCTAGATGTGTTTACTAAGTTAATACAAGATATTAAGCGACCGGTGATAAACACATTGATGATTGTCTTCCTATTGTGCTTATAAATGCTATACACGATTCTTACGGTGGACGTGAAATCTGCCATTAAGTATGGAAGAGATAATGTGAGTCTTGATCTTGTTGTGAATGGGTTACAAAGCGTAGAATTAGATTTAAGACACAATAAGGGTGGAAAATCGTCTCGGTGAGGTTATGCGTGTGAGGACGAACTCGACATAAGTTTAATAATCACAAGCATGCTAGTAATGATGAATCGAGGGAAAGAACACGTTTAGTGGTAAGAGTAAGTCTAAGTCTAGGCCTAAGGGAAAAAAATGTTTTAACTGTGGTGAAGTTGGTCACTTTATCAAAGAGTGTCCACACCCTAAGAAGAAAGAGCATGCTAATGTTCGACAAATGGTGAAATTATGGAAGATTTGTTTATGGTGTTTTCGAGAATTCTATGCATTCCTACATTCTATGTGAAAATGAATGGCTAGTTGATTCTGGTTGCACTTTCCATATGTCTCCGTTTAAGAACATGTTTTCAAACTATAAAGATGTCAATTGATGGTTTTGTGTCATTAGTTGATGAGAAGAAATGTCCGTGCTTGGTATTGGTGATGTTTGTCTTAAGTTTGATTCTGGGCATGTTTATACCTTGAAAAATGTGCGTCATGTGCCTGCTCTTCGTTATAATTTGTTGTCTTGTGCTGCTTTGGAAGATGATGGGTTAGAAGGTAGATGGGGAAGGGGGCAAATGAAAATATTGAAAGGCTCCCTTGTTGTGTTTAAGGCTGAAAAACGCCATAACTTGTATATTTGCCTTGCTAATGCTGTCATTGATGATGCAATCTCTGTGAATGCTGTCCAAGAAGATAAGACTGTGCTTTGGCATAAACGTTTAGGGCATATGAGCAATAGAGGTCTAGAAATCTTGCATAAGAATGGTGCATTTGGTGATGATAAGTTGTCCAGCATGCCTTTCTGTGAATCGTGTGTGTTAGGCAAACAACATAGAGTCTCTTTTCCTATGTCTTCTTTGAAGAATAAGACTATGTGTTCTGATGTTCTTGAGTATTTACATGCTGATGTATGGGGTCCTGCTAGTGTGCCCGCTCATGGTGGAATATGTATTTTCATGCGTGATTGATGATTACTAGAAAAGTTTGGATTTTTACGCTTAAGAATAAGTTTGATGTTTTGATAAGTTTAAAACTTGGAAAACTCAAATTGAAAACCAAGCCGGAAAGAAGATTAAGGTTTGAGAAGCGATAATGGCCTTGAGTTTTGTAATGCTCGCTTGATGATTTGTGCTCTTTATCGGTATTAAGAGACATAGAGCGTGCCTTACACGCCACAACAGAATGGGGTAGTGAATGTATGAATAGGACTTTGTTAGAAAGGGTAAGAAGCATGTTGGCCTCTTGGGCTTTCTAAGAACTTTAGGAAGCTATACATCTGTTGCTTATTTAATAAATAGGTCTCCTCTCTTGTGCCTTTGAAGGCGAGTGTCACGAAAGTGTTTTCGTGGTAAGCCTGTTGATTTTGTAATCTCCGCGTGTTTGTTTGTCTTGCTTGTATGCATAAAAGGGGCGATAAATTGGAACCTAGATCTAAAAAATGTGTTTTTTTAGGATACCCTGAAGGTGTTAAAGGGTATAGGGTATGGGATAGAAATGAGCCTGGCTTCAAAGCCGTTGTTAGTAGGGATGTGATCTTTAATGAATCTGATTTTCCTTGCTTGTCTGCTGATTCTATCTCTGACACGACTCAAAGTGAGGTGGAGCAATTCTCTCATTTGATTTATTTTGATGGTTCCAATGATTTGAGTACCGAAAGTGATAATGAGCATGTTGTTGATGAAAATGTGTCTGTTATTGATGAAACTTTGCATGAAAATCATATTGATAATGCTCTTGATGATGATATGCATGAAGATGATACGCATGATGATGTTATTGAAAATGATGATATGCATGATTATCAACTTACTAGGGATAGAGTGGGAGGACAACTAAAGTGCCTACTAAGTATAATGACTTTGAGTTGTGTTTGCTTGCCTTCAATGTGTTTGAATCCCTAGATAGTAATGCTCCTAATACATATCAAGAAGCATTAAAATCTATGAATGCTAATAAATGGTTGGAAGCTATGCAAAAGGAGATGAACTCCCTTCAATCCAATGTGACTTGGATTCTTGTGCCTGAACCTAAAGATTGCTCTATTATTGATTGCAAATGGCTTTTTAAACGAAGAAGAACTTGATTCTATTCGTTATAAGGCTAGGTTAGTGGCGAGGTTTACTCAAAAGAGGGTGAGACTACAATGAAATTTTTGCTCCCGTTGTGAAGTTTACCACTATTAGAATGATGCTTGCTTTAGTTGCTCACTTTAATTGGGAATTAAAACAAATGGATGTGACTACTGCTTTTCTGCATGGTGATTTAGATAAGCTTATTTACATGAGACGGCCGAGGGCTTTGTTGATCCTAAGAAACCTAATCATGTGTGTCTCCTTAAAAGGCTTTGTATGGTTTGAAACAATCACCTAAGCAATGGAACATAAAATTTGATCAATGCATGAAATTTTAAAGTTTACTAGAAGTGAATTTGATCATTGTCTCTACTTTAAAGATTGTGATTCTGTGCCTATGTTCTTGCTCTTATATGTGGATGATATGTTGTTAGTTAGTCCGTGTGTTAAGACTATCAAGCATGTGCAAAAGTGTCTAAGTGATAACTTTGAGATGAAAGACTTAGGAGATCAAAGAAAATTCTTGGCATGGATATTGTTAGAGATAGGAGTAAAGGTACTCTAGTGCTTAATCGATTTCATATGTTGAAAAGATTTTGAGTAAATTCTCTATGTCGATCGCTAAGTGTTCTAATGTGCCTCTTGCTTCTCATTTTGTGCTAAGTAAGGATCAGTCCCCCAAGACTGCTTCTGAAATGAATGTCATGAAGAAAGTGTCTTATTCCAATGCTATAGGATCGTGATGTATCTTATGATTAGTACTAGGCACGACATTGCTTATCTTGTGAGTTGTCTAAGTCATTACATGTCTAATCGGTATGCCGCATTGGGAAGCGTTGAAATGATTGCTTAGGTACTTGAAATCTTCTATGAATCTTGGTTTGACTTTCTAAGTGTCTTGATGGAGTTAACCTTGTTGGTTATGTGGACTCTAATTATGCTAATGATAGAGATAATAGGAAATCAACCACCTCTTATGTGTTTACTTTGTGTGGATCCGCATAAGTTGAAAATCTCGATTACAATCTATTGTTGCTTTATCTACTCTTCAAGTCGAGTATGTTCTCTGCTCTGAAGCCTTAAAAGAAGCTATTTGGTTAAAGGTCTTTTATCCGAAATTAGTTTTCTTGATAAAGATGTTGTGCTTTTCTCGATAGTCAATCGCTATTCAATTATGTAAGAACCACATGTTTCATGATAGAACTAAGCATATTGATGTAAGGTTTCATTTATACGTGACATTGTTGATAAAGTCATAATTAAACTTGAGAAAGTGCACCGATTTTAATCCTGGCGATATGTGTACTAAGTGTATGCGGGTTGAGAAGCTTCGGTCATGTCGAAGGATCTTGAACTTTGACTTGGTTAGTTTACCCTGGATCTTTGTGATCCGTCTAAACTATGTTTGTACAAAAGTCCTCTGTTTAGCCTTTGTGGTTTCGTCGGAAACTGTCCCTTGTTCTATCTTCGTGATTTTACAAGGGGCTCGGTGAGATGATTGTGCGGTTTGTTCTCCGATGCACACAACAACACGGTTGGGCCAAGGTAGAGATTGTTATTATTGTTGGCCCAATATGCTTAGTCAAGCCCATTCCTCTCCTCAATGCTTTCTAAACCTATTCTACCCTATTGTGGATTCTGACAAATAAAAGGAAAGCCACTACTCGATTCGAATACACACAAAGTCGACGCCTCCTTTTGCTTTTGGCTTTTGAGAGCAGCTAAATACTCGCCCCTATTCCTTTGATTGAGTTTAATCTGATGGCAAAAAGGTCACTCTTCTTATTCTTTTGTGAGTGCCGCAGTTAGCGTGAGTGAGAGAAATACCAAGATAGAGAGAAAGCTTCTACCTGTAGCCTTTGTGGCTGTGATTGTGGAGCCAACGAGATAGTCACTCCCTTTGGTGGAGCCACGGTTGTGTGTGTACGTCAAAGGAGGAGCCGCACTTTGTTTCTAATTGGTATCTCCATTTTTTCTTTCTTGTTTCTTTTGTTGTGTGCGGTCGAGGAAGTTGCCGGGTCGACGGGAGGTCTTGCCGGGGAGCGCGTTGACGACGTCGAGGCTGTAAGGATCCGCAACAGATCCACATATAAGAGCAAGAACATAGGCACAGAATCACAATCTTTAAAGTAGAGACAATGATCAAATTCACTTCTAGTAAACTTTAAAGATTTAATGCATTGATCAAATTTTATGTTCCATTGCCTAGGTGATTGTTTCAAACCAACAGTGGTATCAGAGCCAGGTTCGGCGGGACCCAATACGTGGGCGGGACGAGGCTGCGTTCCGATATGGAGGAGTACCCCAGTGAACTCACGATTGAATCCGGTGGTTCCTTGTGTCGAAAGTCTTTCTGCAAGAGTGGTCAGACGGCGAGTCCCGTTGGGTGGTAACGGCGGTGCAAGAGGTTCGGATTATCGTTCGAGGGGAGGACAATGATGTGGTCCTTGGTTTGAGGGGAGGATTGTTGGGGTTGGCAAACCCAAAGTCCCACATCGAAGATAGAAGGAAAAATTGTCTTCTATATATTAAGAAACTCACCGCCAATTAGTATGAGGCCTTTTGGGAGTTGAGCCCAAAAACAAATCCGTGCGGGCTTTTGGCCCAAAGCGGACAATATCATACTAATTGGACGGAGTGGTGGCGGTAGCAGTCCCCAACACTTTCTTAAATTTATCCATTTATGTAGTATGCATTGGTGAAACCAGTGGCTGAATTTGCATTGAATTAACTGATGGCAGTATTGGTGAATGGATGTCAGGTTCATATAGCAGCTGCTGAATGTCTTGTGGAGTTGACGAATGAGTTGAGGGCAGCTCCATCCCAGTGGACCGAGCCGGAGTTTATGAATGAGCTTGTTGAACTCTCTCAAATCTAAAAGAACGAGCAAGCTAAGTCTCTCTTGAAGAAATGCATCCAAATCCTCAAAGATGATGTAAAACCCTCACCTTAAAATTTTCTTACTTTTTCTGTAAAACTGTACCACCACACTTGTTATTACATTCATTTAAAGAAAACAGAGTAAATTCACCAAATATTTTATTGTTCTAGTTTGTACCGATATGACATTTTCTACTCCACATAGATTGATAAACCGGAATACCAATAGATAGAGAACTTCCTTTCACAACGAAATGTGCAATTCCTGGAAAGGAATACCAGTCTCAATTTTTGTGATGCTTTCTTCGATTCAGTTGCATTCAGAATAAATTCTCAAGATTGATGGCTCGAATAAATTATTTGAAATAATTGATAAGAGTTCAAATCCATCATAGAATTTGCAACACATTTAAATTACAAAAGTTGGATGAGTTGAAATATATCAATATAACGAATGAGAGTAAGACTGAGATTCACACTCACGCATTGTCGTTCAGCTTGAAAAAGTTGTTCCACATGACATGAGCAAGTAAAGATGTGTCTAACTTAACATAATGCAATGGGCTCCACCAAATATTATATGTTCGGATCGTGTCGTTTGGTCGCACCAAAGGGTATTTAGTTGGGAAACAAATCTCCATCATACCCTTATTGTTGTTTCGTTTTTCTTTTTGGGTTATCCCGCTATTGTTGGTCCGTTTCCAAAAAAGAAAATAATTTTACACTAAAAAGTACATCAAATTTCGTATCACACATTATTTTACACACAAAACATAACTCTCATTAATCTACGTGTAAAAAGAAATGAGTCAAGAATGATGGGACGGAGGAGTATAACATCACAAGTCGGTACTCATGGAAAATCTAATTTTAGCGTCTGAGTATTCATTTACATGATAGCATAACTTCAGTTACAAGTTCCAAAATATATACCAATTTAATTCATCCGGAAGTTGGTATCTTATTGATCTTTTTCAGTTATCAAAATCTTTACAGCATAGCTCTTATAAAGAAAATGTCTTTCAAACATAACAAATTTAAAACGAAAATTGACAATGAACAAAATGATCAAATATGATACGATCTTTTCCAGTGAATGTAATTTTATTGATAATAAATGAGTTGAATACGAGTTACAATTATGTGAAGGATGGCGAGGTTGAGCGGGCCTAGTTTTGTGGTACCATCGGAACTATTAAAGGATGCTACTCAAAATAATAAAACACTATTTCTTTTGTAGATGCATGTATAATATTAAACCTTTGTTCATTTATTTGTTTTGTATAAATTAATCCTTGTGGCTTAGTATGATACTATCTATCCTCTAAAAAATGTAGATTTTAAATTTTAATATAAACTTGCAAGTAATAAGAGTGTAACCTTGTGGCCAATATAGCAATAATGCTAGAAGAATCCAACTAAAGTAACGGCATTTCAACGCAAAGTAGCAAAGAATACTCAACACTAACTCCTCGCCACTCCAAAACCCTAGACACTCTAACCCGGCGGCGATCAACCATCCATGGACGACGTCTGCGAGGGCAAGGACTTTTCGTTCCCCTCCCAGGAAGAGAAGATCCTCTCATGGTGGGACGAAATCGACGCCTTCAAAACCCAACTCGACCGCACCAAACACTTCCCCGAGTACATCTTCTATGACGGCCCTCCGTTCGCCACCGGCCTCCCCCACTACGGCCACATTCTCGCCGGAACAATCAAGGACATAGTTACGCGCTATCAGACGATGACGGGCCATCACGTCACCCGCAGATTCGGCTGGGATTGCCACGGGCTGCCCGTGGAGCATGAAATTGATCAGAAATTGGGGATTAAGAGCAGAGAAGATGTGTTCAAGATGGGAATCGCAAATTACAATGAAGAGTGCCGGGGGATTGTGCAGAGGTATGTCGGCGAGTGGGAGAAGACTGTGGTGAGAATGGGAAGGTGGATCGATTTTAGAAACGACTATAAAACTATGGATTTGAATTTCATGGAGACTGTGTGGTGGGTGTTTGCGCAGTTGTTTCAGAAGGGTCTTGTTTACAGAGGATTCAAGGTATTAACAGCTTTTATCTTTGCAGATAACGTTAAACATTTTTTTATCTTTCTTGCTCTTATTGTGCTTATCTATGTCGATTGGCGTAATCTTGCATTCTGGAATTCTTGTACGTGTTTCTGGAAATTTGATGCGTATTTTGTTGCTGTTTTTGATATCTTTCCGGATGTTATTTATGCAGGTCATGCCGTATAGTACTGGTTGTAAAACTCCATTATCAAATTTTGAAGCCAACTCTAATTATAAGGAGGTTCCTGACCCAGAAATAATGGTGGCTTTTCCTGTGATTGATGATGCCAATGGTGCGTCACTCGTGGCTTGGACGACGACACCATGGACACTGCCTAGTAATCTTGCACTCTGCGTCAATGCTAGTTTTACCTATGTTAAGGTCCGGAACAAGTTCAATGGAAAAGTCTTTGTGGTTGCTGAATCTCGATTGTCAGAGCTTCCTGTTGAGAAGGCGAAGAAGAGTGTGGCTGATGGAGCTTCTGGTGCTCCGAGGGTTCAAATCAAAGCCCAAGTCGTCTGGTGGCAAAGCTAAGAATGTCGAAACATATGAAATTTTGGAGAAGTTTAAAGGGGCTTCTCTCGTGGGGAAGAAGTATGTCCCTTTATTTGATTACTTCAAGGACTACTCTGATGTGGCGTTTAAAGTCGTTTCGGATAATTATGTAACCGATGACAGTGGTACTGGAATTGTTCACTGCGCTCCTGCATTTGGTGAGGACGATTACCGAGTCTGTCTGGAAAATGGCATAATCACAAAGGGAGAAAACCTGGTCGTAGCAGTAGATGACGATGGATGTTTCACTGAGAGAATTGTTGAGTTTCGCGGCCGCTACGTGAAGGAGGCAGATAAAGACATCATTCAGGCTGTGAAGGAGAAGGGTCAACTCGTAAAAACTGGAAGCTTTACCCATAACTATCCTTTTTGTTGGAGATCTGATACTCCCCTCATCTACAGAGCTGTACCCAGCTGGTTTGTGGCCGTGGAAAAGATTAAGGATCAGTTGCTGGAGAATAACAAACAAACATACTGGGTTCCGGACTTTGTGAAGGAAAAGCGTTTCCATAACTGGCTTGAGAATGCTAGGGATTGGGCAGTCAGCCGAAGTAGGTTTTGGGGCACACCTCTTCCTCTGTGGATGAGTGAAGACGGTCAAGAGATTGTTGTCATGGATTCCATTGAAAAACTGGAAAAACTTTCTGGTGAGAAGGTAACTGACTTGCATCGTCATAAAATTGATCATATTACTATCCCTTCAAGTCGTGGTCCGGAATTTGGTGTTCTTCACCGAGTGGAGGATGTTTTTGATTGCTGGTTTGAGAGTGGATCCATGCCTTACGCGTATATCCATTATCCATTTGAGAATGTGGAACTATTTGAGAACAATTTCCCCGGACATTTCGTGGCCGAGGGTCTGGATCAAACTCGTGGGTGGTTCTATACTCTCATGGTTCTTTCCACCGCACTTTTTGGAAAACCCGCTTTCAGAAATCTCATTTGTAATGGGCTTGTGCTGGCTGAGGATGGGAAGAAGATGAGCAAGAGATTGAAAAACTATCCTCCACCATCTGAAGTGATCAATGAGTATGGAGCTGATGCGTTGCGTCTGTACATTATAAACTCTCCAGTAGTTCGTGCTGAGCCGCTGCGTTTCAAGAAAGAGGGGGTGTATAGTGTGGTAAAAGATGTTTTCCTTCCATGGTATAATGCTTATAGGTTCCTTGTGCAAAATGCTAAAAGGCTTGAAGTCGAGGGGCTCGCACCGTTTACACCCGTTGATCAATCCGTCCTTCAGAAGTCCTCGAATGTCCTCGACCAATGGATTAATTCAGCTACTCAGAGTTTAGTCCATTTTGTGCGGCAAGAAATGGATGCTTATAGACTCTACACAGTGGTTCCTTATCTCTTGAAGTTTTTGGACAACTTGACAAATATATATGTCAGATTCAATCGGAAGAGGCTGAAAGGTCGAACAGGGGAAGAAGATTGCAGAATTGCTCTTTCGACTCTTTATTATGTTCTTCTCGCAGCATGTAAATCCATGGCTCCATTCACACCATTCTTCACAGAGGTTCTTTACAAGAATCTGAGGAAGGTAGCCAGTGGGTCTGAAGAAAGCATTCACTATTGCCGTTTCCTGCAGTAGAAGGAAAGAGAGGAGAACGGATCGAAGAAAGTGTGAACCGGATGACTACAATCATTGATCTTGCACGCAACATTCGCGAGCGCCATAACAAACCTCTCAAGACACCACTAAAGGAGATGGTCATAGTGCACCCTGATGCAGATTTCTTGGACGATATTGCCAATAAGCTGAGAGAATATGTGCTCGAGGAGCTTAATGTGAAGTCTTTGGTCCCCTGCAACGACACTCTCAAGTATGCCACATTGCGTGCAGAGCCTGATTTCAGCGTGCTAGGTAAAAGGCTCGGCAAATCAATGGGAGAGGTTGCGAAGGCAGTGAAGGCGATGTCGACAGAAGAGATCTTGGCTTTTGAAAAAGCCGGAGAAATCACTATCAAAACACATGTCTTGAACCTCAGTGATATCAAGATAACTAGGGAGTTCAAGCCCCCTGGTAATGCAAAGGCTGAAGATATGGATGCTAAAGGAGATGGTGATGTCTTGGTAGTGTTGGACTTGCGTGGTGACGAGTCTCTGTTTGAAGCCGGAGTTGCTCGTGAGATTGTGAACCGGATCCAGAAACTGCGGAAGAAAACTGCACTTGAACCCACTGACATGGTGGAGGTCTTCTTCAAATCATTGGATAAGGATGAAACAGCTTCTCGGGAAATCCTAGAGTCGCAGGAAGCATACATCAGAAGTGCGCTTGGGTCACCATTGCTGCCACATTCTCTATTTCCACCCCATGCTGTGGTCCTTGCTGAAGAGAGCTACCATGGGATATCAAACCTCTCGTCGCGATCATTCTAGCAAGGCCAGCGCTTGTGTTCAACTCGGATGGCCTTGCTTCATTATACGGTGGAAGCACCAAGTTCGTGCAGGGATTGCAGGCCTACTTGTTGTCCAGAGATCACCATAATTTGAAGGCGGAATTCCAAGGTGGAAAGGGTAAGATGAAGGTCGGTTGCATCAAAGATCTGCCTCCGGTGACTCTGGTGTTGGGTGAACATGTGTTCTTGACTGTTGGTGACTATCTCTCAAGCAAGAAGGGAGCCTGTGATTTTAATTGAATTTGATCTTTCTGGATTATTTTGGTTGTTCTTTGCCATTATCCGGGATTGGAGAAGTTTTTTTTTTTTTAGTTCGCCACTTGTTTTTCTTGCCAGAAGAATATTGTAATAGAATACGAAAACAATACTTTGGTTAATTTGCTTTTATTGTACTTTTCAAGTTTTCATCCAGAGGTAAGAATTTTGAAAGTCATTTGTTTTTCCTATTTTTAATTTCCTCATCTCCCTTGTTTCTATTTACACAGGCCTCACATGTTTATATATGTCAAGATCCTTCTCCTAAGGTTTTACTAAGCTATATGCTCGAACATAGCACTCTTTTTCATATTTCCATTTCCCCCAGAAATATTCATTTTCAGATTTTATTTATACGTGGCACTAATTCCAACTTTTTTTCTCAGCCCAAATGGTTTTTGAACTCTTATCTCAACAATAGCGATGCACATCACATATGAAAAAATAACATCACCTAATATTATTTCAGGCACCCTCCCCATGCCGTTTGCACCATGCATATTGTTTAATTAAGCTTTAATTGTGAATTTAATTAAATCCTAAGTATGAATTAATAAATTCCAATTGCTAAACCCAACTCTAGCTATTAAGATCATTAAATACTAAATACGAATTAACAAATCTCAATTGTTAAATACTAATAACCCTAACTAGTCATATAAGTACTCTAGTTATCATTAATTCAGGGTTGCGCAGGCGTTCCACCAGGTTTTTGTCTTTTCATTTTCACTTACCTTGAAGGTTATGAGGTCTCTGCACAAACTACGGTTGCATAGCATATTACGCTTAGCAGCTAAAACATTCACAAATAGAAGCCTATCGATAAGATCTCTACTAGTAAGTGAACATAGTTTTCTAACAGGAGATAAAGGCCAAAGTAGAGTCATGTTAACAACTGCCAGAGTAGACCAAATGAAACCCAACCTAAAGATTTCCTAAATACATCTGCATAAATATTATACGCTAACAAACAGAGAGATTCAAATTCAGAAGATCGATGACAGCATAGAGTAATAATATGCAAGAGACAAGATCTACGAACAAACAACAAGATAGAGATGACAATTGATGTCACAGAAGCAACACAACTTTCCTCGTAAGTACAGTGGATAAGTGGACTAATCAATCATCAGGTTGGATCCAAGCTCCGACGCCTATGGCAAAATTAAATGTGTACTGCATGAGGTAAGACAGTATCAAACATCGATTTCCTTCTTTTCTTTCTCAGGAAGTCCTTGACTTCATTATTCTCCTAGCAGCATCTGCTGTTAATTCTTCATAAACCTGAAAGATTATAGAACGATAGGATGTTCAGTGAACAACTTTAATGAATCACGACACTTCGAATTTTGGGACATTTCAAGGTTGCTAAATCAAAGAATAAACAATTCACTACACTTACTAGTTTCTTATAAACTTGTTGAAATGCCTTGCAAAATCTTTCAGCATCAGCTTCACCCACCTAAGAAATGGAAATTCTATTATATATAAAATCCAGAATGTCTGTTGGCATATGACTAATCTTCATTCTCTTAGAAATTAAAATGGTAAAGCAAGGCGACTTCAAAATTCTCCAGGCACTGATCTAGATATATGAAGCACACTTCTATTTAACAAATACACTATAAGGCTAGCCAGCAAGTTTACCAGAAAAACTCAGCCCATTTCATGTAAATTTATAACTTAAATTTATGTGCTGATTCAAAAGTAGTCAATGAAGAAGTACTTAAAAGAACTCAAAATTTGGCATCATTCACAAGTACAGTTAAAACACAACATATACCTTCTGCTCAGCAGCCGCCTTTAGTTTTCCCCAAAATGCTTCTGTGGTTGCAAATCAACACAAAGATGACCAGTCATAATTCTTCAACAGAAACACTCTAGGTCGACATCTAAATACCATGCTAACAATGCCAATTGCATTATTCATACAGTTTTCAACACTGAATTATTTTGTAGGTGTAGATAAAAGTGATATTAGTTTGGTCCAGAACCACAGACATAGGCAGCATCCCAAAATGGTTTGGAATGGAAAAATTCAAATGAGATTCCTGCCCAATGAGCAACAACATTTCCTTTTAAAAAACTCATGTCACCTAAACTTTCTGAAAAGAGAGAAAATGCATGTGTACCTCACACATCTGCTGTTGGAATCACTAGGTATGCAAAGCTGTAAGAAGTCTATGTTGTGCAACTTGCTACCATTATTGGGTTCAATAATATCCTTTAGTCAATGTTTTTTAGTAAATGCATGTGTACCTCACACACCTACTACCATTATTGGGTTCAATATCCTTTAGGGATTTAGTCAATGTTTTTTAGAATTATATAACATAATATAAATACACAATCACATATGTTGACATTCATGGATACTAAAATCATGCCTATTTGACTATGTAAACTAAATATTATTAACTAGGAAGTTAATCGCCTTCAACCACCCCTATTGAGCACAGGGATGAACCAATCACTCACCTGCATAAAATACACTCTCAGATAGAGAGATAGTCCATTTCTTGGGAATTAGCATCAACCATGAACAGTTAATAGCTACTCAACTCTTGATAACAACACATTTCATTATATATTGTGTGTACAGAACTTTAATGCTAGCTTCTACAAGAGAGTTCAAGTGTTTAATCTCTTGAAATAAAGTTAGTCGTATAAGAAAATGCTCGAACAAGATATGATCTTTCAAAAAGAATGTGCAATAATGTCTTTCTAATTAAACATCAATTGAAACAAAATCTCAATGATACAAAGATAACATCAGGCTTCCTTGACGTACAATGTTAGCCTTGTCCATATCCTATTCATTTTCAGTTTATCTTTAAGTGAAACTTAATTTGATAGAGTACATGTACATGGAGACTAATGAGTAGCAGCAAGAAAGATATATTACTCTTCTAATAGAGTAAGAAGTAAACCTCCTAATTCCACTAGCTTGAAGAGTTTGGCCGGTAGGAGGAGTGGTCATTCATCAAAAGCTTTTGGAACATTAAAGGATCACAGTTATTGGGTCAATTTTAGTTCTAACCTATTATCAACACTTTAGACTTGATAAAGAGACTATTTGACAGAAATGCCTCAGGTATATATGATAGTCGTAAATTGTAATTCAAATAAGGCTCTTCTCTCACATAAGGTAACCAGGCCATAATTTAGATATTCTCACAATCTGTTGATTTATAGAATAAGGACTTAATTCTGGGTCAATCTGTAAATTGGCTCAAATAAAGGGCATGATGGTTTCTGAAAAGTTGCAAGCCACAACTAGCTTGGGTCAGCAACTTGAAGGATCACTCAGAAACTTCAAAGTAAGCATTTAAAAATAAGAGTTGTGATCCAGAGATTTGAACTTGATTTAATAAATTAGCAATTATTTTCATTAGCTTATGGTTGAATAATCATTCTACTAGATAATCAGATTCTTTAGTTAGACCTAGTAGGATTAGAGAACCAAGAAGAAGTATCTAGACCAATTAATCGAATTTCCATACCATTATTATCCTCAGTACTCCATGCATCTTGCCATTCCTTCACCTGGGAGCAAATCCAGATGTTAGAAAACAGTGATGAAGCAAGCTTAATAGCACTGTGCTAAAAAACTATGCAATACCTCCTGACTTGGAGCAGGCCCAGATAATTGCCTTGAAAAATCCGAAGCAGCCTGAAAACAAAACAAAACTTGGCTAAACATCCAGAAGTCCAAATATTAAAAAGGATACACTGAAGATGCACATTACCCTTGCCACCCGTAAAATGTACAATGTCCGTAAAATTACATTCGATGTCTGCTACAGTGAATGGAACCTTTGATTTTAATTATTGAAAATTTTCGAAAAGCTCATATTAGTAAGTGGCTACCCATAACAATAACAAGAGACTGAATTAAGCTAGTGGGAAATGAATAGCACAACTACCCTCCAAAAAAACGAAAGGGATTCAGCGGAAACTCCGTAATTTACTTGCGGTGCTGGTTTGCCTAAATACAGAAAGAATTATGTATGTAAAAAATAAACATCATCAATTCGCAATGCCGTTTTATTTATAGCTATCTACACGTTAAATGAAATTCGGCCTTGGACCCAAAATAAACAGAGAAATATAAGATAAAACCTTCAACGATGAGGCATAAGAAAAAGCACAAAAGGTCGAGTTTAGCAGAATAAACAAAAGAATGAAGGAATTCGAGAGGTGTTGTTCCTCATTCCCTTCCCTAACAGATGATCAAAATATTTTCAACTACAAGTGTGCGAGCACTTGTACATACACGCGCAAGGCTCAGTGCCTAGGGTACTTTTGTGTGTGTGTGTGGAGAGAGAGAGAGAGAGAGAGAGAGGGAGAGAGGTACGTGATAATCGGGAGATCGGACGACAGGGAAGAGCTCAAGGAGCTGCCGGAATTCATTCTCGTCCATCGGAATTCGGTTTTTCCGCTGAAGCAATTGCCCGATTCTCAATTATCACCGAAATTGTATGAATTTTCGCCCGTCTTTATGTTCCGTGTAGTCGATGGCAATTGAGTAAAATTGCAGTGTTTTGATACTTTTCTATTTACACAGTCGGACCCAAAACTAATTTGAATAGTTAAGGTTGAGAGTGAGACACTTCAGTTTTGCAACTTTTGCTCCTCGTCACAAAACATGGAATTGACAAGTGTCAATTGTGACAAAACATCTTATCTTGTCACAAGAGCAGTACGATGGTTAAGGTGGGTTCGTGTGGTCGAGGTCATGATTGACCACATGAAATCCTATGGGTTTGAGCTTGTCGCGCAGTTTTTAGTGTGGTTTCACTTGTCGCGTGTGTGATTTGCGGTATTGCGGTTCACGTGATACAAAAAAAACACGCTTATCTCGTTGAAATAACCAGTTTTAGATGATTTCCCAAGTAACAAACAAACCATCTAAGCTAACCTCAAATATGGTTTTAACAAAAAATTGAATATGTAGATATAAAGATTATGGGACCATTCAATTGGTATTAAGTTTGACACTTTCATCAAATCTTCCAATCACTAAAAGCTTAATGACTCAGCTTAGTTCCGTTAAACCAACGTTGGTTGCTTTAAGTTTATTTACTAATACAACGTTGTTTATTATTCTTAGCAAATAAATTATCCAGCAACAACTTCAAAAGAGCTGAGTCTTATTTGGCTTTTCTAAACATTAGTAATACATTTCGCAGTAAAGTGACACAAAATATAGTAATACATTTCGCAGTGAATTGGAACAAAATTGCAATATTAATGATAAATATTAATGATAACAATACACTTATGAGATGAATTTTGAGTGCTGCTTACTTGACGACATGCCATTCATTTCTCATCAAAAATTCTTGAATACTACTAGTGTCTCAACAATTGGATGTCTTCCTTGTCTAATAAATGGTAGTATACATTTTATACCCTAGTAAATATATGACTCAGCAGCACTCTCTCGGATCTCTGCTGCTGATTGCAATCGCTGTCCTGGAGCCCGATGAACGCCCTAAAAACTGGCTGATATACTCTCCAGCCGACAAGAGCTTCCCCATGTCAACATTGGTCTTCACACCAAGACCGTTAAGCATGTACACCACATCCTCAGTCGCAACATTCCCCGAAGCTCCCTTGGCATAGGGGCATCCTCCTAAACCCGAAACTGATGAATCCACCATGCCAATTCCCATCTATCAAGGACAAATCCGTCAACAACTATGTACTCATTCCTTCCCACATATTTCCATCTTGGAGTGTTTAATAATAAACAAACAAGGACATAAAAAGTTGTAAGGGAGTTATGAGGATATGTTGCCTCTTCACTCTTACTCAGTTTGAAATCTACTGGAAAGAAATTATAGGAGGTTTTTTGTTCCTGTTTATGATGTCCAATGCAGTGATGCTGGTAGGCAATGAACTAGATCTTGATTGGAGCATACAAGGTAGTGTTAGGGAAAAGTTACTCACTTGGAGGGATAACAGAATATTAGGTAGAGACTGTCCATATGTGTCATGGAAATGAACAGCAAGTTTCTCGACAGGGACAACAGCCATCACAGCTTGAGCATAGGAAGCACGGTACCTGTTCCAATATGACCTTTAGATGTCTTCAAAGAGCAAGAAATCAGGAAACTGAAATTACAGAGAGACATTTGAGGAATTTGTCGAGTAATTTGCCTATGACCTTCATCTTCTTGATTGTCCAGGACAAAAAATATAAAGTAAATGAGTCCGAGTTTAGAGTGATGGTAGAAACCAAAAGAACAAACTGTAAGGAAAAAATGAACTAACTGTAATATCACAAGTCGCATCACGGGGAAGAGAGATTATGCATCTAAATTCACCAAGAAGAAGAAGAAGGTCATTTACCAGGTGTAGCAACTCCTACTGTATCTCCAAGAGATATCTCAAAACAGCCCATATTATGAAGCTCCTTTGACACATGAGCAACTTTTGATGGAGAGATATATCCTTCCACTGGGCAGCCAACAACACAAGAGACATACCTGTTGAAGGTTTACATGAATAGTGTCAACCAAACTCAAACTGTGATGGTGAAGAATGATTGTCTTCTCCAGAAGTGTTTGCCAAAAGGCCCAAAACTAATAAAATAAGTACTTTCATTCAACAGAGCTTTCACGAAGTTCAATAGTTGTCAAAGGTTGAAAAAAATATTGCATCATGTATGTAGCTTCATTTAAATTTGTGTGAGCAGTTGTCAATATCAAGTCCATGCAACACACATGATTTACAAATTATCTCGTCAAAAGAATTGAAATGTGATTTTCTCTCTCTCTGTGAGTTGTACTCGTAGCAAGAAGATTGAGTTCTGGAGGTGGGGATAACTGTGAGGTAGACAACAAATCATACCCACGCACAGGAATTGAAAGCTTTTTGGCAGCAGAAGTTACAGCGCGATAGCGAGTCAAACTCTCTTCAATACGGCAATTAATATTTGATTTTGAGAATGACTCAGAAGCTGATGCAAATACAGCTACTTCTTTTGCACCAGCTGCAACAGCAGCTTCAAAGCCCTATCAAAATTGTTATGAAATGTCAAATTTCTGATTCCATGATAAAAAATGGCTGGACAAAATTTGATTACAATTAGTATCCACCTTAAGATTGGGAGTCAGAACAGGCAATCTAACTCCTTCCAAATTCTTAATTGCTCCCATCACATCCTTTGCATCTGCCAGCTAGTTAAGAAAATATAGGGAATTAAAGAAATTGAAGACCCAAAAATATTTACTCTGTGTCAGCTCATAGATGCTGACCATTGTCAGCACCTAGTATTTAAGGCCACAAATGTGAGATCATGAGAACAAATATGTGAGAGTGCCTTCAAAATAAATTAGTACCTGAGGTACCCACTTTGGTGAAACAAAACTTGTAGCTTCAACAACTGCCAATCCAGATGAAACTAATTTGCGGATCAATTTGATTTTGACGGATGTTGGGACAATTGTTTTCTCATTTTGTAGGCCATCCCTGGGGCCAACTTCAACTATCTTCACATATCTTGGTACACCCTTGAAAAGCTACAGTAAGCCAAATATTTGTTGCTTAAAAGATATTCTAGTAAATCCACGCAAATATGGTGTTAAACTAAATACTGAAAAGGACTTCACAAAATGCTGTTTAGGGAGAGTCGGGAAGATTTTCATCAAAGGAGAAACATATTTAAACAACTATTCTTGCTAATCCAATTCAAACATGGAGAAAACTATAGACAGGAAAGAACTTCACAAAGAGCTGTTCGATAATAATAGAGAAGATTTTATCAAATGAGCAACATATTTAACATGCTATTTGCAATTATGTTTTCTTTAACTACTGCAGTAATATCCAGAAACTAAAAGTCAAAACCAATCATTTCTTTGAGAACTCGGCAAAGCATTTAGCTGAATGGATTACCTTATATTTTGATTCCCCTGTGTCATTGTCACCGCAGGATGGACACTGATGATTGGACAAGGAGTGAAATTCACTCATGTTTCCACAGGCCACCGAACCTCTACCTAGACTCGAAGTCCTCGTGAATGAGTTTCTTTTTTGTCTTCTCCGCATAACATGCTCTTGTTTGTACTCTTCAAAATCTTCACTGAAAATAAAAGCAGAGAAATTGGAGGACAAGTTAAAGACCATGATTTATTGAAAGCAGTTATCACCAAAATTACTTTCTCTTTTGATTTCTGAGCTCCGATAACTGCTTTAGAAAGACTGCATATCACGGGTTAGGGATTACTTTATAGATTACTCATAGCTTGGGGATTGTAGGTTGAGATAGTTTATTGAAAATTACTGGGGTAGTTTTGAAGAATTGGTCAAGTATACAAAGCAGATGGTGTTTTCAAGTTTGATACAAGTAACCTTAACATTTATAATATTCCCATTAGCTGATGACTGAATCCATAAGAAATCATTCTGATATGCTCTTCTATATGTATAAGAAGTATTGGAAGAGCTTGGCTAAAATCAGGTTATTCTCAGGCAATGATGATTCAATAGGACAGTTTATTCAGTGTGTAAAAAAGGTGTGGGAATGCTTAAAACAAATCATGAAAAGTGATAAATAAAAGGCCAATAAAAAATGACCAAAGACACATGTAGAAGCAGAAAACCATTCATAGATGAAAATTCACTTACTTGCAGCAGCTATTAGATGAGCTGCAACTTCTCCCTTCAATCCAACAGTTTCCCATTCCCATATCTTCTGGGATAGGCCGGCATGCACTTGATGAGAACCCATAAATTCGGTCAACATTGCTGAAAGCTGGAAGCTTGTCAAGACCAAGAGGCTCCTCCAAACTTGACATTGTGGTGCAAGTGAATGCTGCAGTAGAAGCCACAACAAGAAATAGCTTGCTTTGAGAGTAATTCAAGGCTTATCAGCTGGCAACAGTCAATTAGTGATGCATGAAAAATCTAAACAGACAGAAGCTGACAACAGTCATTAGTGATGCATGGAAAATCATAAACTAGCTGTTATAGCCAAAAATCAAAGGAAAAATGGTGAGTAGTGACTTCAAGATTCTACATTCAGACTGTTAGTTGACTTCAAGATGAACTATATATACAAGCAATTGTATTTCTAAAGATCATGAGACTAGAGACTTATAAGAACATGTAGACTGAAAATATTTGAAAGGCCCAAAATTTTAAGAAGAATCTCAAGAAATCTTCTTTAAAGATGCAGAGTGTTATAGTTATAAGGAGTCCAAATACAATGAAAAGTGCACCAGAGAATTGTCAACTACTCTTGCTTCTTTTCATCCCACAACCAGTCCAAAGTTTTTCGGTAATTACTTTAAGGGCTACATAAGATTGAAATGAAGTACTTTACACTGCTTGATCTACATAAATTTGAGATGATAACTTGTATTAGTCAAATAATGACCAGGTTCTGGATGAAGAAAATGTCAAATTGCAACTTGATCCTGATAATGCCATAGTCTATAGCTGTTATCCTCCAGTACGCCAGATACGAGTTATCAAGAAGAACAAATGCAGCTAGATAGCGGCCATTTCACTTGCATGTGCTACCATTCAAACAAAGCAACAAAACTCTGCAGCAAATCTGAATCTATTAAAGAAATGGCAAAGCTACCAACTCCATATATAGGTCCAACCATAAATGTCATCACTTCAATCTTCAAAAACACAAGTAGGTCATTCTTGTAATGACGAAATTGAAGTAATCATAACTCTCATTTGAGGTAACCATGCCGATCGCCCTGAACATTCATCCAATGAATACTCTAATCAAGCTCTAACACCTCCCCTCTTCAATCAGAATCTCTTATATTTCTATCCTTCTTCAGTAAATCACAAGCACGAAAAACAACAATCAGTGTCAAATGAACCTCGATTTCTCCTCCCCTTACACCAAAAACAAGTGTATCCCCAGTTTTCTCCATAACAAAAAGGCAATATCAAAAAATCGAGCAACAAACTAGAACTCTTTTCATCTTCAACAGGCAGGCAGAAAAACAAATAGTTAAAGAAAAAGAAACCAATACCTAGAATCAACAGAAAGGCAAACCAGGCTTCTGAAATTGGAAAGGAATAATTCAGAAAAACCTTGGAAATCCCAGTTTCCAGCTTCCCTATATAAGCTTTAGCAGAGTCGAAAATTTGCAATTGCTTGAGGTGTCGTAGCGAGACACGCAAGAAATGGGACAAGTAGTGGTTGGTGCGTATGGGACAGAATTGCGAACAAGGCACCGCACAAGCGTGAGGGGGAATTCTGTATAAAAACAAAGCACAAAAAAAGACAGCACTTTTTTATCAACTACACTTGTTCGTATTCTGCGCGTGATCTTGTTGAGTTGATTACAATTTAGGGTTTTCTAGGTGTGAGGATTTTGAATTTCTTGTAACTGGGACTTGAATGCAAATGGCTGGCCAGCAGTAGGATTCTAGAGCGAGAGGAATGGTGGGAAGGGTGGTAGGTAGTTTTCAGTTGGAAGTTGGCACGCCTTCATAAATTATTAACTTTTAACACCTTTTTTATTCATTGACGGTTTATCTCTTTATTAGCACTTGGAACATTTTATTTTACCATTTTCCCGTGTTGTTTATCTTTCCTTTTCCTCTTTTTTCTTTTCTTTTTTCTTTCCAAGAAAGATAATTCCTTATGCATATTATTTTGACAAAAGAATTTGTTGTTATACTAACAACATTAAAAAATCTACGTTGCTTTAAGTTTATGCCATGTTATAATTTGAAATACTAAACTTTTTCATGTATATTATAATGAATAACTGTTAGCATTTACAAAATTACAACCCCTAAATACATGAATGTGTCTTCTAATTAATATGTAGAGTGGGTCTACAATTAAAAAACATTGTATAATAGAATACACAAATCCTTTATTTATTTATTTATTTATTTATTTATTTATTATTATTATTATTACACAAATTTATAGCTCCTGCCATAGGTATACATTTATTCATTCGTCACTTCACTATTAAACTTTTTATTTTATAGAATGTTAAGCTATCAAGAGTTAAGTGACCTCCCCACGTAAAAAGAGTCGAGTGGCCTTTTTTTTTTTTCTTTCTTTCTTCTTTCGATAAAAAAGGAGTGAAAATACCGAAAGTAGTCGGTGGGTCTTTTATCTCAAGAAATTAAAAAGCAGCACAGAAAGATGAAAAATATCTTGAGATATGCAGAGCGACGGAGTCATAAATATTTTTTAGGAAACCAATTAATTATGATGTTATAAATTAATGAAACATATAAAGTTAAAAAATAAATTATCCATAACTTTAATAATAGTATAATATTTTTTGAGTTACATAACAACATTTATAAAAATTAAAAACATGATCACCGCATAATGAAACCTCCACAAAATGACACATTTTCATATATAAAGAAATAATTAGATATAATTAAATAATAAAATATGTCTAATTCAAGCTTGTAATTATGCAAGAACTATATACTATATATTACCAATCAACTTTCAAGATATCCTAATAATTTTTGTATAAATAAACAAGATTGTTCGTATCAAAATCTATTTACTTTAGATACCTAATATTTCCTATATAAACAAAATAAAATAACTTAATTTAATATTAAATAATTAATAATAGCTACAAGAATCAATATAATTCAACATACTATGCTATTAATAATTATCAATTATGTAAAAGATATTATCTAACAAAACTTAAATCTTAATTTTTATGTACCCATCACAAATCTATAATAAATTCCAAATCTAAATTCATTCATAGGATTAGAGTTTTTTTATATAACTTTAAAAGAATAGCAATAAACAATACATTTGAAATTTATAGATTTAACAATTGTGATAACTGATAAGAGAGAGAGAGAGAGGAGAAAATGACCACTTAGAATTGAGATTATTTTTTTAGAACTTATATTTTATTTTATAGTTCATCCTCACAACATAACTATTTTTTTATCCTAATTATTACATATATATAAATATTATCTATATATGCCTAATTTTTAAAATAATTTATGAGGACATCCTTCGAGGGCCAACGTGGCTCCGCCACTTGATACGGAGCTTCTAGAAGTTATTTTCGGCAGTAGACTACATAGGACAAAAAAAAAAGAAAAAGAAAATAAATAAATAAAATGGATCCTAGCAATCAACGTGGTTCACAAAAAAAAATGAGAATGTAAGGTTTAAGGCCACAAATATATTAGCTATGACCAAAATTGTGGCGCGGCATCAAACCAAGCTATGGAGGGGTCTATTCAATGCCGGGTAGTGTTGGGTGAGATAATAACCGCTCAACCGAATTCTTCAATTATAATTCTAGAGTCTAGACGACGTTTTTGTTTTCTTGTGGAGGTAAGTGGAAACTCCACCTCCTTTTAGTTTTTTATTTCCTTGGAAATTATATTTTTGTTGGAAATAATTTTAAATTGTCAAATTATTTTTGTCAAGTTGAGCGGAAGAAGAAGCCATCCTTTTAAAATAAGCCAGTCTCTCTTATGCAGTTGACGTTTAAGTAAAATTAAGGGTAAATATTACTTTATGTCATATTATTTTATAACTTTTAGATAATATTTCAACCTAATTAATCATATTGTTATTTTAATTTTAATATTTCAAAAAATTCTATTAATATCATTTGTGGAATTTCAATGATCATCTATGTGGCTCATTGGAGAGTCATGACTGCTACATAGATAAACAAAAGGCGTGGAGATAGCTAGACAATGTCATTCCTCGACATTCTTGTGATGATTAGTATCGTGAATGAAATTAGATTGGAATGGAATGAACTTCGGAATTGAATGATGATAGGAATGAAATAAAATGAAATATGTGATTCCTATGACTGGTATGTACAATGAATGAACGAATAAGAATGAAATAAAATAAATGAAATAACCATTATTTTTATAATTTGTGTTATTATTACTGTAATAATAATTAATTCATTAATTATTGTACAAGGAATGAAAGAATATAAATAAAAATAAAAAAATCATTATTTTTATAATTTATGTATTATTACTATAATAGTAATTAATTAATTAGAATCATTGTTATTAATTAATATTTATTATTATTATTATTATCATCATCATTTTAGTATTTTTATTAATGTTGTTATTATTATTATTTATTTATTATATTAGTAACATTATTATTATTTTAATGTAACTATTTATAGTATTAGTTATTATTTAGTATGTTAACATTATCAATAACTATAATTTTGAAATTATTATTATACTATAATTATTTATTGTTAATAATTACTATTTATTTATTATCATAAATATTATTATTTTATTAATTATTATTATTATTATTTGTGTAAGATAAAAAATAAATAAGAACAGTTTTGTTAGATTTTTTTTTTTTTTAGCTAATCTCACATTCATGGGAATAACTAATACTATGAGGGAGAGGAGAAATGACTAATCTCATGTTCATAGGAATAAGAATTCATTCGGGAATGGTGATTCCTACCGTAAAAATCTTACCAGCCATAAGATTATGAATGAACGTAGGAATCACTATTTCATTCTCATTCCATTCCCGCATACTAACCGTCAGGCGTCGATCAACGGCGGAATCATGCATGGAACTTTAATGTGCTAATATATGTTTGTCTCTAAAACTACACTTGAAAGGTTGCCAAATGTCACAAAACCAAAGCCTAATGCATTCTACATTCAAAGGGCTTATCAACAATAGATGGATTGTCATCCAATCACCAGTGTGGCCGGAATGATGCCTGAAAGTATACTGTGTTGTATTGTAGCAGTATATGTTCATCGCCATAATTACACCTAAAAATGTGATGAAATGTCATGAAACCAAAGCCCAATGTATTATACATTCAAAGGGTTTTACAACAGTAGATAGTCCGATGTCATCCGATCACCGGTGTCGGTCGGAATTGCACTTGAAAAGTCAATGCATCTGCAATGAATGTCAGAATCCCATCGGAAGGACATTAATATATATATATATATATATATATATATATTTTTTAAATATTGAGAATTAAAATAATAATATGGTTAGTTGGGAAATTAACTAATACCCTAAATTAATTAAATTATTTAGAGTTAATTAAAATTGTTAATTCATAATTAAATTTATCAATAAAATTAATAAAATTCGAATTACCAAATGATTAGTACGTCGGCCGCGCAGGAGTGTAGCTCTTAAAAGACAATTATCAATATAAGAATGTAGATCACATCATATATAATATGATCAAGGATTCGTTGACTCTCTTTCCTATGCAGCATGAGATCATATAATCTCTTCATTTATATTTTTTTCATTTTTTTATTCTTATTTTTCTCTCATAATTATCCAGATTTTGATTTATTCCCCTAGCTAATTGAAGTTAATATATTTATAGATTACAATAATCCATACGGCATTTTCGACAATACTTAGTGGAAACACACGATTAGTTAATATAATCAATATTCATTAATTACTTAATTAATTCTATTTAAATAGAAGGAATTCTGTTGCTAATTGAAGTTAGTTTACTTTTAAACAAATTTTGAATCTCCTATCGATTTCTCATAAACTTCTCAAACTGAAAATATAACATAGATGAATATATTTTGTACAGTTTTATAAATAAATTTTAAAACCCATATCGATTTTTCATGAGATATCAAAATTAATAAAAAAATTAAAATAAATAATAATGTTCAAATTTTTATTGATATGATAACCAATTATTGTAATATATATATATATATATATATATATATATATTATCAATTATATATTTTATAAATTTAAGCGAATCGGATAGTCAACAAATATTATTATACGAGAAAGAAGCGAGAAAAATAATAAAATTGTTTTAAATTTATGATGATTGCATGTATATAAATTCTAAACATGTCCAAACATTGATTGATATACCTATATAGGATTTTCTCAACTTTTAATTTATTGAACTAATATATATTTTGTAAATTTAAACGAATTTAGGTAATTAGTGGATATATTACTATATGAGAATGAGACGAGAACATGATTTTCTTCATTTGCAAGTCCTTTGTTATTTATATTATTTGGATACAAGAATATACATTATATACATGTTAAGACATTAATCAACACGTCTATGTGAAATTTTTTAGTTTTAATTTTTTGTTATTTATACAATTCATTATTAATAATTACCCTATAATGTTCAAGTTTATTGAGACGAATAAATAATTATTGTAACAACTTATATTTATAAAATTAAATATGTTCGAGTAGTTAATCAAATTTGGGACATGTGTGTGTGTATATGCTAGACATGTTCTCTATGTTTTAATCTTTTGTTATTTATATTATTTATTATTAATACTTATTTTGTAATGTTCGAGTCATTATTGAAACAGATAAACAATTATTTTAACAACTTATATTTATGAATTTAAATATATTTAGGTAGTTAGCTGGTATAACTATATGAACATTGAGGAGTAATAAAATCACTTTCAATCAGATTTTGGATATGTACGAGCATATAACTTCCAATCACTATATCAACTTATATTTTTAAATTTAAACGAGTTTGGATAATTAATATAATTTAAAATGGATGCATGTATATATTATAGGTGGATATGAACATTTATCAATATGCCTGTGAATATTTAAAATGGTTTTTTACCAGAATTCGACGGAATATAATGTATACATACCAAATTCAGATACATCGTTCTGATATAAAGATTATTTCATTTACTGAACATAAGCATAACGCAAAATATTCCGTCGAAACTCGACGGGTATACGCTAATAACTAGAAGAAAGCAAGAACAAGACGTTGCGGCGTGCATGCACGTCAATTCTTAGTAATTGGTGGTGTGTATTGATCTTACCTCTCCCAATCTTATAATGTGATATTCTTATTACTGATTCTAGTTTGTATATCACAATAAGACAGGTTTTTTCGATGTTTATAAATATGTAAATATTATAAATATTATATTTTGATTAATCAACTTTAGAAACCTAATTCTCGCAAGAAAGAATGAATTTCATATATGAGTTACACCACCTACTTAATTCAAAATGAAATAGAAAATGCAAGTTTAGAGAATATGGTCGGACAAATATTGTCGAGTAAATCAATGATTGTATTAAAATATGCACGAGTCCACAGTCAATCGGGATTAAGATTAACCATCTATGATCATCTTGAAATCTACTTAGATGTTCCTTTTCTTGGATGGAATCAAAATATAATAAATAAATTGGTCCGCGTTATATACGACTGAATCACATACTATTAATTAGTGCATCCCAAATAGATAAACATGCATTAACGGGATAAGACGATCACATTAAGTACCGCATTAGTGTATTTATTAAAAGGTCTCACTTTATTCAAAAATATTAAAGGTCTCACTTTAATTAAAATCATCACAGACATGATTTTATTTATTACGCATAATCTCAATCCGCTTATATGTAACATTTATATCCTAAAATTATGAATATAATAAATAATCTGGAGATTTTTTATGATACATAGTAAATACATATCTTAAGCATACACATTTGAAAATATATATCATTCTTATCATTAATATAAATAAATAATTCACAACTATCTCTCTAATATAAGTGTAAGCGGTGCAGATGTCTTCCCGATTTCGAAACGAGGATATAGTGCATATATGTAATATGATCGCTGTCTCTCACACACATGGTTAATTGTCATTTAAGGAAAAAGTTTATCAAATTGCAGTCGCAATACAATTTTCAAAACTTAGCAAAATCATACTAAACCTTTTGATTTGTCATAATCAAGATCACCCTCAATATCTATAGCCGCCAAAAAAAGACAGATTTTTTTTCCATTCCACCCTCATTAAGCCTTCAACCACGTGGCGTGCTTCCCATTTAATCACTTCGTCAAGGACTATTATCTTATCATTTAAAATTAACAATAAGGAAAAAAAAAGAACATATGATTTGTTGGACAATTTCTAACCGTACATTTAAATCCAACAAAGTAAATAAAGTCCAAATATTTCTGATTATGCTCTTTAGCCTTCTGACATCAACTTATGGTGTTCCTTGGGTTAAGGAGTGAACAAATGATACATTTTCAAACATCAAAATTTGGATTTTGTTAGGACTTTACCATATAAAAAGCTTTTACAACCTCTTTTTTTTCCTTCCCTTTTTCTTTTGAAAATATTACAACTATCTTACCAATATTACAAACCTCTCATCCTCGGAAAAAAGGATCAGATGCAAGAATTTGATCCTTCAAAAATGAGATTCATATACTTAACGCATTTTGGCTCTTGCGAAAAGCACTCCAGCCAACAACCCTGTGGTAAAGATGGAAAAAAATAAGATCACTTGATGAAAGTGAACCTATTTAAGGTAGAGAGTTTAAAATCGATCGATAAAACTTACCAAAGAAAATGCTAGCAGAGTTCTCCAAACTTGTCGGGACTTTGAAGATGAAGATTCCAGCTATAGAAAGAGGTATCTTGTTCAATGACCCGACAAGGCTGCACGACGTGAAGTGAGTTAGCAACAAAACTAAGTCAGGCAAACGCAGAGAAAACCCGATGGCTAACTAGAAAATTCTAGCAAGAATAGGATGCATCACGCTCTCATGCACTACTCGTCTAGCGAACTCTACATAACTGGTTTTCGAAAATATAAAAGAATCTGTTTGGCTTTATATTCATGGGGTGGGAATTCTGCAACGAAGGCAAAACAATTATGCTTTTTGAGCATCGTTTTCTGATACATTCACTGGGAAAGAAAATCCAAGACAGTATTTCTCCAGCCACATGTGGCATAGAAAAGGAAAGCTTCAAGAGATTACCTGTAAGTAGTAGCCCCTGTCTGATGGAGAAACCACATTGACGTGAAGCTGATCGCCAAACCCAAGAATCCACTAAAAGTCATCACCAGCCAAAACGTGGGCAATCTCAATAGTGGTCTGCAATTGCCGACAAAAAGAAACCAAATTAAACAAGTATAGTACTTGATTTGCAATATCTGTAAAATTGACTTTTAAAAACCTAATATTTAATCCCAACTCCTGAGGTAACAACCGTAAGTATCATACTTAAATTTCACCAAAAGTAACACTGGATAAGGTGAGATACATGTGAAAACAACAACTCAGCAGCAAATCCTACAACTTACTAAATTAGGAAGGCAAAAGAGACAAGAACTCGATTCACGCATTTATTGACCTATAAATTTAAATGCATGCATCACCGACCAATCAAATAACAGATGCTCTGCTCATAAAACAAATCATTAGCTGCTCGAAGTCAGATAATGTTACTCACGTTTGTGAAAGATAATCCACCTCATTGAAAACAAAAATGAGCAAAACTCCTAGGGGCAAGGAGAGTATTGTTTAGCAAGACCATCGAAAACTCGTTCAACTCTCAGATTTAGTGACTTGCTTTGCAGTATCCATGACCATATAGCGTCAACTGCACCACAAGAATATAATCAATAAAATATATCATTAACACTTGAAGATGCCAAATATCCTAGACCTAACAGCATTGTCCTTGAAGAATATTAAGAGCACTCATTTTATGCTTATTGCTTATCCAAGAAATTACAGCATTTCTGTTGGGTAGCCAAGCCCAAGTGTTGAAGAACACTCGGAATAAGAGGATAAATTTGTAAATATCATAGATGCAGAATGAGGGTAGATACCCCTCTCTTATTCCACAAATAAAGGGCACACATTTACCCAATATAATCACTCTTAAACTTAATTAACACAGAATATAATCCATGATGGTGATACATAAAAACTGTAACAAAATCAACATGGATTTGAGTACAAGTATAATTTCCATCACTGGTACAATGACAATCCATTTAAAACCCCCACAACTCAATACGCCAGAAACAGGTTTGGTCGCAACCAATAACTTGTCAATCATGCAACAAAGATGGGTCATTGCAAGATATCCACCTAGAAGCCTATAACACAAAGAAGGCTACAAAACATAAATACTAGAGAGAGCATTTCATAGCTCAAGAGCATCATCATCAATATCAGGAATTGACATTTAAGCAAAAAATTACTTACAGAGTATGATGCTGTCAAGAAACAGTTGATAAACTGCCATGTGTATCCAATAGCATGAAATGAGAGATCCGTGATTCCTCCTGATATTGCTGAGATTATCTGCATACCATGAATGAATAACGTTACACATTATTCAACCGACCACAAGTTTGACCCTATGTAAATGAGCTCGCTTAGGGGATGTTGTCTCGTGGTTATATCCGTACATTCCAGTAAAGGTAAAGAGGGCAGATAAATGAGTTCCAACAATCAGATTATAAGACCAGATCTCAGAGGATGGAAGATATGGCCCTTCACAAATTCAGTTGTCATCAACTAAAAGTCTACAAGTACAAGATGTACATAAACCAAATTCTTAGCATTGTAGGCCTAGCAAACTTCCACATAAAGCGGGAGTAATTCTACACATACTCAATGGAACATTCACAGTTAACAGATGTATCATCTATTAACATCTTTCCACATGACATGACATACCATTATAAAAGAGATGCCCACACTCTGTTGTCATGGTGCTTGTTGAACATATACATTTCACCTACAGCAGTTATCACATTGGTTACATTCTTCAGAACTGTGACCATGGCAACATTTATGTATCGTAGACTGCAAAAAAAACATGAGTCTATGTTAGACAAATTTCAAGGAACAACTTAGGGGCAAATTATATAAAGGACTAGCAATGATGAACAGAACATTGTTGTTCGCACTCTTGAAGGATGCTTGCAAAATTGGGGTGACATTTGATACAACAAATTGAATCTAAAATCCAAATGGTAGTTTTTCCATGAGGAAAATACACATTAGAAAATATTCTATGAAACTCTATGAATTCTGCAACATATTAATCGAGTGACAAGAGTAACAAAGCCTTCCACAAACTCTTTTTTTTTCCTTTATAATTCCATTTAGGTGACCAGGGCATTTTATAGATTAGAAAGAAAGAGAGACCCTCATGGAAAAGGGCATCCAGAGATCAGCTATGATTTTCAATATCCTAAAGAAAAATCCTGGTCTTCTATGCTCAAGGCAGCAGTTGAAATACAGGGAAAAAGTGGAAGTGTGTGGGAGAGTAACAAACCCAGAATGTTATGCCTATGAATACTGAGGAGGAGGCAATAGATGTCAAGGTGGTCCATTGACTAATATAAGAGGCTACATAGTATAACCCAAATGAGGTTTACAACGATTAGCATGTTCTAAAGTATTCTAAGCCAATGGAGAATTAACGAAAACATTAACTCGAACCAACTGCATATGTTAGTAATACAAACAAAAGAGAAGCAAGCACCAGAACTAAAGGTGAATATTAGTCAATGATAAGAAAACAGATGAAACTTGTGACCAGACAATTTACGTAAAACAAAATAAAATATGGAAAAATAGTACCTAAACATACTTGTGACTAGCATCCCCACAAAAATAACATTGACTGGCAACCAGACCTTGATTAATCTCCAGGTAAGTGGTTCAGTAGTAACAACGCCAAGGAGACTCAAAAGAGAAACAATGACTACAGATACAAGATTCTGCAAGCATGAATGGAATTTATTATTAGCAAGGAAAAATAATGTCTTTAATTAGCTGAATTAAGTCAGCATGCAATACTTATAGCTAAAATTTATTCGGTTAGAAAATTAAGGTTTTATATAGGAGATAACCTGGTAGAGCATCAAAGATATTCCAGCATTAAAGTCATAACTGGAGAGGACATACTTGTTAACCAGTATCATGCTGCAGGATGAGATACAGTATGCGAAACCAGATAACAGGGCCTGATTATGTATTGTAATCACTCTTTTACTTCGTACAGGTCTGTCATTTTCCTTTAGTAACCTCCGGCTCTCCATATCAATCTCTTCATTAGAACTATGAGTCTTCATCCCAAAAGATCTGAAAAAAAGCAGCACAATTTCAATTTCAACTAGTTATTACAAGCAAAGAAATCAGCCTTAGACTTTTTTGTGATCGATTAAGTTTCTATTAGTTCAGTGGCAGCTTTAACAAGGCAGTGAACTCCATAGGCAAGAATCTTAAGGAAGCTATTGAAAACAAAAGGTCTTAATGCTTCCAGTTCAATTTCTGAATTTCTAAACATGGTGATATTCTGTTTTTGCACATTAGATGGGCATCGGCAAAATATCAAAGAGCAATACCGGGCTCCTTCTATGCAAAGCAGCCTCTGTTATTTTGATTTCCCTAATGAGATCATTTTGGCACAGGAAGAGCAAGTTAGGCCGTTTTGGGTATTCTTGATTTAGTACAACTTTTGGTATTCTTGCGAGTTGCAACCATGTTTTAAAAGGATTTAGTATTTTCTTATGGCTAGGTCGTTTATGCACAATGCATCATAATCCAGGAAACCACACCGGCAGACTTATTACGTATATGTGCGATGTGTCATAATATAGTAAACTGCATGAATTACCCAAATTGGTTTGCACACGGCGGAAATTCCTTACTAGATTAACTCACGTTAGTTTGATCATCAAGGTATTGGATAACAGCAACTTCCTAATTTATTAACTCCAACAGCTTCAAAGATTTATTTAAAATTCTACCATTTCCGTTGAAGTATTGTTGCAAAATAGAGTAAGAAGAGCAGTTAAACATTGATATTCTTATTTCAAATAGTGAAAAGTTCTGAATTTTGTTACATCTTTCTTCTAATAGGAGTAAGGAAGAGTAACCGAAAATTGTTTGCCTCAAAAGTGAGCACCCAGTAAAGAAGATTTAATGTTCTTCTAATAATGATTATGCTTGGACAGGATCTGAAGTGCCTTTATAGAATTGAAAATTCAATCAATTGACTAAAAATTCAGTAGAGGGGGATTTCATGACTTTTCCATATGATGAAAACCTTACATTCTATTCGAATGTCAACTACGTATAGAGAAGCAAGGGGCGTGTGATAACCACAATAGCAAAGCAGCATGTTCTGCATGCAAGAAAGTATTCAGGCATAAAATAAAGGCTATGGTTTCAACTATGATAATAATTTATTAGAATTACACTTGGAGAGCTTTTCATGATTTTTCCACATGATGAACAACTATATTTTATTTAAATAATAACTCAATTGTAGAGAAGCAAGGGGCATATGACAGCTCTTCATGTGAGAGAAATATTTAAGCAGAAAATAAAGGCTCCAGTTTCAACTATAATCAATATTAACACTCACAGGTCTTCAAAGATCTAACAAATACATCTTTTAAGAAGAGAATAACTATTAGAAATGCAAGCTTTATGCATGGTCAGACAGTGTTTGAATTCAATTGACATCAATGAATGCTTAAATAAAGTTCACTAAGAAAGAGCAAGGGAGCCAAAAATTTACATGTTAGGCGTACTCCTCAAGTAAGTGCAGGGTAGATAGTTGCCGGAAAATACAAGTGAAGGGCCTCAAAATAAACGACTTGTGGTTGCTAGTAGAAAAGCATACCAGCTGGCTATTACTCCTTCCACAGGAAAAGACACTTATATGAGCTTTCGGCTTATTTCACCACTTGTGGAATATTTTCCCAATACCCACAGTCAGACTTCTCTCCAAAACACAATCGGCTGAATCCAGAGAAGCACGTTTTGATAATGTTCTACATAAATGAAAATTGTATAGTATCATCATCAGAGATCATTGCAAATTATAACATTAGAGGTTGACTGGAGGCACAGAGAAAGAACGCTATAACTACTTTCACCAATGAAGCATCATAAGCATACTAATAACTCTATACATTGTTCTCATTAAGATATGGGAAGCAAATGAGACTGACTTGAACGGTTTCCACCAATGAAAAAGTTAAACAAAAATCTTGTATCAGGATGGTCCAGCATATTGATTTACGATAAGTCGATAATGGTTGTGCATAAGTTTTGTAAGGATTTTGTGCAGGTATAAGAAAAATGTCAGATGATGAAATGTTGGACTTCATTTCCAACAAAAATATATAAGTACAGTTTGTCAGTTACTGAACAAATCATATCGGCCACCAGCGCAGGAACAACCTAGATCGCAACCATTAGGAAGCCGACACAGACACACTGTTGCATACATCGCCAAGTAACATGATCCATTGATTCTACAGCAAGATTATACCCATAGACAAATTATCAGATATCAGCCCACGACTACCAGCTTTTCTTTTTCTTCATTTTACTTAAGAAGGGACATATTAAAGTGTTGAGAGAATATTAGTTAGTTACGTTTGGTGAACAACAATTCACCTCTTCAAGCTGAAAATGCAAAGAGGATTTCTCCGTAAATTGAGGTCACAAGCAGGAAAACCCCAAAAACTGCTCGTCAAAAGAAAGAAGGCCTTCAAAATTTACATTTCATGCCATTCTGCAATAAGCAAATCTAATTACTCCACAATGCCATATGATAGATACTAGAAAAGCAAGAAAAAATCAAATGAACATAAAAATGTGTGAAAGCAAACTGATCTTCAACCCATGAACCAATATCTTCAAAGCTCAATTAAAAAATGAATTTAGAATAAAGCAAATAAAGAAGGACGAAAATGCTAAGAATTCAAAAGGACAGGTCCATTTCAATTCAGATATCACTAACACCAATTTCATTCACAAGATACCCACGAAACATACGGAACGCAGTGTACTTCAAATCAGCTAATGAAATGAAATCTGAATAACAATCTAATGAAACAGAAAAGCTAGGGTGCCATCTTGATTAGGCAAATTACAATTAAGAAAAAACAACAATTTCATCTCACTTCACGTTAAAAAAAAAGGTTGCTGCGATTAAATCATTTAAAACTTACCTAAGAACTTGTATTTTTCTTTTTTCTCGGTGTGATTGAAAGATAGAATCTTCTTTTGCTCAGCTGCTATATTATGCCAAGAGAAGGCTGAAAGTTGAGTATAAATATCAAAGAGAGAGAGAGAGAGATGAAGAGTCAAAGGCGCACAAACGAGTGAGAATCTTTCTGAGTTTATACTTTTCTAGCACTTGAATATTAGGAAAACCATAAAAAAGTACATTTTGTTGCTTCAAATTTGCGGGAATTGGAAACTGCTTTATCTCGAGAAATAACTCAGATAAATAATTTCGAAAAAAGTTATTTTGGTTTGGACCAAATAAATGAAATAAAAACCTAAATATTCAGTGATTATGGAGATGATGAAGTCGCCATAATTTAATGGAAGTTATAGTTAAATTATTCCCGCCATCCCCAACATTTTTTTTTTTTTTTTGAAAAGCGTCAACACCGATTTATTAAGGGCGAGCATGGAATGTGGAAAAGGCCATGCAGACGATGGGGGTTCGGTCAGAACATCGCAATTAATAAATCGATAGCTAATTTAGCTAAACAATGAGCAATTTGGTTAAACTCTCTTCTAGTATGCATAACATGATAATCACCCCCTCTATTCATAGCAAGACGGCAGTGTGTCGCGAGCATTCCCATCTCGGAGAGGTCTTCATCTCTATTAGCGATGGCTTCACACGCCCTCTGGCTGTCCGATTCGAACTTACATTTGTCTATATGGATGGCTTTGATCCAAGATAAGGCCTCCCTAATACCCATCAACTCCCCTTCCTCCACTCTAGGAATGCCGTTCTTTCTAATCCCCTTAGCAGCAACGAAGCGGCCCTTGCTATCTCGAAGACAGATTCCAATACCAAAGCTATGCCTTCCTTCATCAAAAGCCACATCTACATTACATTTGAAACACCCCGTCTCTAAATCATGCCACCCTAAGCACCTCACCTGAGTGTCTCTCGTCTCCCTCAGTACCCCAACATTTATGCATTTATTTTCTTGCTAACTTGAACGAACTTCTGTTGACTGAGACGATGAACAGCAATAAATGCTACAGCCTTTCGTGACTATAGTTCAAGCTGTATAAATCTTTAAAATTAAATATTTTGGAATTAGGCCTTACTTCAATGGTAAAATAAATAAATAAATAAAGGGTCTTTAGATTCAATTTCGATTCCCATGGAAAGCATCTAAGTCGAGATGCTTGCGGCTGTTTTATTTGTTTTCCAGTTGCTTTATTAGTGCATTGATTTATTTATCAATTATTCTCTAAATTTATTATTTGAATTTGGACTGCATTCACTCAATCAAGTAATTCGAGAAAGATTGAATGATTGGACTTCGCAACAATAATTATATCTTACTGGATATTCTTCTAGCAATTAAGTTAATGTCTTTCCAATCATAATTCATAAAATTGTCATTTAGCATCAATAAGAGAAATGCAGTCGTTATTTACCTTTTTTCTTTTTTTTTTGGGTCAATTTAATGTAGAAATTTAAAGGCCAGTAATAGTAGTAGACTGAATCCAAAACCTTTAGTCTTGAACATTAACCACTCTACCACTAGACCAACACACATACACTCGTTATTTATCTTTCACTATCCCATCATGAAATTATGGAAATACTCCTACATTAACACGTTAAAAAATAATGTGATAGTGCACCATGAGCTGTTACTTATTTTATTATTTATGAATAAAAAAATAAGTATGAATAAATTATCGCATTAACTTATTTGACATTACTAATCATTTGATGGTATCTTAATATAATCATCAATGAGCAATTCTGCACCAAATAACTTCAGCATATTCACAATCCATACGGTCTGTTAGGCATGAAAGCTTTTGTCGCACTAAGATAGCTCGACAATTTTGACACAATAATAGTTCTCCCACCAGCCTAACATAGACATACTTAATTCTAACATTAATTTTGAGCTTTAAATTAATATTTCTACATATGATGACAAATTAATCTTTCTTTGGCAGAGGCAGAAATTAGTAAGTATATAGAAAAAGAAAATCAAAAAGTGAGTTTTAACAATTCAATCCCTGAAAAGTTGGTTAACTATCGATTTGAGATTGAAAGATGGATTCTACCTATTCAAGACTTGAAATTAAACTATCACTTAAGTTAAATGCAAAAAACTTGACGAGGAATTAATGAAAAGAAGTTTGTACTCTTTTATTTTGTTTAATTTGCTTAAATATTGTGTCGAGATGATGTGGATATTGAATGCCGCATCAGCTAAAATCTTTCAAGAAATCGTCAGAATCCATCTTTTAAATCTCAAATTAATAACTAACATATTTTGAACCTTGAATCGATAGGACCCAAGAAAATGAAGACCTGAAATTCAATAGTAGCTTCAAGTCAATAGTTCCACTCCCCAAATGGAACTTATCACATCAATTAAAACTTTGGTAGCCATCTGTTGAAAATCGCGTGCATATATATATAATATTATATATGTGGTCGAGTTTTCGAAATTACTTTGACCAAGATTTTGAGTGGCGTAACGTTTAATTTTGTGAAATTAAGCGGCATAGGATCGATCTACGTTCAGTAGATGATCGTGGTGTATTCACATTCTCAAATCCGATTTCCGTGGTGAAATAATGGATCAAAGTTGGTCACTTAAACATGGAGTTATGTGATTAATGGGATAAGCATGGATTAATTAATCCTTATCCCACATTGATTAATGTACCTTCATAAATTGTCTATATAAGTGGGTCATTGAACACTTAGTATAATTATGTGCACAAGTGATGGGTTGAAAGCCCACACAAGACATGTGCTGCCGCCGCCGCCATGCGCCGGGCCGGTGCGGCGCCCGTCGCCCGCGCCCGCGCCCGCGCCAGCGCCCGCCCGGCCCGGCTCGGCTCGGCTCGGTTCCGGTTCCGTGGTCCGTGGTCCGTGGTCCGTGGTCCGTGGTCCGTGGATCGTGGATCGTGGATCGTGGATCTTGGATCTTGGATCTTGGATCTTGGATCTTGGTCTTTGGGTGGTCTTTGGGCTGTTAGGTGGGCTCGGTTCCGTGGGCCTGGTTCCGTGGCCCATTGTCCTTATATTTTGGATCAGCGTTTGATCGAGCCCGAAGATGAAGTTGGTCCGGGCCCATTCGTGTAGCCCAATCCATTGGGCTCGCGTGCGATGGAGTTGGTCAGAGGCCCAACTCGTGTGGCCCAATCCGTTGGGCTGCTGCACTTGAAGAGCGTCCGGATCGTCCAATGAACACGACGACGCGTTGTCCAGATTCGTCGTAACCGTCGGTAACGCTCCGACATGATGGCTCTGCGGAAGCGTGCCACGTTGTCTCGAAACCGCCGCACTCAATGGGGACATAACTTCCGTAACACCCGACATCAATGCGGTGTTGACTCCAAGATCTTTCCATGGGGACGGCGCTATAAATAGGACATGTCTCGGCGATAAGCCACCTCTCGCAAAAGCATTCCAAAGATACTTTAGAGCACTCCTGCATACATACTTTGTCAAGCTCATCCCTCGCCTCCGTCCGGTTCGCGGGCTCGTTGGTCTCATGTGTCGCCACCTACGAGATTGCCGTTTCATCTTTGGGACGATACGCGGATCCGAGAGCACTACGGGCGTATCTCGTCTTGGAAAGAGGCCTCCTCGACTCGGCATCATTTACGGTTTTGTTTTCCGTTCAATTGTATTTTCTTGTTTTAATTCATTGTTAGTTTTGATCTTCTATTTTACGTTTTAAGTTTAATACGCCCGCAAGTTACGTACTAGTTACGTACACATTTTTCCAACAATCGCAAGACGAGATATCACTTGCGAGGAGTTCGACTTCTAAATTGACTTAAAACTTTCGAAATTAAATACCTTTGCGTGGAGATGTCTTCATTCCGACCACCGAATCCGCTCGCCGCCGCCGCCGCCGCTTCCGCCGCCTTGCGCCTCTGCTGCTGCCAATTCCGCACAATGGCTTCGGTCATGTTTGGTTCGATGCCTTGGGTCAACCATGGGACCCTTTGGGTCATTGTTGGTTCCACTTTTAGTGGTTCAACAATTGGTTCCACTTTTAGTGGTTCCTTTGGTTCGACGATCGCACTTTTCGATTGGGTCATTGTTGGATCCATGGGATCTAACACTGGTGGATCCGGTCATGGATCGATCTCGGCGCTGTTCATACCGCAAGGATGATGCCGCCGAGAAGCCGCCAGTTTGGAGGATCCGACTTGAGATGGCGACAAAGATCTTTGTTTACTCACGACGTTGGGCCGCCAACTTCTTGGTAGAAGATGAGCCCGCCGTTAGGGGTCAAGTGACGGACTTTCACGTCCGAGCGACATATGACAATGGCGCCTGGCGACTACCTTTGTAAAATTTTATACTTGGTAGTTTAGAAGATAGCTTGTATAGTGTTTATCTTTGTAACGACATCCAAAGTATGTGGGATGCGTTAGAAAAGAAGCACCGTAGTGATGATGCGGTACAAAGAAGTTCATTGTAGCAAATATTTGGACTACAAGATGGTCGATTCCGACCGATCATGGACCAAGTGCAAGAGTTTCAACTCATTGTGCACGAGGTTCAAGCTGGAAGCACACCTGTTTGAGACTGACTTTGTCGTCGCTTCGATGATTGAGAAGTTACCGGGGTGGAGAGACTTGAGGTCTACCTTAAGCACAAGCGAAGGATATGACACTGAAGACTTGATCGTCGAGCGCGCATCGAGTCGGCGTGAAGAAGCTAGAACTAAAGGGAAAGGCTTGATCGATCTTAGAGCCAACTGTTGGAGAGGCGGTCCTCCAACAAAGCGTGTTCGTCCCGATGTCAAAGATAAAGGCAAAGGAAGGTGGTTTCCGTAAGTTTGACGGATCATTACAATTGTGGCAAGCATGGCCACAGTAAGAGGCTCGCCGTCGACTAAGAAGAAGAAGGCTAAGCAAGTTACCAACGTTGTCGAGAAGGACTTCGACAAATGGGACAAGGATGACTTGGCTGCTGTGGTGACCGAAGAAGTCAACCACGTCGAGAATCAAGGTGGATGGTTCATCGACACTGGCGCAACTGCGCACGTATGCGCCGAAAAGATGCGTTTCTCCACCTACAAGCCTGTTGAGGGGAGGAAGCTCAACATGGGGAACCAAGCTTCGTCCGAGGTTGCCGGAGTTGGTGATGTGGTGCTCAAGATGTCGTCCGGCATTGAGATCACCTTGAAGGATGTCTTTGCATGTCCGGACATTCGCAAGAATTTAGTGTCGGGCTCTATTCTAGTTAATAAGGGTTTTAGACTAGTTTTTGAGTCGGACAAGTTTGTCTTGACTAAGTTTGGAAAGTTCCTTGGTAGGGGTTATCTCACCGGGGGTCTTTTCAAATTGAATGTAATGGTTGTGCGCCGTGTACCCAAGATTGCTATGAATAAAAATGCATCTACTTCTCTTACTTGATTGAGTGCTCGATTTATGGCATTGTAGATTAGGACATGTTAATCTAAATGCAATAAAAAGATTAGTAAATTTAGATTTACTAAAGTTAAATGAAGTTAATACACAATCGAAATGTGAGGTTTGTGTGGAAGCCAAAATGGCTAAGTTACCGTTTCATTCGGTGAAGCAGACACTAAGCCTCTAGAACTTATTCACAGATGTGTGTGATTTAAAGTTTGTACAAACTAGAGGTGGTAAAAGTACTTCATCACGTTTATTGATGATCTACAAGATATTGTTATCTTTACCTTCTAAGAAGTAAAGGCGAGGCTATTGAAGCTTTTAAAAACTTCAAGAACGAAGCGAGAATCAATTAATTTGTCGAATTAAGGCTGTTCGAAGTGATAGAGGGAGAATATGTAGCTCCGTTTGAGGCATTATGCAACGAAAGTGGTATAATACATCAAACGACTCCTTATTCACCTCGTCTAATGGCGTTCTTGAGCGTAAAATCGAACACTTAAGGAGATGATGAATGCTTTGTTGATTAGTTCGAGGTTACCCCGAACTTGTGGGGAAGCTGTTTTGTGACCAACTACATCTTGAACAAGATTCCACTCAAAGGTAAGGATGTCACTCCTTACGAGTTGTGGAAAGGAAGAAAGCCATCGCACAAATATCTCAAAGTGTGGGGTGTTTGGCGAAGGTTGAGGTGCCTCTTCCTAAACAAGTTACAATTGGACCTAAAACAATGATTGTATCTTTATTGGGTATGCTTTGAACAGCGGCGCCTTATCGTTTCGATCCACGGTCGAGGTACCGAGATATGTTGTGGGGCGACGATTGAATCAAGGAATGCTATATTCTTTGAAAGTGTTTATCCACAGAAAGACAAGGATAAAAATGAAGCCGATTCTAGCAATAGAGGCGATGGTGAAACTTCGAGTTCTAAACCTTTGGAGAAAGAACCGATATCGCATAGCGATCGAGTCCGATCGGAGGGGTGAACCGAGGCGTGGCGATGAGTCGAACGCCAAAGAATTTTGGTCCCGACTATATTGCGTTCATGTTGACGAAGAACCAACTTCGATCAAAGTAGCTATGCTCGGTCGGACGGGATGCTCGGCGAGAGGCATTCAAAGCGAAATTGATTCCATTCGCAAAACCACACTTGGGTGTTGGTTGATTTGCCGAAGGTTGTAAGCCATAGGATGCAAATGGATCCTTAAAAGAAAGTCAAAGCGGATGGATCAATTGAAAAGTATAAGGCCCGTTTGGTTGTCGAAGGGTTTAAACAAAGAGAGGATACGATTTCTTGATACCTATTCACACTGTGGCGAGGATTACGTCTATTAGGGTGCTTCGCAATTCTTTGCTTTGCACAATCTTGAGATTCATCAAATGGACGTTAAGGCGCATTTTGAATGGTGACCTCGAGGATGAGGTATATATAGAGCAACCCGAAGGGTTTGTAGTACCAGTCGAGAGGGTAAGGTATGCAAACTCGTGAAGTCTCTATATGGTTTGAAACAAGCGCAGTTGCAATGGCACTTGAAATTTGACAATGTAATGTTGGCAAATGGTTTCAAAATCAACGAGTGTGACAAATGTGTCTACGTTAAGAACAACGATAATGGTTATGTTATAGTGTGTCCGTATGTAGATGACATGTTGATCATGGGTAGCAATACTCAAGTCATTAATGACACAAAGCGCATGTTAAATAGAAATTTTGACATGAAGGACATGGGTTTAGCTGATGTGATTCTTGGAATCAAGATTCTAAGAAGATCGACGAATTGTCTTGACACAATCTCACTACGTTGAGAAAGTGCTTAAGAAATTCAACGCGTTTGATAGTTTACTGCTAAGACCCATTAGAGCTCAATGTTCACTTGAGTAAGAAGGGGTGAACTTTGTTGGGCAAGAAGACTATGCTAAGGTCATGGTGTTTGATGTATCTTACAAATTGCACCCGACCCGACATAGCTTGCGCCAGTGAACAAATTGAGTCGTTACACGAGCAATCAAGCAAGGAGCATTGGAAGGCTTTAGTGAGAGTTTTGAGGTACTTCAAGTATACTCAAAATCATGGGCGCATTTCACGAGATATCCCGGTACTTGAAGATGCTGTGATGCCATTGGATATCGACACGAAGATTCACTTTCTACAAGTGGGTGCGTGTTCACGATTGGGGAGGTCTTGTTTCTTGAGATCCACGAAACAGGCGTGTATAGCCCGATCCACCATGGAATCGTAATTCATAGCTTTGGATAAAGTGGTGAGGAAGCCGAGTGGCTCGTAATTTTGGAAGATATTCCATGTTGGTCTAAACCGTGCCACCGGTGATGATTCTTTGTGATAGCCAGCACTATTGGAAGGGCGAAAAGTGGTTTGTATAATGGTAAGTCTCGACATATCGTCGGCGACATAATCCGTGAGGCATTTGATCTCAGTGGGGTTATATCGATTGACTATGTCAGTCGATAGATAATCGCGATCCGTTAACCAAAGGGTTGAACCGGGATCAAATGATCAAGTTCTTTAGAGGAATGGGACTAAAATCACATCTTAAGAACAATCATAGTGGTAACCCAACCATGATGACTGGAGATCCCAAGAACTTGGTTGATGGGAGAACTAAGCTATATGAGTTCGTGTATAAACACTCGAGTTAGTCATTCCTGAAAGCAAACGAGTGTTGAAAAACTTGCCTAGTGGTGAGGTTGAGTCGTTGACTCTTAATGATTCCTAAGATACCTCGAGGAGGTTGAGTATGGCAAGATACTCGGTAAAGAATCACCTATGTAAGTGCAGTGGGGCCGCTTCAAACAAAACACTTATGAATCCAAAGTGGATGTCCATGGCCAAAATGGAATCAAGCGTGAGAACGGATGAGGTTGAGGTGTTAAAGTGTTAATACCATTGTTTCACGCACTGTGGGGAATAGTTGAGCATCGTGTCCACTAATCCGCTGTGTACTCGATGGTACTAACTATGGAAGGTTGAGCCATAAACCACTGTCCAAATATTTTAACATCTCTTGAGGATCGAGTAGGTGTCGCATCATGCATATGGCTATTTCCACTCATGTGGGGGATTGTTGAAAATCGCGTGCATATATATATAATATTATATATGTGGTGAGTTTTCGAAGCTACTTTGACCAAGATTTTGAGTGACGTAACGTTTAATTTTGTGAAATTAAACGGCATAGGATCGATCTACGTTCGAGTAGATGATCGTGGTGTATTCACATTCTCAAATCCGATTTCGGTGAGTGAGAAATAATGGATCAAAGTTGGTCACTTAAACATGGAGTTATGTGATTAATGGGATAAGCATGGATTAATTAATCCTTATCCCACATTGATTAATGTACCTTCATTAATTGTCTATATAAGTGGGTCATTGAACACTTAGTATAATTATGTCTGCAAGTGAAGTGATGGTTTGGAGGAACGCCGCACACTGTGTGTGTATGCCCGGCCGTGCGTGCCGGCGCCGGCCCGGCGCCGCCGCCGCGCCCGCGCCGCCCGCCGCGCCGGCCCGCCGGCTCCGGCTCGGCTCGGCTCGGCTCGGCTCGGTTCGGTTCGGTTCGGTTCCGTGGTCCGTGGTCCGTGGTCCGTGGATCGTGGATCGTGGATCTTGGATCTTGGATCTTGGATCTTGGATCTTGGATCTTGGTCTTTGGGTGGTCTTTGGGCATTCTTTGGGCTGTTAGTGGGCTTGCTTCGTGGGCCGGTTCCGTGGCCCATTGTCCTATATTTTGGATCAGCGTTTGATCGAGCCCAAAGATGAAGTTGGTCAGGGGCCCGATTCGTGTAGCCCAAATCCATTGGGCTGCTTGTGCGATGGAGTTGGTCAGGAGGCCCAACTCGTGTGGCCCAATCCGTTGGGCTGCTGCACTTGAAGAGGCGTCCGGATCGTCCAATGAACACGACGCACGCGTTGTCAGATTCGTCGTAACCGTTAACGCTTTCCGACATGATGGTTTCTGCGGAAGCGTCCACGTTGTCTCCGAAACCGCCACGCACTCGATAGGGGACATAACTCCGTAACACCCGACATCAATGCGGTGTTGACTCAAGATGCTTCCCATGAGGGGACGACGCTTATAAATAGGACATGTCTCTCAAAGATAAGCCACCTACCAAAAGCATTCCAAGATACTTTAGAGCACTCCTCGCATACATACTTTCTGTCCAGCTCGCCTCGCCTCCGTCCGGTTCACGGAGCTCGTTGGTCTCTTGTGTCGCCACCTACGAGACGCTGCCGTTTCATCTTTGGGGACGATCGCGGATCCGAGAGCACTACCGGGCGTATCTCGTCTTCGGAAGAGGCCTCCTCGACTCGGCATCTGTTTACGGTTTTGTTTTCCAGTTTCAATTGTATTTTCTTGTTTTAATTCATTGTTAGTTTTGATCTTCTATTTTTCTGTTTTAAGTTGTAATACACCCGGCAAGTTCTGTACTAGTTCTGTACACATTTTTCCAACACCATCCACTTCAACAACAAAGATCTAATAAGTTAAGTCAACCATGTACAAAAAAAAAAACTCAACTTTGGAATAGTACCAACCTTTGTTCCTTTAGAAGGTCAGTCCACACGATTTGGTCAATTAATGTTACAAATCGTTCAAATACACACACGAAATACAGGGAAACACCAAACTTTCAATTAAGATATTTCAGTAGGAACGAAATTTACTCAATGTTCTCGCCATCAAAAAGGAAAGAGATACTCGAATGAACAAGAAAGATATTTACCTCGAGAATGGGAAAAAATAAGGAAAAAAAAACACATACACCAAACATCCATTATATACATGGGTACGTATCTATCTTATGGGTTAACTAACACTAACGCAAGGGATGCCTAGTTTCTTGCAATAAAACTGTTTAGGCAAATTGAATCTTGCACATCTCTTTTCCACAGGAGGGAGATATTAATTGTGCTAAAAACTTCTCTGCATCATTAAATGCTCTCTAAAGAATTATCAGTGTCTTCCCTAATGATCTCCGTTTGATCATTGTACTTACCGAGGTACTCCAAATATATAACTAACAAATCAGCAGGCAGATGTGTGGCGCCACCCAAAAATGCCCAAAGAGATGATTTTCTTGATTCTAAGGCATTGGATTCTCCAATATACATGAAGAGTCAGAGCCAATATCGACTTTCAGCCCTTTACCATGCGCAGCAATTAGCAAAGCTTCTGCACGACCTGCAAGATTCACAAATTAAGAGCGTACAGAAAAGCTAGGTAGGCAATGATAGGTATCAGGATTCCCTTAGAAAAATTCTAACAATATGGTTTCACTTGATATAGTAGTTATGGGTCCAAGTAGGTCAAAGGAGTATGCAAACTTATTAGACTCCTTATTTTCTATATTTTGTCATTACCATCTAAGGTTTTCCTTCTATGGGTATTTGTTGCTTGTTTGCAGAAGTTATTGAGATCAGGGACCCTAATGTTATGCAGTTTGTACGAGTTACTAGATAACAGCATTCCTGATTGGAATTCAGAAACACAACTGGATGACTTAAAAGTTAGTACAACAATCAAGTGCTTTTCTAATTGGTAACAGAAGGATATGAAAAGTGGCAAGCAATAAAGTCTGTGTGGGAATTGTAGCTTTAAATGAAATCTTGGCCTATGCTATTAGATTATGACTTTGATGCATAGCTCTGATAATCAGGGATATATATAACTAAGTCCAGTCCTTGAAATTGGGTCCTTCACATGGAGATAATCAGGCAACCACACAACTAGCCAGAAACTATTGATTTTGATTGCTGGGTTCTTCCCATAGCTTCTTTCATAATCAATTAACATTACTTTTATCACAAATTTCACCAAAATCATAACTCTAAGACAGATCAAATGTCAGCATAAACACATCGAAATATAGCATTACTCAACTCCAAAATTAATTACTGATGAAAAAAACTTGTCTAACTCTAAGAGCGGATAGGACGAGTTTCATTTAGTACACTTACCATGATCTTTCTTCCTTTTCAAGAGGGGACTCATGGAGGGAAATAGAGTGGTGGCAAGCTCTCTGCTGTCATCCTGTTGGAAAAAGCAATAGATGATGACATTTTTAGTTCTTTAATTTCTGAATATTGTCGAGTTCTAGGCAACTTTTTAGAATTTTGAGAGAAAGGCCAAAGGCTCAGAACATCATCAGATGCAAACATGTTAAATTTGCAGTGCAACATGTGGAAATTGAAGTTGTTATCCTAGCCAAAACTGTATGCAAAATGGATTATGAATTCCACAAAGATCAGATGCACCTTGCTAGAGCGACTTCCTGTAAGTTTAAACCTATTCTTCCACAATGAAGATGGAACTGGAACAACAGAATATCCTGAGGCAACCAGGACTCCTAGCCATAGTCCATACCCAAATCCTCCACTCCACCATCCCTTAAGTCATAAAAGAAGATATGCTTTAGAAACCGATGCCAAAAGCAAAACATCTAACTTAAGTTGATCTCAGGAAATACAAAATAATAAATATAAAAAGAGGCAGTCAGAAAGGGATCCGCACAAAAGTACACTTCTTTACTTTTTCTGTGTGGTTTGGGGGATTGCAAAGAACGATAAACATTATAAATAGGCAGCATTACATCTGGGGAAGAAAATATCTATTCCATGCGTGCGCACACAGACACATGCATATCACTCTTTCATTCTCGAAAATACCATTTTATATACATATACCAATTCCTATATATATAATCCAAATTGCATGTTGTACTCCTATCTTTTAAGGGGGCATTCACTTTGGGAAACAGATTAGATTGACTATTTATAGGATTGAGTATTTAAAGAAGAACACAATCAAACAAGCTCAAAATTGTTCAATCCATCAAAGTATTAGGTGGATTAACCTAAATTATTTTTATCTACTAAGTTAAGAGGGCAATCTAGTAATTGGGAGTTTGGGACAGAAGCCCCCTTTTCACTTTGATCTCCTTGGATCAGGCGTCGGTTGATGAGAGGCGCCAATAAAGTTTTCATGGATAAGTTTCAAATATTGTTCCTTCAGAAGAAAAACCAATTTAGGTATGGTTGTTGGCGACATTTAAGCAGATTTGAGAATAGTTCACTGCAATATCTTAGCAGATAGCCACAAGGAAGCAACATGGATGAAAACAATTACACATCAATTGAAACTAACAGGCCAAACCTCAGAAATTATTCAGTTTCAGATAATAGTGTCACAAATAAGAGCTCCTCTCTGAGCAGAAAAGCATATCAAAGCCATACAGTATAGATATCAAGAGTTTCAGTGCACAATGTTGTTAAGACTGTTAAAAAGATACTCCAGCAGCTTTAGTCAAAAGCAAAATGGGATTATAAAATCTTCACAGGAGAAGCTGTATGTAGATTGCCACGGCCCAAACCATAGCTGTCAGCAAGATAAACAGGCATAACAAAACTCGAGAAATGTTATTAAAGTTCATCCAAGGAAATATCGATGGGGGAAGGAAGAGAAACTGATAATTGTGCATGACCTACGTATAGAAGCAAAGTATGTAGACAATTAAAAGCAGTGTAAAAACATATAGTTCAGAGATCCATTAAATGCACGTCGTGTCAAATCTATCTGAAGGATAAAATTCAAAGCTTTTAGGTAAATGTCAATCAACTGCACTATTTATTAAGTATATCATAATTCAGGAAAAAGGTTTTAGCCTGTTTAACACCATCTATATACAACATAAGAGTCTTGAGTATGTCTAGGCTAACATTTAAAGTTGATCTTTTGGGTGAACCTAGCACCAATCAAATCTTGCATAATGTTAATAAACTGGTTACAGTTAGAAGTGGAGCCTTCCTAAGGAACAATGCATAATATTCATCAGCCAATAATCACCAATAGTAAATCAATAATATGTTCCGACTTTAACTTGATTGTGTCTGATCCATTATGAGTATACTGAAACTCAGTATAATCGGCCTTCAATAGACCAAGTTTCTCATGATCAGGTGAATATCTTTAAACAGATCAAATAGCAGCCTTTTCTAACACCATATTCCAAGCAAAATAACTGAGACAGAAAGTAGTTTTAAAACAGAAATCACTGCTAATAACCATATTTTAGCCAAGGACAATTATCACGGAGCAAGAGATGAGCAACAGAAGCGGCTGTTTGATAGATTTGGAACTCTGAGTTTGATAAAATTCTTATTAATTGAAAAGACACGGAAACATGGCAGAATTGCACCCTTGATGAGAATTAACTATAACTAAGCAAACATGATAGCATGCTTTGTCAAAGTCCAAGAGTTAAAGTTAAAGACATGGAATAGGGTAGGGTTAGGTAACCCTTGATGGCCCTCAACCAGCAAAGATGTTTACTTCATAAACTAAAACCAGGGGTTTTCAGATGTTACAATCGATCGTGGATGCATCACAAATTTAGAAATACTACAAAGTTCTCCCAATAGCACACAATCAAGATAGTGCCTGATCGAAAGGCCAGAGCAGCAAAGAAATTTTATACAGTCCATAAATAGTTTAGCCATTGGACTGAAGATCACCCAGACAAGATATACCGACTGTCAGTATTTTGGTTTGCATGTGCTCAAGAGACCGAACAGACAGATAATGACATCACCACTGCTTTACCCAGAATATTGTGAATAGAATTACCATTACAACCAGACCTCCCAAAATCAAGAAACCCAAACACTATGGAGATATAACCATATCAGCATGTAGAGAGAGAACAAAAACATGGGAAATTTTCACAAATTAGATAAAAACACAAATCATGTAATTCACCAGTGCTGATCGGGATATACAGAAGAAAAGCCATCAGAATAGAAAAATAAAAAAGATAAATAAAACCATAAGTGAGAAAGTACACAATTTCTTTCAGGAAAAACACAGCCTCTTATAGAAAGACTCTAACCTGCTTACCGTCTTGTGGATATGGAATTGATTGCTCTATGTACGCAATGGTTCCTGGAGCGAAATAGAAAACAGAAATGGGAATCAAAGTAAGTCATAATTATAACAAAAAAGAAAAGAAGAAAAAATAGATAGCTCATTAGAATCTTTATCACATCTCGATATGAATATCAAAAATTGAGATAAGATTGTAACTAGATGAGAAAATATACATTTCTATCCATAATTGTGCCTCCATGCTCTAGCAACGTATTTCGAGGACAAGACAAATGTTGAATTCATGATATGGAAATAAGTGATTGGACACTCAGTTTGATGAATAGGCAAGGAAAACTTTTCTGGCACACCATAATCATTTCAATAAGTTATTTTCTAGCCAAAAACATGCACTTTACTTGCTCATTTGTTTTAACCAGACCAATAAAACGGATATAAATATACCAGTTGGAGCGTCCACTTTTTGAAGCAATTGAATCATAGACTTTAGATCTAGACGCTTCCGGACTCTCTTGCCAACCAATACTTTTAAGTGAGGAGAATCATACACCTACAAGATAGAAGAGCGAAATTAAATGGCATGAAATACAGAGAAATGAAAACCAATCTGCATTAATGACGAAAGGTCATATAAATAACCAAAACAAATGAAAATGAAACATCTCTTTGACTTGAAGCAGTAGTGATGTTGAATGCATCAGACAACTCAAGAAACAATATTCTCAAATGTCTACTCTTCGTCACCAGTGAGATATAATGCATAAGAGGATATAAGTACTACCGGATATGTAAACCAGCACAAATGCAATATAAAAAATGTTGGCAGTGGCCACACAGGTCAGAACTCAGGGATTACTAAAGTAGTCTTGATATGCAGCAGGCAATCCCCGTCAATGAAATAAAAATCTACAATGTTTCCATCAAAATCCTGCATTTACTATACCACATTTTGGTATCGACAACAAGAATCGAGCTTATGCAGAGCAGCAGAGATATATCATATACAAAATACCATGGCTTAGCATAAAACCCAACATGGACTACCAATGGTCTATATCCAAAATACATATATCCGAGGTTACATGTCACCATACAAGTCACAACTTGCTAAACACCCTTTCTGAATGTACATCTCAAAACTAAAGCTTGGCACAAAGGAAAGCACCCTGCATCCGGAGTGCGGCGTACATACCAATATGAATAGAATACATTTCTCATGTATAGAAGGAAGTCACACGAGACATATTCATCCAGCAACAACAATAGTACAACGTTGGAAGCACGGGGTACATCTCAAGTATGCAGCACTTAAAAACAGTAAGCACATACAACACCTGGACAGAATTGTCGGGCTTCAAAACGGCCAACGCTCCGCAGAGATCCGGATCGACTCCGATAACCCATCTCGAGTCCGCATTGCCCGGCCCGGAGTCGTCAGGAGCCCGAATTCCATCATTTTCGGAGCTAGGGCAAGAGAGCGATTCCAACCAGTTCAATTTAAGCTGTCGGGCATCTATAACCACCTTTTTACCCCTGGCACTGCTCCTTGTACTTTCATTAGACCTCGGCTTCTTTGAAGTTGACGGCTCCGGAATTGTTAGTGTTTTCGGCTCATGGGTGGTGGTGGAGGCTGCCGCGGGAGAGGAGGCGGCGAAGAGTCTGAACGCGGAGGGAGTGAAACGGAGGAGGAGCAGTGGAGCTGGTCTGAAGGCGATGGATGGGGACATCAAAATTTGGGGTTTTGGAGGGAATGTTAGTGCTGCTTCCATGAAAATGAAAATTGAGGAAGATTCAGTTAGTGAGCTGGGTCTCGGACTGTCTGAGAATGGAACTCAAACTTCTATTTAACAATTCCTATTTTATTTTTGGATTAATTGATTTAAAATTTACGAACCTTGTCTTGGTTTTGATTTTACACACAGTTTTTGAATTCCGCTCTGAAATACAGGGACTTTATATTTTTTTACAATAGTCTCATAATTTTATTTTACTGCAAAACTAAAGCTGACTAGAAAAATAATTTCATGTCTTTAATAACATAATATGATGTAGTTGATTGCATAAAATAAAACCATGTTGTTTTATAAGTGGAGCGATGCGTCTATGCTGGCAATTTCGGTTGCCAAGTTAGCCTTAAAAAACAGCTTATAAGCTATTTTGGGGTCTTATAAGCTCAGTCAAACACCCTCATATCGTGAGAGGGTGGAACTATTAGAAATCACAAACAATATAAATTATGTGTATTTAAGAACAAAAACTAAAAGTTGTGTATAAAACCAAAACTGGGGCCAAATTCGTTTACTTTAAACTGATTACCCTTTATTTTTCTATTGGTGAAGATTCTGTATTGAGAAAATAATATAATTTCATATTTTTAAATCTTGTGTTTGGTTGGATTCTAATAAACGAAAAACAATAATATTTCTAAATACAAGAACAGTAGTGCAAAAATCAAATATTTTTTTACAAGCCATATTTATATTCTTTTTTCTTAATCTGAGAATTTACATCTTATGCAACAGAAAAATGTAGGTGCTCTGTCGGGTTGTTTCATGATAGACAGAAATAACTCGACATAAAGAAATTATAGGTAACTATGTATTTTGAAAGTTTACCGTTAATCTATAAGCAATCATATATGGATTTTCTGGAGTAATTGAGTATTCTACCTGACATAGTAACAAATATTATACTGTTTTGTCCCTAGGATAACCCATGGTTAAGGTGGGTTCTCGCTACGAAAGATCACGTGCTCAACCCCACCAAACGCCTCTATGGGTTTGAGTCACACACACTGGTTTTTCAAATGTGGTTTATCCATCTCCTGTGGTTTGCAGTATTACGGCGAACGTGGGGTTTCAAGGCACCTAAGCGAAGGTAGCGGTCATGGCTCCCACGATATAAAAAAAAATATTATACAGTTTCTGTTTTTTCTTATACTTTATTTATCGTCAAATTACACATACCAATAATATAAAAAAAATTATATTTGTAACCTTATTAATTATTATGATAAATGTTTAAGTACAACTAATATCCAATTATGAAAAGTATCAGATAAGGATAAAATGGAACAAATGCCATAATTATACTTAATTTTTTTAAAATTGGACACTTATGAGGAAACAAGAAAAATATCAAAATAAGACAATAACAAACGGGGTGGAGTATTTTGTATTCTTAGAATTTGGTCATAACATCCTCTAACTCAGATATGATTTATTTATGGACGACTATACTGACAATTATATAATTAATCAATTAAAATTATCTCTTGATGTAACAAAATTTCTCATATTTTCTTATAAGGAATAAAGAGTGTTTAGAAGCTGAGAAGGAGAAGCCATAGCTATTAGCTGATAAGCTATCAACAAACTCTTCAGTCGATCATACAAAACCTTGGATGCTTGCTTCAATTCATACAATTGAGTTTACAGACAGACACTAAATGATTTTGTAGCATCAATAAACCTTTTAGGTCTCATGAAAATTCGTTTATCCAAAAAGTGTGTTGAATTTAAAAATGGTGTGAGAGGCTTCAAAGTTTTGGTGTAGAGGAAAATTCCAAGTAATCTCAAGAAAATTCGTTTATCCAAAAGTGTGTTGAATTTAAGATTGGTGTGAGAGGCTTCAAATTTTTGGTAGAAAGGAAAAAATCCAAGCTAGGATTCAATCCAAATGCGAAAATCAGTGTTTACAAACACTGTTATCCTAATTTCCATCATATTTTCAATTTTCGATTGAAATATTAATTAATATATAGCAGATGAGTTGTGTCACCGTAATAATTTTTAAAGAAAAATCACTTAAAACAATATTGTTTTGATAACCTAAAATATAATTTTCTACATCCTTAAATTGGAAATGTCAGCCATACAATCAAATTGCCAATTGAAATTGTCACTTTACCAATTTATGAAACTCGAACAATATATTGATTATTAATTAAAATTCTATCTAAAGCTCTCACTAAGTCGATTTATAAGCCTAAATGAACATATTTTCTCATTATGAAACCTCCTCATTTCCAAATCTGCAATACTATCTTAGCATAGAAAACAAAGAATGTTTAACCTATGATTTATCAGGATAACTAAACTAAGGGTAAATACTGTTTTATGTTCCATTGTATTTCTATTTTTTTTAAATATCTCACTGTAAAATACCCATCATTTACAAAATTATCACTTTGTGTCCGAAAAGAAATAATCCGACGCCTAAAGATTGATGTGTAACCCCGGAGTTGTAATGCGGCATATCCACCCAAAAACATAAAATAACGTGGCTACTAAAATTAATAAAAAAATAAAAAATAAAAATATATCTCACTCACCCTCCACATCTCATCTCTTTCTCGACTTCATCTGGAAACATCGTTAGAAACCAAACCAACATAGAACCCTTCAAATCAAACCTCTTGAACCATCATGCATCAATGTTGAGCTTCAAAAAGTTCTTAATTTTAGAAAACAAAAAATTAAAATTTTCAATATCAATTCCAAACATCTTCATCGTCAAATCCACCATGGTTGCTGCCGTTCCTTGTTGTTTTTCCAACTTTGTCGGGGTCGACGGCAGTGAAGACCACCGTTGCCGCCACAATCATCGAATGGAGGGTGGAGAAGGAACGACGATCAACGGAGACTCAAAGCCTTGTTGCGGTGAGGGTGCTGGTCTCCACGCCACCAAAGGATGAGGAGCAAGTTGTTGTGGCGGCAACAATGGATGTTGCAGACGCCGGCAGCTTGCTCGCCGCCAGAACAACAAGAAGCAGACAACGGGTCAATCATCAATTTGGGTCAAATTTTGGGGTTTTATTTGTTTGGGCAATTTATACAAAGAAACATTTTTATTTGTTTGGGCAATTTATACGTAAACAACGAATGTTATTTTGTAAATAAAGTGGAACATTTTTAAAACCGAAATACAATGAAACATAAAACAGTAAAACATTTTTAAAACCGAAATACAATGAAACATAAAACAATATTTACCCTTAAACTAATACTGATATTTGAAGTAAAAAAGATTCCAATGATCCAGCAAGATTGACTTAACATCCATCTATCAACCTTAAAGATTCTAACTCATGAGTCCGAATTATATATTTCATGCATATATGATGGACATCAACTCCACAAATAAATGCAAAACACGTTGAGATCAAGACGTCTACTTCAATAAAAATCAAAGACACTGTTCATCCCAATCAGCTTTAGCCACTGGAAGAATCATGAACACTAACAAGACCAAAGAAGCCGAAAATTCGAATAAAACAAGGCAATAACTGGAGCTCCAAAATTGTGAAATGGAAGATATGAATTCCTTCAATTTTTGCGAGGGAACAGATATAACATACAAACTAACAGGAAAACTGCTTTCAGCCCAAACTCATTGCAAAACTGATATTTGGGGATTTCTTTCGCTGATGAGACAAGTATATGTCGGTAAGCATAATGCACCTAAGACTAATATCTGACAAACTGTCGTGTGTCATCTTCACCTTTCCTTCCATACGGGTTGCTCCTGCTAAATCCATGCCGGGCTCCATCAATTTTATGTGATTTCTTCCTGAACTTAGAGGCATTGCTATCAATGTTTAAGTTTACTTTGGGAGGTGAACTGAAACAGAATGAAGCAGCCACAGCCTGCCAAGAACCAGAGTTAGCAAGATGAGAAAATAAAATGATGACCTTGAGTATGATAGAGAAGTTTTTCTAGCATTTATGCACAGGAGTCATGTAGTAGTAAATAGGGCATACATGTATGCAGGGGGAAAGGGTGGCGCTATATGCCTTTGTGACAAATCAATAGTCCTTGAGTATGATAGATAAGTTTTTCTAGCATTTATGCACGGCAAATTGATACACATTTTAGCAATCTGATGAGATCTCCTGCAAGAAATCCTAGCAACTCAAAGATATAATCCTTGAATTAACCTAGTAATCAACGACTTGGCTGTAATTCTCATAAATAATTTCTTCCTGCTTTTCATCCACTCAGCCTGAGTTTATATAGACTAACAAATAGAGTCCTACTAGGAAAAGGACTTCATCCTAACTAATGGAATCCTACTAGGAAAAGAACTAAAGACTCTCTAATAGAGTCCTACTAGGAAAAGGAATTAATAAGAATAAGAATTAATAAGAAAAAAGGAAATATACTAAAACTAAATAAAATCCTAATAACTAACTTCCAGCGCCACAGCTTCTCCTAACGCTGCTTATGCTCTTCTCCTCCTTCTCACATAAACCTTGGTTATTGGGTTCCCATCACAATCCAAATCAATTCGAAGTGCAATGTGAAATATGTAGAGGAACTAATAGCTACTTCTCCAGCCAGACTCCATAATTTTTTTTGCCACAGCTCCTATGGCAATATCGAAGTAAAAATTTCACCCCATGCTTAAAATGGAATGCCTTTGTGACAAATCAATAGTCCTTGCTTGCAATAGTTACATTATTCAGAAACCAATGTAATTACCTCCCATAAACGATAACAGATATCACCACAAACTTTTGACTGACAAACAATTTCTACATTCATGTACTTTGTAAATGCAAGTAGTAATAATTTCCACAGTACATTTATTTGGGTATGACAGTTGTTTCAGTAAAAAGCATATGAAGTACCTCCAGATCAAGTCTGTGGACATTAAAGATGTCCTTCATAGAATGTGAATTGTAGGCGAGAATGTAAGATCTGTAAGCATCTTTGGCCGACTTGTTTAAATGATAGTTTTCGGAGATTATGTTCACCTGTACCACAAGCATAATGACAATTGTATTTATGCAAAATAGGATAAAAAGGGCAGTGCACTTTCTAGGAAATGATGAAATTAAAACCTTGTAAACAAGAACTTACCAACTTAGATTGAGCATTCACTATCTTCTTCTGATCATATTCATACTCTTTTACCGGCACTTTTGCAGCCTGAAAATTCCAGAAATCACATTTTCAGAGAATAAATAGAAAAGGAAGACATTAAGCATAAGAAATAGCATCATATGGCATGCCAGTCTTTAACCTTCTAATATTAATAACAGAACTCAAGCAATAACACCAGCTAAATTTAATGAACCAAACAAAATTTTCTCCATGGACTAATAGACCTAAAGAGATCTTCAGCCATCACAGAGTTCTTAAGAATATCCATGGTTGATTGAGGACAGGAAACTTCAGTTGCATATATTAATCAACAGAAAAGACTTCAAATAACCAAGGAAACAACTCCCTGTTTCACATTTGGTTTAAGGCTTGAAGCTATTCATTAAGGAATGGTAATGCTCAGCACTCCAGCACAAGAGTTAGATTAAGATCATGATGCAGGCGAGAGTACAAGTATCTACTATGACCAATTCGAATGTGATAATGACATTCTATGGAATCACATAGGATTGCTACCTTAAGGTATCGAAGAAACTGTAGCTCTTCTGGAATCAAGAAAAGCAAAGCATTCCCTTTCGCACCTGCCCCACGAGCTGTTCGGCCAACTCTATGTATATATTCCTGAAAGCATTGACACCACAGGTGAGGAAGGGGTGGCACATGAGACTTAAAAAAATTATGGATATACAGCAGTCAATGTGACAGGAGCTGTTTCTCATTACCTTGGGCTCATCAGGAGGGTCATACTGCACAATCCAGTCCTAGAGAAAGAAGGGTAAAAAGATTACCACAAGCAATGTGTAAATCCTCTTCTTTTTTTTATCTTAGGTCCTCAAGGGAGGAACAGCTCGCTTTAAGTAAAATACGCGTACCACTGCAGGAATATCAAGGCCACGTGCAGCAACGTCCGTGCACAATAAGATACCCTTCTCAGCTTTGCAGAAATCAAAAAAGGTAGACGTTCTTTTTTGCTGTTTTTGCTTGCCATGGATATCTTGGCAATCAATCTGAATGTATCTAAGAAGTTCTGAATGAAACTTGACAGAGTTGCAAGATGAGAAGAAAACCATGACTTTCTTCGACAAATTTTTCTTCAAGAAGGAGTAGAGAAGATTAAATCTCTGGGCACAAGGGACAACACAATAACCTTGCTGCAGTCCTTCATTCGTCACCTACACCATTCAATGGTAAGTTAGTTTAGAAGTTAAATCTTTTAAATGATAATCAACAAAAAGAGAAAGCGAACAACTTTCATACCCTCTTCCTTCCATCATCCACGTCAATGTAAACTGGTTTTGTCTGAAATGATAACCGTGCAAGGTCCTCAACCTGAAATGAGCATATGCAGTTTTCTTTTGAGTTTGTGAAGAAGCAAATAAAAACTAGGGACTATCCAATCCTGTAAGCTAAAAAACTATCCTTTGCTTTTTCTTCCAGTGTAATTTAAACATACATGATAGTTTAATATTGGGGCCAAAGCATTGGCAGACCAGCAGACAAGTAGATAATTTAATATTACCATTTCCTTTTTTTTGTTTAATTACTATCAATTTCTAAGTTTTGTTCACGAAAACTTCTCCTGATAAAAAAGTAAACATGCCTTCTTTGTTTGTGTAGCCGAGAAAAGAGCTGTTTGCCTCTCCTGCACATGGTATCATATTGAAAAAGTCAGACATGAGTTACCATGAAGTGAATAAATCAATTACTGACCAAGGCAATTTTATATAAAAACCTTTAAATTTATATTCCAGTGATTACAAAACAGGGTATGATCAAATAAGTCAGCTAAGAGATCAGAGATGAAATTCTTTGCTACAAGACAACAGAAGTATATACAACAGTGGCACTTTAGAATACTTGGGTCGAAAGGAATACTTAACAAGCAGAAAGTTGAAAAAACTACTGAGATGAAAGCAATTGCATTGACATATTAAATAATCAACTTTAGCTCTGGTGATATGTACCTTAGGCAAAATTTTAATAATTTGCTTCATTTCTTCTTCAAAATTAGCTTCCAAAATCCTATCAGCTTCATCGATTACAAGGCACTGCATATTCCAAAAGATGAGAATAGAAGTAAAGCAAGAGCTTCTGACAATAAAAATAGACTCAACATAGAAGGATGTGCATGTCTTGGAAAAGATCTGCATTTAAAACTTTTGCAACAAAGCTAAGTGATATGCAGCAGGAGCTACAACGAGAAATGAGGAAGTAGAAATTAGTGATGTGCATAACTTTGTCATCTGTAATAAATAGGAAATAGCATAGGATAGGCTCATCAGAGCATCCTTATTTAGGTATGTAAAAAGAAGCTTCCTCAATGTAGAATAACGTGGGGATGGAAATGCAGCAAATAATCATTTTCATAAAAGCAAATAAGAATCAAACTGGGACATGGTTGGTTACAGGGAGACATTGAGTGGCTGCAGTCATACCTTCAGGTTTTTATATATAAAGCCCTTTGTATTTTGGAGATGGTCAAGAAGTCGACCAGGGGTTGCTACTAAAAGATTTACTCCTTTGACAATACGCTCTGCTTCTCCTCTTCGTGCCGAACCCCCAATTACCAATCCTAGTGTCTGTGAATGATACTTCAGAAGGTCCTTAGCTACAGCATGTGTCTGCAACATTTAATGAAAGTTAAGTCTTGAAAATGTGAAAATTCAAATTATAGAATCTATATAAAAACAAATGATGCCAATTCATAGGTTACAAGTTGGAGTGAGGGGGCCCAAAAATTAAAGGCAGGGTATAGAGAGGCTAATCTTACATAGCCAACCCAAAAGAATCATGCACCACGGTAATTCAATAATCAACTTTATAAAAGGGCACAAGGAGCTAACAAGATTTGGCTTAGATGAAGTGAAGTGCAGAAAGAGGCTTTTAAGTGTACCCATCAGATTGTGAGTTCATGATACCCCATGATGATTCACAAAATCTGAATGCCCAAGATACCAACATAAGTAAAGCAAATAAGAAACATAAACTTAGTAGAAGGAAAATCCAACCCTTAATAACCTAGCATAGTTAATAATAAGATAAATTCCTCCCTCCAAGATTAGATAACTAAAGATGCATGATGGTGTCTCAGTAACCGCCAACAGGTGGAATCAACTATAGTTGAAACATCCATTTCACTCTTCAACATAGCCGAAGAAGGACAGAATAATATTTTCTTACAAAGCATTGCTTATACACGTGTACAACAGTTATAAAGAGAGAAGCTGAAGCTCAAGCCGAAAAAGTGACTACAGTTCATACTAAAATTTATGAGTGGAACATTATGAATAATACGTCAAACAAAAAAGAAGAATGTTTACCTGGATGGCCAACTCCCTTGTTGGACAGATGACAATAACACCAGTCCCATTCCGAGGAGTAAAACGTATGTTAAACAACAATTCAACAGCTGGAACCAAAAAGGCAAGTGTTTTTCCAGAACCTGTCCTTGCAGCACCAAGAACATCTTTGCCTTCCAAAAGTGGTGGAATTGATCTAGCTTGAATCTTCATCACCCAACACAAAAAACACAAATAATCAGCAACTGTATGAACTCTATAGTGATCTCCAGTATATAATATTCATCTCGTAGAAATCTTCGACATAAAAAATGATTAAATATAATTTGGATTTTGTTTTCAACGAGTATGACAAGGGGGCATTCTAAAGAATTAAATAAGGAGCACAACATATGCATATCATTTACTTGTTTTAACAGTTTCGCACGCCAACAGACTCATCAACTTAACATTGAATCTATCAATAACGAAAAAAATTCAAGTAACGTCCGACCACATAGCAAAAGTTTCTAGCATAAACGGCCTCTATAGACTCATAATATTGCTAAACAGAGCACGAAATCATTGATTAGCAACATAATATTCTTCATCTCGAACACATTGATAACATTACGAATAATTCCTAAAAGGAAGTTTTATTACCTGAGTCATATACTGAAAGCCCATATCTTTGATGGCATCCATAGAAAGCTTTGACATCGGCAGCGCTTCAAAAGCTTCGCTGCTCATAATCCCCGACGAATTGACCTTCGTCTCTCTCTTCAACCCACTCTCCTCATCTACCTTTCCCTCTTCCTTTTCTTCTACTTCTCCACCTTCGGCTTCTCCAGCTGTCTCCGTTTCCTTCTTCCTTTTCTTCTCTTTCTTCTTCTCCTCCACGACCACTTCTTCTTCCTCAACATTGTCGTCTACTTCGTCTTCTACTTCTACCTCTTCATTTTTTTGGGGTTTTGGAGTTTTGCTTTTGTCTCTATTTCTCTTGCGCTTCTTCTTCGAGGAGTCCATAACTCCTTTCCCTCCGGTTTGCATAATGGCCATTTTGACAGCGGCGATGGAGTAAAGGAGAAATTTGTGACGGCGGCGACGGGGGAGAAAATTATACTCAGGCGCAACAAGGTTTTCGTAAATAGAGTTTGTGCCCTTAAATCTATCTATATATAAGACAAATAAAGGGTAACTAATCGAGCGGGTCGGGTACCTATCCGAGATTATTAGATACCGACCCGATTTAAGATGAAGTATTTTAAGTTGATAAACGACTCAATAGTTTATTACTATTAATTTTCCTTTCAATATTTAAATACTTAAGTGTTGACCTCCTAGATTTAGCATGAGACTCATTCTACTAAATTTAGTGGTCTGTACTTCGATCCTTCCTAAACGCAGTTTTTTTTTATTTTTTTTTATTTTATTAATTTCTATTTCTTTAATTGGTTTAATTTCTCATATGTAAATTAAATTTATCATCAATCATGTTCCAAGAATATCATTTAATACATAATGTTTTTGTTTGGTGTTTATTTATTTTGATTTTAAATTTGGTTTAATTTCTCATATGAGAAGAGTTAGTATCAATCATGTTCCGTGAATAACATTTAATATAGTAGAATTATATATATATATATCCAAGTTAAGGAATGTCAATTATAGTTGGACCTATTAGTGCATTTATTTGGTGATAATAGTCCCAATAGTGAGTAGTTTATTATAATTTGATATTTTTATGTTGGTATTATAATTTAACATTCCTTAACTTGGATGGCTATATAAAAACTTTTCTCTTTAATATATTCATGTATGCAGTATGCTTGTAAAAATCTACTACAAAAACAAAACATACTGTTGAAGCCTTGTATCAGCGAAATGCATTGGAACTCTTTCCGAGTTAGACGGCCAACGGGTCACAAATAAAGGGCGGAGCGGGCCACGAGACTACATAAGTAAATGTTTACGATAAATATATAAATAAATGTCCTCAAGCTTTTACATTTTAAAATATATATCTTATTTAAAATATTTTAAATAACATTAAATCTTTCAAGTTTTCAATAAATCTATCACGGATTAAAAAAATTTGGTACCACATTGATGAGATGGCATGCCAAATCCATGCGTAAAAAAATATAATTACATAAAATATCATTTATCATCCTAACATATGAACTTTTCTTTTTATGTTTGTATCATAACATAAGGTTAATTGTAAATCCATATAGAATCAGTGATAGATTCAGACTTTTTGTTTAGAAGGGTCTAACTTTTTTGCTCTCTCTCACATTCATCTCTTTATTGGTTACCCACAAAATCTACTTCCTTTTCTTCCTTTAAATCGCTGTCTCCACCTCCTCTACTTCCCGGCGCTTATCCATGCCTAGGCCACCGCCGTCTCCATCATCTTCCCTGCCTCCATCTCTCTCTACGTGACACAAAAACATATCACACCCCCATCATTTTTTATTTTCTCACGCCGCCGCTGTTAATGACAGTGACGGCCGACCGCCTTTGCATCTTTTCATCTCTCTCTCCTTCACCTTCCTCTCCTATCGGCCCAAGAGCCGTTTGACAGCCTTGCCGCCTCTGATGTCGTGCTTCTCCCCACCCTTCCCTTAAAGAAAGAAAAAAAAGAGCAAACAAATATCATCTTTCTTTTTTTTGGTCAATTAATACAGAAATTTTAAAAGCTGCATCACGGTGGACTCGAACCCAAGAACTTTGGTCTCGGGCATTAACCACTCTACCACTAGGCCAACACACACGCACTACAAATATCATCTTTCATTTATTAAGTTTGTTCTTTAAGAAATTCTTGTTTTTGTAGCAATATCCGTAATAAATAAATAGAAAATATATATGCAGAATTAATAAAAATATTATTATTTTTTAATTATTAAATGTAAAATTACTAATACACTCCTACTCTTTTTTCAAAATTCAGTGGGCCCCAATGCCTCCACTGCACCCTTGGGTCCGCCTATGCCTATAATGTATCTAGATTTTTTATATTAATGTCCCGATGATCGAATTCGAATCCCAATCTACCTAACTGACATGTCGGAAATTCTACGCTGATTATTTAAATGAGTTTTTATAAAGTCTACATTATCAAACACAACAAAATTAGTGTGTGTGTGTTGGCTTAATGGTAGAGTGGTTAATGTCCGAGGTCAAAGATCTCGGGTTCGAGTCCACTGTGACGCGGTCTTTAAAATTTTTGTATTAATTGACAAAAAAAAAAACAAAATCAATAGCTCATATATGCCACGGAAGCCAACCGGCATAGTTTGCCCCACTTAAACACAGAACCACAAATCCTAAAAGAGAGGCGCCACCATTTTCACACCCTTTACTACTACACCTTTCATCGTTCTTCCCATTTCATCACTCTTCATCTTTTTCATCAATTTTCACCTTCCAGCCTTCGTCGTTTAAGTGGATTTGAGAAGTATTCAGATTGCAATTGCAATCGAGAAGGATTCGGAAAGAACTTTTGCTTTAATTATTGACCGTCAATTATAACAAATATTATTTGTTACAAAGAAAACAAAGATCAATTATATTTTGGAAATGAAATTTAATATACTAGCCTCATACAGTAATTCTACTAATTGATTTTATTTTCTCACTTTTTTAACAAATAATGGTGAAATGACGAAAACATAGTCCTTCATGAGAATGAATCAAAGAAATTTAATTAAGTGTGGTCCCCACACATCCTTGGTGAGTCTACATTAGCTTTAAAATCTAATGAATATTACATTGCCCGACCAAAATACCATATACACGTATTAGTCAATTACAAGGCAAAATACATAAAATTTAAAATAGAGTTATAGAATTAATATTTAGGGGAAAAAGTAATTAATTACCAGACACTACCCTGAAAATAATAATCACAACAAACTCGCCAATGCAAATTGAATTGCCAAATTGTTGGCTTTAAATACATACCTATACATGTCGAGATCACAATCCTCACAAGTCAAACCAAATAGAATTTCACTAGTTTAGTGCGGTTTAAGCCCTTTAATTTATTTAATTTTCAACCACTGATCATTTCATAATTCAGGACACAATTACCTCTTAATCACACACAATTAAATGTCCATGGGTGAATTTAATAATTTGTAGAATATGTTTTAGCTTTTGTCTATTCTAGTGCATTTTCTTTCCAAAATTATTTAGAGGGTGTTTGACTTAGCTTATAAGCTCTTTAAAACAACTTATAAATTTGTTTATGAACTTATGTTTATCGCAAAGTGTTTGGCAAAATAATTTTCATAAACAAATTATAAGCGGTGAAAATAATTCCCAACAAATTATAAGTTCCCCTAAAATAAGTTGGTCAACCATAACTTATTTTTTCATAAACTTATAAGCAATCATGAATTTATCAAAATAACCTTATTATAGTTCGTTATTTCTTACACATACACTATCAACTTCACATATCGTCAATTTTATCTCTCTAACTCACGATTATTTCTATAGCTTATAAAATTAATTATCAAAATATTTTAACAACTTATAAGCACTTGAGACATTACATCTTATAAGTTTTTGAAACATCTTATAAGCTCTCTAAAATAAGCTTAGCCAAACACCCCCTTAGTTGGTTGACAAAACACCTAAAAAAAAAGAAAATTTGATAATGCAGATGAAACTCATGTAATCTTGTCAGTCGTGACCCAAAAATTCTATAAGGAGCCAAGTACTTGACTTTTGTCCTTGTTTAATCTTGGATTCAATAACATTCTGTTGCTTCAAAATTAAGAAACTAAAATATGAGAAATGCTTAATCTTAAGCTAGATTTTATTTTATTTTATTTTTTCTGAGGAAATTAAGCAAGGAGAAAGTTGAAATATTGCTCAAAATTGGCATGATTTGCTGCAGGAAAATAACACGACCAAGGATCAAGGAATATGGTTGCTTGTATAACTCTATGTCGAGGACAAACATAAAGTCATCTACTTTGAAGAAAGAAGTAAGGTAGACTGTTGTATCCAATATGTATCTACGCAATATACATATATAATATTGTTTCATCACATATGCTCTTATATTGATACACATAAATCACTTGTATAAATTTATAATCAATAAACATGTTGAAAGTGTCAAATAAGAGATTATACAACTGTAACAATTAAATCAATAAATAGGAGATGCGTAAAAAAAAATATCAATAAATAAGAGAGATCACAATGCTCAAGATAGATTAGGTTTAGAATTGTAAAAGTGATGAGTGTTACACATCGATCAATTGATTTAAGTGGATAATGATGGAAAACATATTAAATTAATCCTATGCATCTAGCCCCTATTCCATGGATTAAAAAAAATTCTATATGTCACACCCCACTTGTGAAAATGATGTTTAGTTTTGGAATACTTTTTTGGCCGTTGGCTGCTGAGGACACAAACAAGTATATAATTTCCATTTTTCCTCTTAACTTTTTTATGGGAGTTTGATTCCTAGTTTGAAGATTAGTTCACAATTAAAGAGTCAAACATGTGAGTTGGAAAGAACCCCTTAAATTCAGGACCAGAGACACAGCACAATCGCAACACACTTGACTAAGCTCCACTAGTTCTCATGTTGTAAGGATAAATTACTTTCTTGTTTTATGCCACTCCCTCAAAAAAATAACTTAGCACCAAAAAAAGATGGATTTCAAAAACAATGCTTCAAACTCACCTTGCCTCTATATGACTGCTCCAAACAGTCCAAAAGGAAACAGCAGAAGTCACAGCATGGAGTTATACTACAGCGCCCCCGCCAGCCCCCTACGGGCCGGTTTCAAGGCCGGTGATGATAATCCGAGCTTGAGTGTTGACGAGTTCGAGTTTGGGACCAGCAAGAGGTTCAGCGACGGGAGTGAGTCCCTGGTGAGCGTTGATCATTGCCACGAGCATGGGGATTCACTCCCCGCCATGGCATTTGCTGACGAGCTCTTCCTCAATGGCCTAGTCATGCCCCTCAAGCTCCCTCCACGGCTGCACAAGTCCCCTCTCTCGTCGCCTAGGTCCCCGACAACAGTGTGCAGGATCCCGTTTGCACGGAAGAGCTCATGGAATGACGATTTTGATCCTTTCATGGTGGCCCTGGACAAGGTGAGGGAAGAAAAGAGGGGACGGAACAGCCACCACAGGCGCTCAAGATCAAACTCACCATTTAGGGCATTGTCGAGAAGCTCGACCACCGTCACTGATGATGCTCACAGTCAAGATCTTTCGAGTAGAAACAGTGTCGTAGAGCCAATGCCAGCACCTGCATCAAGCCACAGCGGACCACTGGACTTCAAGGGCTCGGCTTATGCAAGATGGGTCCGGGACCAGACTAGGCACGGGCTCAGCCCCAAGAGCCCAAGGGGGGTCCTCTTCAGACAACGACTTCAGCCTTTGAGTGGCTTGGACAAGCCTCCTTCACCTGCAGCAAAACACGTTGGAAACAAACGAGGAAATGCAGAGGCGAGTAAAGTCCAGAAACTCAAAGGGTTACTAGTGAGGTATGCATCATTTGGAAAAGGAAACAGAGGAACCAAGCAGACAAAGACGAGCACAGAAGCGCGTAAACTCAATTATTTTGGCAGATTGAGCTTCAGATTCAAAGGAAACGTCCATGGCAATACGAAGAAGAAGATACCTGCTGATACAAAGATGGCGGTGGTGCCATACAAGGCCTCCATCACGTTTTGCTTAGGGTAAGAAGCCCCTCCTTCACTGTATTAGATAATCATTCAATTTTCACCTTTACATCAAGAAAGTTGTAATTTCCACAGTTTTCCCTAGTCAAAACTAGTGTTTCTAATATATAAAATGACAATGGAATAAAAATACACCATTCAAATTACATTTGCCAATGCTTCATTGTTTGTGATCTTTAACGCACATTTGAGCCCCCAATGATAGTATGGGTAAGCTTCCTACAAGGAGTCTAAACAAGCTTAGTCACGGCCTTTTTACCGACATTTATCTGTAATCAAATGGTGGCAATATGCACAATTTGCAAAACTATTTCCTTTGAAATAGAAGTGTGAGTGTGTGTGGGTGGGGGGGGGGGAATTGGTCCGGTTTCGGACCGTGCTACTTAGCAAAAAAACTCATTCGAGTGCTGAAGATCAGTTATTCCAATACTTCAGCAGGCCAGATCTTCTTCCACGTCAATATCTCTTCATTGCTGCACAATTTCCGGATCCCACCATAAAATCCATCAGCCTCGTTGCCCTCTTCCCTGTGGTGCTTCCTATCTACGGTGGTTGTTCGCCAACGTGAGCCACGGCTGTATTGGTTGAACTCCAGCACCAAGGTATCTGCAGCACAAGTCATTGTTCAAAACGAGCAGGACGACATTGCTACACCTACACGGGTATCAGACAACATATATAAAGTTGATTTTTTTTCCTGAGTGTATTATGAGCTCTCTACTTCCCCGGAAAAAGTAGCCAATATTGAGTCAGTCAAGCCTTAAAAAATCAGAAAACATATTCATCGCTAGATGTCATTACAAACCACTAAGGCATGCACTTCTACCACTACCACGAGCCAACATCCAATAAAGACACAATTGTATTATTATAAGTATTGAAGAGTACAGTACACATACTGAGTCTGAGACTACTTTTACACGTACAACAATCTTTTTATACTATGATCTAGATCACATAAGGTTTCAGGCACCATATAAACCATAGATGAAGATTCACACACACACACACACTCTTAAGCAGCACTTATGCCTTGTTTGAGGAGAATATGACAAATTATATGCAGGGCAGCAGGAGTTTTGGAAGGACTAATAGGTAGACCCGCATGTCAAGAAATGGGAGTCAACAAGAAAGGATGTACTTACAGTGTATAATATATTTTGATGATAAAAGTGTGACCAGATTCCTAAATTGAACCAAATGCTTCAATCGAAAGTGGTTAAGGTCAGAAAACTAACACTAACCAGCCTGTTCCCCTCAAGTTTGTTTAATTTTGATTGGATCCTCAAGTGCTAACATGATATATGGCATCACATAGAATGACAACTTCTTCGTGGAATACATAGTAGCAACTCACCACTATCATGACACCAGCAATAATTGGGATTCCCATCACATGTTTCCAAGTGGCCTACAACACCATACCACCAACCTGCATATAGGTAAGACATCAGTAACAGTGATTTAAGTATTCAATGGATCTGGTCATATATTAAGAAGAGATCAAATCAGTGGAATAACTCTGAAAAGTGAAAATTATACAATAAACCTACCAAAGTTGACAAATATTTCTATTGAACTATTTCAAAAAGTGGTATTATGGAAACACGACTTGCACTGTCAACAAAAGTTTTCAAGATTCCATTGTGTGACAAAGAAGCTTAGATGCCAAGATCACTAGGAAGAAGTCAATTAAGGTCAATCTAAGGAATGGAACTTTTATAGGAAGAAAATGCACTTGCTTTTTCAGTTCTTGATCTTGTGAATATGCCAGTCTTTATGAATATACCACTTCAGATAAATCAATGCCACACCTATTCCTCACTCTAAGAAAATGGAGAAGGCCACTAACGGCATTCGAGAAGAAAGGGAAAAGGTTGGATATATCTTGCTACAACAAACATCGAGGTCATTACTACTTGTATTTGTATATGGCGTTAAATGTGTGATAAACTTAAAGCAAATTAAAAAATGGTATCATCGAAATATAGTCTGAGCAATACCATATGGAAATTCTTTATTTCTTCGCCATTGGATTTCAACATGATTCCCGGGCCGTAACTCATGTAAACAATCAGATACATGAAGATCATGAGGAGAAGTATCGACAGGGGGAGCTCTAAGCCTATCCCATGTTATACCGCTCTCTGTTGGACTTGCTCTCCTTCCATGTGGTGGATATCTGTTCATCAACATCTAGACAAACTTTAACAATATGAAAATAAAATTTTCCCAAAAAATTAATATTGGCAATTCCAAATCACACAAAATTGTTTTCTTCCTCAATAATGTTTCAAATGTGAACAAAACTACACACTCGGACATCAGCAATAAAAAATATCTCCTTAGACTCTCTATAAGATTAACAACAGAATCCCTAAGTCAGTCCAAAATCTAATCAAATATGTGAAAATTTTGTGCTTAGTTGGCAAACGTATCTCCAGTTACCTGGCATGGAAAGTGTTGGTTTTCTGATCATAGCAAAGCTCAGCATCATAGCAAGATAACATAAACCCAACATGGCCATTCTGCAGATCATGCCCAAGACACACTTCATTACTACCAAACCTCATCATCTCTCCACCAAAGGCATTCATTCAAACAAGAAATCAACAAACTGCAACTAGAATTCTCTACATATAAATACCTCGCGGTTGTAGACCTGCGCAGGGAACCAAAACTTGCCAGACTCAAGGGCAACATACCAAGACATGGTGGAATCAACTGGAGGGAAGTTGCTCTTCTTGGTACCACTGCTAAAACTGGATCGGATCAAAACAATTGGCCAGAGCTGAGTTAAATAGCCTAAAAGGCTGCTCTGTTTGCCTTGATTCGAAAACACCGGACCTTTTCCGAAGCAATATACCATTGCCACTCCCTATATGCAGCAGGGCCAACAATTTTGGACCATTTGTTTTTCATGTGATTCTCCCACAAGCGATCACTTATGGACCTCTCTCTCAAAGAAGTACACACAGAGGCCATCCTACAAAGCCCCTCTGGTGGGAGCTTCTCGAGAATGGACTCTAACACAAGGTCAGGCAAGTCCAAGACAGACATCTCCGATGCCGTCTCAAAGCTCTCCACCTTGGAGCTAGAGTTCTTCTTCCTAGGTGGCATTCTTAAAGCTAAAAGCAAGGAAATCACACCACAGATAGAGCTTTTAATCGACTTGAAAAATGAAAGTTCCTTCCAAAAACAGAGAGACAGCAGTCTCATCTCATGAGCCCATGGTGGGAGTGGCTTGACGGCAAGTGACTTATAGAAGAAGATGAAAGAGAAGCAGCAGGTGACCAAGAAGAACAACATTTGACAAAGATAATCTAGACTCCAATCGCACACATATATATGAATATGGATAATATTTAAAGGGGGGTGGTCAAGAAAACTTAAACCACCATAATGGGAGAGCAATGAGCCTAGCTTATATAAAAGAAAACTCTATTCTTCACCATCTCCTTGTTAAAAAAGAGGAAAAGGGATCTCCGAATCTCAAGAAAGATTTCATTATGTCTTAGACGAAGCCCACCAAAGCCCAATTGTGGGCCTCGACCAAAAAATTTAGATGATAATCTGTAACTGTATCAAGAATTCAATTTCAAGACACAACTAAAAATCAAATCTTGGCTGTAAAATTTTAAATGTGAAAGAGAATCAATCAGGGAAAAACAACAGAAAACAAAAATGTTAAAAACTAAATATGTGTATTTGACAATTGTAAAGTGTAAAAAGCAAACAGAATTTATAGTTATTAGGTTAGCAGATCTACCATAAGCTTCAGATATGAAACTCAAAAACAAGAATGCTGAAAAACCAGAAACATAGATAGTTATAAAAGAAATGGATTCAGCAATTGCACAGAATTGAATCTTGGTTGGAGAAAAACAGAGATCACAGAGGCTTTCAGGGTATTCCAAGATGGGTGAAAGAAGAAAGAGGAGCTTGGCTCTTGCACTTTCTCCCTCCACCCACAGAAACCCTTCTTTCTCTCTCTAGCTACCCGCTTTCTCTGTCTGTTGGAGCTGTGAATGCAGAAAACGAGAAAATGGGGAGGTGCAAATTGCAGGATGGAAACAAAAAAAAAGAAAGAAAAAACTGAGATATATAACTAATCTTATACTAGTTTTCTTTGTCGTCGTTGTCTAGCAGTTAAAATGGGCGCTTTGGAATCTGATCTTTGCGTAGATTTCGAGCAAATTTTCGGGCCAAGGGACGGCCCGCAGTCGCAGCTAGTTGTTTGTGTGGAGTAAACTTCGGGCCTCCATTGTTTATTCAAAAGAAAAACAAAAGACAATAATAGTTGTGGTGAGTCTGGTGACGCTTTGCGAAATTTTTGAACGATGAGAAGGGTGATGACAGGTAATGGATTCGACGGTACTCGTAAAAGTTCGTATATTTGAAATAGGAGAATTACGTGTAATATTTGATGACTACAGGCTTATGCTGAGTGATAATTCATGCGTATCGGATTATTGTATAACATAATAAAATTAAATATGAATATAATTTGTTAAGAATTTGCTCGACAAAATATGTATCAAAAACATAAAAATGATCCGATTTCATTCGTATTGATTCGATATGATAGTCGTACAATAAATGCAAATCTCAATTAGATAATTTGTTAATAATACTAAAAAATAATATTAACAATATTAATATATATATTAAATATTATATAAACACGATACAATAACGGATCCTATACAAACATAATATAAAATTATCATATCTTTTTTGTGTCGACAAGATAAGAACAAAACCACAACAATGCTAAACAATAATCCCATAATTTTGTATGTATTCGTATTTTGACAAAAATTTGCCAATCGTAAGTATAAGTTTGAGCACTTTGGTACCATCATGTCCTATACAATGTCTATATATTAGAAACAAGTTTATAGCCATATAATGTGCATGTATTGACTTAATTGTAGAATGATTCATGTTTTAGACATTTGTTTGAATCCACTACTATGTGATCTTTAATAATTTATATTTATTCAACAAAAAATAAAGTTTACAGGCACATATAGTTTCCAACGTGAATAACATTTATTTATTTTAATTTGAACTCTGTTTTTTATTCACATGCATAATATAATGACGTGACCCATCTAGCATTAATGTTATGTGACAAAGCTAGCCTGTCCCCGTTAGTTAGTTAATCGTGATGTCACTGTTATTTATTATTTGCAAGATAGATTTTTATAAAAGTCTAATTTTTCACATTGGTTTTGTGATATTGTTTATGCTGATTTTGTAAATTAATGAAGATCGATCTTTTTTTCACGCAAATATTTAAAAATCGTTGAGATAATGCCAACATGCAATACTTCTATAAATTAAAACGTGGAACACAATTTTTAAATTTTGTTTGGGTGGGGAGAGGAGGTATATGACGTGGCTTATGAATTCGTACATGTGTAATTTAATTTCATTGATATTTGTGGCCCGATTTTTCAATTGAATGAAATTGTTACATCTTGGTACTATTGCAACATAAAAATCATATTAAAACCAAAATATGAGGTAGCAATTATTATATCACCAAAAATTAGGTAGGATCGACCCTATTTAAAGCGGGTCATATTGCAAGTCGATCTGACTCAGACTTTTCCAATTTGATTCGGCCTATAAACGTGTCATTATATGATTTATTGTGAATAAATGTGTCACTTGTTTTGAATAAGTGTATCATTTGATTTGAATAAAATTATAATTTAATCTGAATAAATATACATATCACTTACTCTAAATAAATATCTCGTTGTATCACTTGATGTGAGTAAACGGATCATCTATCACTTGTTGTGACTAAATGTATTAGTTACTCTTAATAAATATATCACTTGTTTTGAATAAATGTAAATATATTATTTTTACTAATTAACATGCTAATATTAATGAGCCAAAGATCAGGGTAGACTTAGAGCCGAATTGGTCCGCGGAGAGGATCCATCCTTAGATTATAAGGACGGTCCTATGATAGCGCCTCTTAATATTTGCTGCAAGTGCTACAGGTTATATTATACGCGCTGATTTATTTAGTTATTTGGGTAATATTTATTGCGTGTACTTCTTAGCTATCTAATTGTCATGGTTAGACATTTGAATCACAATTTATTACATCTATCCATCCCTGTAATAGAATGGTGTTTCTAGGTATTAATCATGTATGACAATTATGTTTCATAATGTTCCATTCCAAGTTTCCTTTTGCTTTCTCACTTTATGAGATTCAAAATGGAACTAATTATATTCCCTTTTGGCAAAAAATTCCTATCACATATAGCTAACATGAGTGTATAAATTAAGCACGGATGGTGACATGGTGTAGTTTGGGTTTCTATAACTCCTATAATAATAATAATAATTGTGATATTAGATTACCATAAGATTTAAGTAGTTTTAAATTATTTTTTTCTTGATTGTCATATATTTTGATGTCGTGGGAATCCAAAACCGCTATTTTGAGTGCACTTTGGCTAACCTCTGATTTTTGTGTTATAACATGCAAACAATATTTGAAAAATTAAATATGAAAGGCTCGATTGTTATATATAGTTCCGCATATCGATGTTTGTTACATAAATTTCATTATAAAAGTACCATGTCCTAATTAAGAGCGGATAAAGTAATTAAAGCAACCACTAATATGCTTGTTAGGAATAAGCTCATGCTGTAATTGAATTTATAACTTTGCATCGTTATTTAAGTTGACCTATATTTTTGGATAGAACCAAAATATTTCCCCTACTACCTAATTAATTGAAACTTCATTTTACTCAAGATCTTTTACTAAAGGGGGTGTTTGGCTAAGCTTATTTTAGAGTGCTTATAAGCTCCAAGAGCTTATAAGATATTTCAAGAGCTTATAAGAGGTAATGTCTCAAATGCTTATAAGTTGTTAAAGTGTTTGGATAATTGATCTTATAAGCTAGAGAAAGAATCGTGAGTTAGAGAGAGAAAATCATAATTAGAGAGATAAAATTGACGAGATGTGAAGTTGATAGTGTATGTGTAGGAAATAACGAACTATAATAATGTTATTTTGGTAAATTCATGATTGTTTATAAGTTTATGAAAAAATAAGTTAGGTTGACCAACTTATTTTTATGGGAGCTTATAAGCTGTTGGAGCTTATTTTCACCGCTTATAAGTTGTTTATGAGCTTATTTTGTCAAACACTTTGCAACAACTTATAAGCTCCTAAACAACTTATAAGCTGTTTGAAATAGCTTATAAGCTCAGCCAAACACCCTCTAAATATGTGCTTTTCAGAATTTAGCCACTCCCGACAATTCCTACTCGTTAATTATTGAAGAATCTAGAACACAAATTGGTTATGATTAAGCGAATTCCAAATCCATAATTTAAATCTACTTATCAAATTATTCAAATAAGAAATGAACGAAGGTATTTTTAGGGTCTAAATTAGGTAGGTAATTGTATTCTAATTATGAATTAAGCTTAGATTAATGCAACAAAGATAAGAGAGGCGAAAGATCAAGCGCAAAAGGTTACAGTTCAATTACGTCCTGCAGAATAGACCTAGCCACCTAGGACGTTTATAATTATGGCGATATATTTATTTGTCTGAGTAATTAAGTGTCATGATTATATAATCATATTTTCCCTCCAAATCATTGCACATCATTTCAACCTATACTAATTATATAAAAGAGCATATTTACAAAATTCCATTTATCTATAATACCTTTATACATTTAATAAGATATATCATTTTATTAGTTATATATCTATTACTATTATATCCCTCTTGTTTTTTTTAATTCAAGGATAATCATATAATAAATTAATAATATATAATATGAGTAATCATAAATTTATCATTTTAAATGAGAGTTTATAAGTACAAAGCACATACTTCTTGCTAGTAATAATATAATAATAAGAAAAACAATGCAGACAAGTATGGACGTTTTAAACAAAAGCTCATTTAAATTAGGAAACAACTTTAAATATTTGACAATGAAATTCAAGCACACTGAAGAAAACACACTATCAAAGTTGGCATGATAGGTCTAATATTTCATAAAAAGATACTATTAATTAGTGAAGTTCAATGCTACTTTATGAGAAATCATCATGGGATGTCCTTTTTTCCTAAAAATAAAATAAAAATAAAATCATGGGATGCCATTTTCCTATGTGGAGTAAGCTACACTATTCCCAAAACTTTTGGCTTTCCATAAAGGGTAGCTAAAGTAATTCTTAGGTTCCCATTAGAATATTAATTACTAATAATAATTACCTGCAAAATGAAATGTTACAAATTTTGAAGATTAAAGGTGGATAAAGTTTGGATTTTTTAATGCATAACACCTTGGAAAATGGAAAGTAAAAACATTACTCCATCCGTTCCATTTAAAGTATCACATTCTTTAGGGCACGAATATTTAGGAGAAATGTGTAAAGTAGTTAAAGTGTTAAAAAATGGGTAGAACCCACACTTTTTGAAGGAATAATTATTTCCTAAAATGGAATTAGATATTTGTAATGGGACAACCCAAAAATGAAAGTGAGACATTTTAAATGAGACAGATGGAGTATATGCGATGAAAATATTTTGTTTTTTGAGAATATGCAAATTTTAAATATTTTATATTTATATTTAAATCTAAATTCAGAAAATCTGTTAAGACTCGAATAGGTTCGTGTGATTTTATTGTAGTTACTGCAGAGCCATTGATAGAATGATTCAAATTTGCGATTTGTGACCCGAGGTGTAATTAAAAATGGGTCCATTCGTGGTCTAATGGACCAGTAATTTGTTATTTAATTTAAATTATAATATTTGAATTTAATTTTATGGGTTCAGAACTTCGTATACAATTAGACCTTTTAATCGAAAACCTATGAGCCCGGTAACTCCAATGTTGAAAGTTGAAATCAACTTTTTTGTTGCCACATAGATGAAACATTAGTTTTTAAAATCCATCAACTTCTTTATAATTTTCTCTCCAACCATATACCTACAAAACCAACTTTTATATGGGTCCCATTATAATATACATACATTTATATCTATATATGTATATATTTATTTATTTTTATTTATAATATTTGTATTATGTAATCAATTTAAATTTGAATTCCATTTTTTACGATTTTATGTAGAATGAAAGATCTTTTCGCGATCTTTAATCAAGATAAGTCTTGAATATATTTTAATGGATTTAAATTGCCTATTTGTAAAAAATAAAATTAAAAAAAGAAGAAGAAAAAAGGGATAAAAGATAAAGAAAGTAGTGGGACCCAAAGAAAAACTTAAAAAGCCAACTTCTTAAATGAGAAGTTGAGAGCCAACTTTTTGCCACATCATATTTGTTACAATGGTAAAAAAATTGACTCTCAACTTTTAAAATGGAAAAAAAGTTGTCATTGGAGGCACCCTATATGAGCTAGACTGCCATTTAACTAGTACACCGTTTAGATATAGCATATCAATTTGTTCATTAGAACAGAGATTATATAGAACCATGGGCATTTTATATATTTATACTTGAGTCTTCAAATTAATTTTTTTTAGATACAAGTTACATATAATATCATAACGAATTAGTAAATCACAAGGAAGTCTAATAATTTCAAATGATTCGCACGCCAATAACCATACTACCAAATTAGGACTAACTAAAATATATATCCACATATAATGGTACAACCTACACATAGGTGGAAATCAAAACAATGACCTTTTTATTAAAGAGAGTCTTTCGTGCCTCAACTTTTGGACTAAACTTCATCGACAATGTTAAATCAACTTTCAATGTAGAATCTAGAATGAAAATTTGAAAATTATGAATGACTCGAACAATAAAAATTTAAATATATATCATGGTTGACAATTACTTTTATATGGAAAACCCTGAGAAGATGTCAAGTATATAAGCCCATAAAGTATTTTTAGCTATACTAGTTATATTTTAATGCTTAAAAAATAAAAATAAATAAATTAAAATATACTACTAGCAAAACAGGTCATTTCCGTTTTTGTGATGACTTGATAGTTGTTTTTGGAAAAGATAAAGAACCGGAGCTAACGAAGATAATGTAAAAGCCATAAATATACAAATATGATTTTAAAATTGCACCAATATATTCTGGAAGTAGGTACAACCGTACAAACATTCAATTCAATAAACCAAATACTGTAAGAAATTCCATGTTTACGCCTAATGTTTAAGGGCAGCCAAGTCTGACGCTGCAGGTGCATGTAAATATAAGTTGCTCAATTAAGAAAAAAATGATATAGAAATCTCGTGCCTTACTAGACTATTATAGCCATGTTTATTTCCAGAAGGAATTGACTGATTGGGCTAGTCGTATGTTGTATATTCTTGTTTCGTAGCACTGTTTTGATCTAATTGATTTCATAATATATTGGTAATGTTTTTGTTTATCATTTTATCATGTTTATTTTTAGAAGGAATTGACTGATTTGACTAGTCTTGTTGTATATACAGATATGTAAGTCATGTTATTAATTCTTGTTTCGTAGCACTGTTTTGATCTAATTATTTCATATATAATATATTTGTAATGTTTATATTTATTATGTATAATGAGAATGCATTGATGATTTATAATATTATATGGGATGCATTAGTACAAATAATCAATGAATTACGAATACATATACATCTATATAAATTGTATACGACAAACGCAATATATATTCATATATTCAATTATAACAGAGATTGCATTAAAATACAACATGAAATGCATTACAAACCAACACAAAGTACGTTAATGAATTTTGGAAATATAGAAAAATTTGCTATACAGTTTATTTTGATTTTGAAAAGATTTTATTTGGATTTTGCTTCTTCCAATTTTTTTGAGTGAATTTAATGCCCTTTTTTTTTGGAATATTTGGTTTTGATTTGGTGGTTCCAATCCAGATCCCATGATTCTTCCTAACCAGCGTGCATAATTATTGACTTCATCCGTGGGAAATGATGATAAGACTCAAGTGATTATTAATTATTTCTATCTTATTAGCTAGTTTTTTTTAGTTTGAGAATGAGATCGGTGGAGAGAGTGAGATAATCGCTTTGGTAAAAAGGAAAATATTGCTACTTGTTGGTTTGGAGGTCAATTGTTGGCGGTTGTATCAATTCTAGATGATTTATGGGTTAGTTCTTCTTACAAGATGAACATAATATGGCATCTTCCTTGCTCCATTAATCTTTTGGAGATGGTTTGGATTATGTGCTTAAGAAGGTTTACATACAAGCTTGAGGACAAGGTGATTTTGAAGAACATGAGAGTTTATATATGACTCTAGTGATTATAATTTCTTATTTTGTTATTAGTTAGTATTATTGATATTATTAAGCTAATAAAGTATGCTTAGTGTAGTTAGTATAAATAGTTTTGATCTTTTATTTAATCAACCGTCAAGCAATGATATTTATCTTTGAGAGTACCCTAGATGATCGGGAGGATTGAGGCTTTTCACAAGTTTATCGTAGATTATCGATTCGATCCTAAAACGTGTTTATTTCAAATGATTAATCCGAACCATTGATTTGATGATGATGATGAATGATCGTATTTCCTTCTCTAAGGTGTGTTCTTATAAAAAACTATAGAGATATATTTTATTTCAACTATTAATTACTGCTAGGAAAGGTAAATGAAATTTGAAATTTTGTTCTCAGATTCTATTAACCTGTGGAAATTTGAAGAAATGACATTTCGAAATGAATGTATGATTAACCGTGGTGCTTAGCTCATGGTCTTCTATTCATCATTTTTCTAACTAGTTAGTGTTCAACGTGAAGGAGTAGAAGTACTTTTTTTTTCCTTATTTCTTTTTTAAATGCTCTTAACGACGATGTTTCATTTAGAGGTGGGGTTTTATATTCCACGTAGGTTTACTATTATTTTCAGTGAAATAACATGTAGACCTTCGGCATGTCATGTCCGATGAAAAATTGATACATAAAAATGTTAAAGAAATCGGTAAGTTTTAGATAAAATTGAACAGAAATACACGGTATTGTGATAGATATTATAATTAACCCAATCTATAATATAAGGAGAAATTATTATATATTTATAAATCGGAAAAAATTCATTAGCATTTACAAATAGAAATCACGCATACTGTTTTTGTAGCCATCTTGTTTTAATATACTATACAGATCAAGACTAATTCTTCATCATCCACGTCTATATGACATGTATAATAGAGACATAATTTAATGCATCCTCTAAAGATAGAAAAGTTTGCAAGATAGAAAAGTTTGCAAGTGGGCAAGTGGCAACTTCTTATTATTGGCATTAGAAAGAGAGATATCAATTTAATTGAGTACAATTAAAACTCAATATTATTACTAATAGAAACTAGGTCTTAATCTGCTGATTAGTAGCAGGGGGTACTTTTTGCACAATGAAAGCAGCTCGAGCAGCAGTGATCACATAAACCAGCAGCCCCGACCCCACAAAAATCAACAGCGTCACAACCGCGTAAATCGGCTTGCCGCCGCACGACAGCGACCCCAATTTCACCCGTATAAAATCAACGATCGACAATGTCAGGAAGGTGCAGCCGAGGACCGATCCGACGGCGGAGCCGAAGAGGCAGTATTTGAGGTGGTTGATGTCGATATCGGCTTTGAGAGGATCGGCGGGGTCCATGTTGTTGCGCAGGTTGATTTGAAGCTTTAAGCTCTGGGCTACGAGGGATGAGAAGAGGAAGAAGCTGAAGGAGACGACTTCGAACACGATCAGCCGCCTCACCGTCTCCGGGCTGGTGGTGCATGCTGCGTTCGTCACGGTGGTGGCGTTTTCCGGGACGGTCATGGAAAACCCGATGAATAGCGACATGGTGAAGAGGGAGTTGACGTTCACTATGCCGTCAAGGGCCGTCACGTGGATGCTCGTCTGCCCCGGGGCTGGGGCGGCGGCGGCGGCGGCTGGGGCGCTTGTGTTGTCTTGCGATTCCATTCTGCATAAAGTTTAGGATTATGTTACTAATTAATGTGCATATATACTGATTTTTTTTTTGTTTTTTGAAGGAAATGTTTTATGATTTATGTTTATATTATGGGAACATGAAATAAAATGAGCATATATTATGTATAGTGAAATGAATTATAATTACCCGTTTAAAGTTGGAGAGGAGAGTGCCAAGACGCCTTCTGCTCATTATTTTGTTTCTTGAAATATCCAATATGTGACCTAGATGTAATTGTAAATGTGCTATAATTTTAAGTGAGTTGTGTCACTATATATAAAAGATTTGGTTTACAACTAGACAGACACCTTCCCTCATATATAAATATCTAATACTGTTGCTTCGTGGAATTCATTTAGGATCAATGACAAAGACTTAGTCGTCTTTCAAATAAAAGTCGAGACTTTCAACTTTAGTTTCCTGGCAGTCTACTGTTTTAAATAACAAAACCAACGCATGTGTAAAACCCCTTTTTGTCAAGTTAGGTACAGTTATAGGCTGCATAAAGAGTATACATGTCCCTACATTTTTTAAATTATATTTCATTCTATATTATAGAGTTGTATAAGTTTCAAATGAAAACATATATATTCTTTTTGTCGTTCAAAATATACGTAACTCTAATTATGCATTTCACATAGTGTCAAGAACAACCTGATGGAAGACAATGTGGATTCTATGTCATGCGCTACATGAGAGATATTATTGAGGGTTATGGTTCGGATAACACCATTGTAATTCCTACTATGTAATCATAAAATGACATTTTAATCCATAATTTTCTAAATACTAATTCTTTACTTTTTTACTAATAGAATGTTTATTTTGTTTTAATAATTTTCTAACGGCTTTTACTCGAAAAAAGAAATCGATGAAGTCCGTATAGAGTGGTCCGAGTTAGTCACTGATTCTATGGTGGTTGACGATGGTAAGTTTCATACTTTTTGTTGAACATAATGATTTTGATGTACTAAATTTTATTTCTTACCATTTTACATCTTATTCTAATAATGTAGATGAAATCAAGTTAGATGATTGATGTTGTTGAAGCAAAGATGGTGAAATGCTTGAAGATGGTGAAGTTGATTTTTTTTTTATGAATTTTAGTAGCTAGTTAGAAAATATTTGTTGTTGAAGATGGTGAATGGATATTTTTGGATAAATTTTAGTAGTTAGTTAGAAAATACTTGTAGCTAGTTATAAAATACATGTAAATTGGGAATTTCCCGGATATAACGTTTTGAATGCTTATGAAATGTGTACCTTGATTTTGATATAAATATTATGAGAAATATTTTATATCTATTTTTGGATTATTATTTTAATTAGCGTAAACATGCATTCAAATTATGAAAACAGTATTAAATAAATAATAAAATAACAAAATATATTATCCAGCTTATAGACCACGGAAAATCGCGTGGTCTATTCATTATAGACCACGGTGAAACCGCATGGTCTATAATGTCATAGACGACGGGAAAGGCCGTGGTTCACCTTCGTGTGGCCGTTGTCTATAACATTATAGACCACGCGATTTTCACCGCGGTCTATAACCCATCAGACACGGAAATCCGCGTGGTCTATAGCCGCACGTAATAGACTACATCTTTTAGACCACGCGGATTTTGAAATAGACCATGGGCATTCCCGTGGTCTATTAGCGAAATTCTTGTAGTGACACTATATTTAGAGCTATTACGCAATATCTCTATGTGAAAAGTTCTTAATTTAAACCGGTCACTGCCCACATATAAGCAAGTCCAACCCTTTGCTTTCATTCCTCTTTTTTAAAGGCACACTTCATGCTTTCCTTTTAATCTTCTACTTTTATATACACACAAGTGTGAAGCTTCCTGAACGAAAGTAATGAGCATGCATGTTGTAATTAAGAAATAATTAAATGGGTTGTGAAGTTAAATTTTTCGAACATATGGTAGGTGGTGTACATATTTAATTATGAGTTTTATAATAAACTTTCAATATGCCAAGAAATTATTTTGAAATTGCAGAATATATATATATAGGGAATAGTTCAAATAAAAGCTTATTTTTTCGTAAAAATCTAAAAACCAATACACTTTATTTACAAAGTTAATGCACTGTATGTATAAAGTTATTGCACTACGAAATATTGATGAATAATGTTGTCTTTTATCAGAACTCAAGGGTGATATTGCAAGTCGATCTGACTCAGACTATTCCAATTTGATTCGGCTTATAAACATGTCATTATATCATTTACTGTGAATAAATGTGTCACTTGTTTTGAATAAGCGTATCATTTGATTTGAATAGAAGTATAATTTTATCTGAATAAATATATCACTTGCTCTGAATAAATATCTCGTTGTATAACTTGATGTGAGTAAACGGATCATCTATCACTTGTTGTGACTAAATTTATTAATTACTCTTAATAAATGTATCATTTGTTTTGAACAAATGTATCAGTTACGAATTAACATACCAACATTAACAACGACCCAACCCAACCCAAATCCGTCCGACCTGATCTAGCCTATATACTTGTCATTGTATAACTTGCTGTGAATAAATGTATCGCTTGTTTTGAACAAATGTATCACTTGCTCTGAATAAATGTTGTGAATAAACAGATTATTACATCACTTGTTGTGAGTAAATATATCGCTTACTTTGAATAAATATATTATTTTTAATAATTAACATATTGACATTAATGAGCCAAGGATCAGGGAGAGTTAGAGCCGAATTGGTCCGCGGAGAGGATCCATCCTTAGATTATAAGGACAGTCCTATGATAGCGCCTCTTAATATTAGCTGCAAGTGCTACAGGTTATATTATACCCGCTGATTTATTTAGTTATTTGGGTAATATTTATTGCGTGTACTTCTTAGCTATCTAATTGTCATGGTTAGACATTTGAATAACAATTTATTACATCTATCCATCCCTGTAATAGAATGGTGTTTCTAGGTATTAATCATGTATGACAATTATGTTTCATAATGTTCCATTCCAAGTTTCTTTTTGCTTTCTCACTTATGAGATTCAAAATGGAACTAATTATATTCCCTTTTTGCAAAAAATTCCTATCACATATGGCTAACATGAGTGTATAAATTAAGCACGGATGGTGACATGGTGTAGTTTGGGTTTCTATAACTCCTACAATTCATCAATGTTTTATTTTAAATATATTTTGCACATAATAATAATAATAATAATAATAATTGTGATATTAGATTACCATAAGATTTAAGTAGTTTTTTTTTTTCTTGATTGTCATATATTTTGATGTCATGGGAATCCAAAACCGTTATTTTGAATGCGCTTTGGCTAACCTCTGACTTTTGTGTTATAACATGCAAACAATATTTGAAAAATTAAATATGAAAGACTCGATCGTCATATATAGTTCCGCATAGCGATGTTTGTTACATAAATTTCATTATAAAAGTACCATGTCCTAATTAAGAGCGGATAAAGGTAATTAAAGTAACCACTATATGCTTGTTAGGAATAAGCTCATGCTGTAATTGAATTTATACCTTTGCATTCGTTATTTAAGTTGACTTATATTTTTTGATAGAACCAAAATATTTCCCCTACTACCTAATTAATTGAAACTTCATTTTATTTACTCAAGATCTTTTACTAAATATGTGCTTTTCAGAATTTAGCCACTCCGACATTTTCTACTCGTTAATTAGTGAAGAATCTAGAACGCAAATTGGTTATGATTAAGTGAATTCCAAATCCATAATTTAAATCTACTCATCAAATTATTCAAATAAGAAATGAACGAAGGTATTTTTAGGGCCTAAATTGGTGAGGTAATTGTATTCTAATTATGAATTAAGCTTAGATTAATGCAACAATGACAAGAGAGGCGAAAGATCAAGCACAAAAGGTTACAGTTCAATTACGTCCTGCAGAATAGACCTAGCCACTTAGGACGTTTATAATTATGGCGAGATACTTATTTGTCTGAGTAATTAAGTGTCATGATTATATAATCTTATTTTCCCTCCAAATCATTACACATCATTTCAACCTATACTAATTATATAAAAGAGCATCATTTGCAAAATTTGATTTATCTATAATACCTGTTATACATTTAATAAAATATATATTTTTATTAGTTATATATCTATTACTATTATATCCCTCTTGTTTTTTAATTCAAGGATAATCATATAATAAATTAATAATATATAATATATAATATATAATATAAGTAATCATAAATTTATCATTTTAAATGAGAGTTTATAGGTACAAAGCACATACTTCTTGCTAGTAATAATATAATAATAAGAAAAACAATGCAGACAAGTATGGACGTTTTAAACAAAAGCTCATTTAAATTCGGAAACAACTTTAAATATTTGACAATGAAATTCAAGCACACTGAAGAAAATACACTATCAAAGTTGGCATGATAGGTCTAATATTTCATAAAAAGATACTATTAATTAATGAAGTTCAATGCTACTTTATGAGAAATCATCATTGGATGTCCTTTTTTCCTAAAAATAAAATAAAAATAAAATCATGGGATGCCATTTTCCTATGTGGATTAAGCTACAATATTCCCAAAACTTTTGGCTTTCCATAAAGGGTAGCTAAAGTAATTTTAGGTTCCCATTAGAATATTAATTACTAATAATAATTACCTGCAAAATGAAATGTTGTAAAATTTGAAGATTAAAGGTGGATAAAGTTTGGATTTTTTAATGCATAAGACCTTGGAAAATGGAAAGCAACAATATTATATTTTTAATGCGATGAAAATATTTTGTTTTTTGAGAATATGCAATTTCTAAATATTTTATATTTATATTTAAATCTAAATTCAGAAAATCTCTTAAGACTCGAATAGGTTCGTGTGATTTTATTGTAGTTACTGCAGAGCATTTGATAGAATGATTCAAATTTGCGATTTGTGACCCGAGGTGTAATTAAAAATGGGTCCATTCGTGGTCTAATGGACCAGTAATTTGTTATTTAATTTAAATTATAATATTTGAATTTAATTTTATGGGTTCGTAACTTCGTATACGATTAGACTTTTTTAATCGAAAACCTATGAGTCCATAATAGGGCTAGACTGCCATTTAACTAGTACTCCGTTTAGATATAGCATATCAATTTGTTCATTAGACAGAAATTTATATAGAACCATGGGCATTTTATATAGGGTAAATACGACATAGCACTCCAACGTTTTCGACTTTTTACATCCGTGTCCCGACGTAAATATAATAACAAATCAGACCATAACCTTTGATCGATCTTAATTTCGTTAGGGAAATAAATGCGAGAAGAACACGAGGGATTTACGTGGTTCGATCTATGAATAAGATCTACGTCCACAGGCAAGAGTGTTTGTGTATTTGAGAGTGTAAAGCGATTACAAAGAGTGTGAATGATCTATTTCGCCTAATCTAGCCTCTATTTATACACAAATATAATGAGTTTGACTCAATTCAAGTCTTCTCCCATTAGGATTCAAGTCTTCCCATTAGGATTCAAGTCTTCTCCCATTAGATTCTTTTAGATATGGCCGAGCCTTCCGTTCCCACCGGTTTTAGGAGTCTTCGGCGAACTTGTCCGTGCCGAGCTTGATGTCGCTTACTTGTATTGGGCCCGATGTTTGGCCCCGTAGTTGGGCAGTATCCTATCACAACCCCCAAAAAGACGCAGGCGAGGTCGTCTTTGGATTGGGGTTGTTAATGACGGCGGGCGTGAACGATCCGTGACATTCTTCTCTGGTCCGACTTTGTGCGTGTCAATGCTTCCGACGTCAGATATCGTATGCCGTGCTTGCAGAGGCGTCGCCGAGGTCACGTGTATCGTTTGTATCTCTTGCCGAGGTGTTCGCTTCACCGACGAGGCGTTATGCCGAGGTCTTCGACCGCTTCACCGACGAGGAGTTATGCGAAGTCTTCGACCGCTTCACCGACGGCGTTATGCCGAGGTCTTCGACCGCTTCACTCGACGACGCGTTATGCCAAGTCTTCGACCGCTTCACCGACGAGGCGTTATGCCGAGGTCTTCGACCGCTTCACCGCCGAGGCGTTAGCGGTCTTCGACCGGCTTCACCGTCGAGGCGCTATGCCGAGGTCTTCGACCGACTTCACCGACGAGGTGTTAAGTAGAGGTCTTCGACGGCTTCACCGACGAGGTGTTATGCCGAGGTCTTTGATCGACTTCACCTGGCGGGCGTTAAGTCGAGGTCTCTCGACCGCTTCACCGACGGGCGGCGCGCGTCGAGGTCTTTGCCGGCTTTACCGACGGCGTTAAGCGAGGTCTTCGACCGCTTCACCGACGGGCGTAAGCGAGGTCTTCGACCGCTTCACCGACGCAGCGCGTCGAGGTCTTCGACCGCTTCACCGCTGAGGCGTTATGCCGAGGTCTTCGACCGACTTCAACCGACGGGCGTTAAGCCGAGGTCTTCTTGCCGGCTTCACCGACGAGGCGTTAGTCGAGGTCTTCGACCCGCTTCACCGACGAGGCGTTAAGCGAGGTCTTCGACCGCTTCACCGCCGGGCGCGCGTCGAGGTCTTCGACCGCTTCACCGCCGAGGCGTTAGCGGGGTCTTCGACCGCTTCACCGTTCGGCGTTATGCCGAGGTCTTCGATCGACTTCACCGACGGGGCGTTGTCGAGGTCTTCTTGCCGGCTTCACCGACGGCGTTAAGCGAGGTCTTCGACCGCTTCACCGCCGTGCGTTATGCCGAGGTCTTCGACCGACTTCACCGACGGCGTAAGTCGAGGTCTTCTTGCCGCTTCACCGACGGCGTTAAGTCGAGGTCTTCGACCGCTTCACCGTCGGCGCGTTCGGGTCTTCGACCGCTTCACCGCCGGCGGCGCCGAGGTCTTCGACCGACTTCACCGACGGTGTTGCCGAGGTCTTCGACCGCTTCACCGCCGGCGTTATGCCGAGGTCTTCGACCGCTTCACCCGACGTTAAGCCGAGGTTGTACGTCGCCGCTTCACTCTCCGAGGCGTTGTGCCAAAGTTGTACGTCGCCGCTTCACCTTTCCGGCGTTGTGCGAAGTTGTACGCCGCCGCTTCACTGCCAAGTCGAATATGTAACCGTGTCGAGGTCGGGCGCGGTGAAGGCTCGGGATGCGGCGAAGAAGGAGGCCGGGCTCACGGCGGCCGAAGGCCAAGGTCGGTTAAGGCCGAGGTCGACCGCGGAAGCCAGGCGGAGGCGAGACGGCGACGGCGACACCGTGGTCACCGCCGAGGACCGAGGAGGAGGCGGTCGGCTGCGCGAGGGCCGAGGTGAAGGGCGAGGCGAGGTCGACTGCGGAGGCCGAGGGGAAGACGATCATGTATCGGGGCCGAGAAGACGGCGGTCGAGGCGGGTGCGGAAGGCCGAGGCGAGGTCGGCTCGCGGGCCGCGGCGGTAGCTCGTCCTCGTATTAAACGAAAGTAATTCATCTCGTAGAGAGTATCCGTCTTGAACTAAACGAAGGTATCCGCTCGCACGAAGGTAGTTCGTCCTCGTGAAGTATCCGTCTTGAACTAAACGACGGTATCTGCTCGCACGGAGGTAGTTCGTCCTCGTGAGAGTATCCGTCTTCGATATAAACGAAGGTATCCGCTCGCACGAAGGTAGTTCGTCCTCGAGAGAGTATCCGTCTTTGATATAAACGAATGTATCCGCTCGTCTGAAGGTAGTTCGTCCTCGTGAGAGTATCCGTCTTCGAAATAAACGAAGGTATCCGCTCGCACGGGGTATGGGTTTCGCTTTTGCCGAGGTCATCGGGAAGGTGGTCCCTTATCATCTACATAGAGTACCGTCTTCGACATAAACGAAGGAAATCGATCTCGTATGTAGGAATGGTTCCTTTTTTGCCGAGGTCATCGGGAGGGTGGTCCCTTATCATCTACATAGAGTACCGTCTTGACATAAACGGCGAAATCGATCTCGTATGTAGGCATGCGCTTAAATTCATCTTCGTATGAAACGAAGGTAATCGACCTCCGTCGAGGGAATTCGTCCTCCGTAGAGGTATAGTTAGATCTCCGAAGAGGGTATAGTTAGTCCTCCAAGAGGGTATAGTTCTTCCTCCAGAAGAGGGTATAGTTAGATCCTCCAAGAGGGTATAGTATGATGGGAAGAGGTAGCATGCATAAATGACAAATGAAATATGCAAGCACACGAAGCAAATAAATCAAAGACGAGGTCGCCTACTTGGAATTGTCGGGATTTAACATGCGGTTATAATCTGAAGCTACTTGTTGCTCGCATCGAGCTTTCTAATGTAGGCGAGGTCTCTCTTCTCTCGGTTTCTACTGGGATTACCGCCGGTTCCTCGATCATCGACCACGCTCTTTCCGTCCGCCTGGCCGCGCTTGGCGAACCGATCCGCTTATGCGCCACGACTCCACGCGATCTGGGCTCGTGATTGACGATCTCCTGTATAGGGCCCCGACAAGATGCCGCTCGAAAGCCGAGATAATGAGGAGGTCGTCTACATACCGACTTTTAGGCTCTCCTTATTGAACCTAGTCATGAAGTCGCTGATGGATTCACCTCGGCCCGCCTCGCGGTGAGGGCTGCGCCGAGGTGGTTTTGGACTCGCTTTTGGAAGAACCTTGATGGAAGGCTTCCATTAGGTCTCTGAAGATCCAATGTCGCCGGAGGTAGACCGTCGATCCACCGACGGCGTTGTCGATCAAGAACTCCGGAAGAGTTTGCACATGTGGATTGTGCCGAGGGCCGATTGATCATGTTGTATTCACTACAAGAATTTTGCTCATAGACCACACGTCATAGACCACATTAAGACTAAAGTGGTCTATTATGACATAAACAACGTGGGTGGTGAAACGCGTGGTCTATAACCATATTTTTAACGGTTATAGACCACGCGCTGTAGAACCGCGTATTTATTAGCGTTTTCATATGATGACGCTTGACCCATCGCGTGGTGCATTAGCTCATAACTTATATTAACAACGGTTTTTTCCGTTGCTCAACATCCACGTCGACTAAATACCACGGGTTTAGGCCGCATGATCTTTCACCACTTAACATGTAGTCTTTTAACCCATCTTCATTAAAAAAAATCTCCCAGCCCTACTCATTCGTCCATACTCAGTTGTCGACTGAATACTTTTAAAAAAAATATCTTACCATATCTTAATACTTTTAGCCCACGTCGACTGAATAATAGTTGTCGTTCGTCCCTCCCAGCCCTACTCATTCTGCGGCGCCTCCTCCCACCCTCCACCGCCTCCTCACACCGCCACTCCAGTCGGCGCCGCCGCCTCCCTACCGCCTCCTCCTCTCATTTCATTTCTCAGCCGCCGCGACCCTACCGTCGCCGTGACGCCGTCCACCGCCTCCTCCCACTGTCCTCCAGCTTCGTTGATTAGAGGTAACTAAACAAAAGCAGGGATGTTGGGATTTGCTTTAACGTTTATTCAGATGCACAATTTTCAAATCTGACTGAGTTAGGGCTGTTAAAGATCCAGTGCCTCCAGTTCGTTGCCCATTTTAATGTTTCCACAACAAGATTAAGCATCTTTGTTTTGAATATTTGTTGAACACAGTCCCTACAACGTGTTCCTGTATCGCATAGACCCCGTATAGGTTGTGTTAGATGATGATTGGATATTTGTATGTAGGTTAGCTGAATCTGTTTGTTTAATTTCTGTTGTCGTGCTCTTCCTCAGATGATCCACCACCCTCATACTTCTCATCTGTTGTGTGAATCGAGAAAATAGGAATAAGAATCCAGTTTCAGTAGCACTTAATAATGGGCACAAGAAACTCAACGACTCTTTTAAAACTCTTGTCAACTCTCTAAAACAAAATACTCTGAATGTCATTGGAGTGTGATAAAATATTAACTAGTTGGAGTTCTGTTACATATTACTTAAATATCATCTAGTAAATGGCATAGACTAACCGTGCCTTTCCAGAGCAGTGTCATAAATCTTAAGGTGACATGTTTTCCTGAAATGCATGTTCTGTTGTTGGCCTGTTGTAGCTTATAGATTAAAGCATGTTATCCGTTGACGTAGGCACTTGAAATTAGAAATTAAATGGTTCTTAGAGTTGTGAAAACTATAAGGTTATTGACTGTTGTAGAAAATTCACATGGGTTCAGTTTCACAACTTAACCTTTGTGTTATCTAAATTTTATATAGCAGCATGCTTGCCAGTGTTGCCACAAAAGGATACAATTTCTTTATAAATGCGAAGTTGAATGACAAACTGAACTTTAACATGTTCAACAATCTGTTCTACATCTTTCACTTTCATTTTATCTATAAGGTGATCGTGGTGTAATAGTCCTCTGGTGGTCTCTATCACACCCTAGAAAAGGACTTACCAAAAAAAGCCTGGTGGCTCACCTGCTACCAATCTATTCCACCAAATGAACACTGTAGGAAACACTCATTGATTATGCTTGAAGATATTCTTGAAGATTTTAGACTTTGATTTCGATTGTGCTTGTTTCAACACAACTCTTCTAGTATAGCCCTCTTACTTGATAGATACATGTGTTTACATCTATGTTGTTAGATCACAGCTAGAATGGATAAAGAGTGTCACAGTTTTTTATTGTGGGGCTTCGAAAATTTAATATTGGGAAACTACGACAATGGCAATTATTGCACTATTGAGAAATATTCAGCAGATTATTTTCAGACCTCATGCTGTGCTGTATATTCCTTTTCCTTCATCATTTTGTTACCAACTGAGGAATATTAATGAATAAAATGCCAGTTTCGAAATATCCATCTCAACTGTAAGAAAAGCATTATTAAGTATGTTTCACGTTTCAATATCAATGCTGAAATGGACAGTGCTAATTTCTGCCGAAATGGGGGTTATATATTATGATGCTGTCCAAAAAATAATGATATTTCTGAATAATATAAAGTCTGGAGTAGAAAGTAAGGGAATCAATGGGAAAGTGGATAATTTGCTACTGATATTTGTTTCTCTCTTTTGATAGCTACTTTTTTTCCTTCTTTTTTTCTTGTATTGTGGGTTTGGTAGATCACAAACCGGGGCTACTACTTACAAGTAATATCTTGAAGCTTTCCTTTTCTCGGCCTTGTCTAGCTGAAGAAGTAGTCTTGGATATTCTTTCCTGGTCAGCAAATTAATTAGAACACGATGCTCAAAAAGCAGAATTGCTTTGCCTTTGTATACACAGTTCCCGTCAATATAAAGCCAACCAGATTCTTGTACGTATTTGAAACCAGCTATTTATAGTTTGCTAGACGAGTAGTGCATAAGAGCGTGGTGTATCCTTATATTCTTCCTAGACCTTTTATCACTAGTCCTATTTAAGCAATCGGGGTTTATCTGCTAAAATTTGTGATGGGGTGGGTGGGAGTTAGTTCGGTTCTCTGTAAATGAGCCCTGAATTTTTTTTTTGTTTCTTACTGAAAAAAAGAATGATTCCACTTTTGAGCCACGATTGCATTTCGTAGGTCCTTATTTAATAACCTACAAAATCTGATTGTTATAGATGAAAGAGTTATGTGTGAATTGGAAGTGGTATATTCTCTGGAATGGGACTGACTATCTACTGCATCAGACATGAACATACTGATAAGTTGTAAAGATATAAAGCATTCCCGGAAGCATGCAAACGCAGTATCTTGGTTTTTGAGTTTTCGTTTCTGACCTCATCTTTATTTTCTTGTAGATGGTAAAACTGCAAAGAAGGATAAAGCCAAAAAATCTGCAGCAGCCAAGCCCAAGGTCTCGGCTCCTGCTGATGCTGAAATTTCTATTAGTAGACTAGATATAATTTGAGTTGGTCTTATTACAAACGCTCAGAAACATCGCGATGCTGATACTTTATACGTTGAAGAGATTGACGTTGGTGAACCACAGCCTCGCACGGTTGTCCGTGGCCTTGTCAAGTACATACCCCTTGAAGAAATGCAGGTACCCCTGACTTTTCCAGCTTCATATGCATGTTTTTAATATGCTATCGATTCACTTCCAGTGGAAATACACTCACTCAACAATGTCTTCTGTATTAGAATCGAAAGGTTTGCGTTCTCTGTAACCTGAAGCCAGCAGCCATGAGGGGCATAAAGTCTCAAGCTATGGTCCTTGCAGCATCTAATAATGATCACACGAAGGTGAGCAACCATTTTATGTCGTGTATCTGTTATCTGCATAGCCGTTTAATGGACAAGTGAACAGCTATAGTAAGAGGTCAGTGCCTGATAATCTGGTTGGAAATACCTTGTTATAGGTCCCCCCTTTGCCTGGAAATCATATTAAACTAAACTGAGTAGTTTCAGATGCTATCTTAAATGAATCAGTACCTTAGATAGTTAACCCTTGTCCCTGTTTTCTTGAATTGATCTCTAGCAGTTCCACATTTGTCGTCAAGTGCTAGCTGATAGTTCCCGTCACTTTTTGTGGATGGGACTGATTATGGACGAGTGACAATACTTGGGAAGTATTCTACTGGAAGTATATATGTTTCACATAAAATTGTGGATTTTGCTTTGCCAGGTCGAGTTGGTCGAACCTCCCGCGGGATCTGTTGTTGGCGAAATAGTGACGTGAGCTCGCTAGATAATGTCCTAAATCCAAAGAAGAAGGTCTGGGAAACACTCCAAGTGGATTTGCATGCCTACTGATAAGGAGTTGGTGGATTGCTATAAAGATTATAGTTAATGTAAAAACCAAAATTACTTCTAGCTAGTTAGAAAATACTTGTAGCTAGTTAGAAAATACATGTAGATTGGGAATTCCTCAGATATAACGTTTTGAATGCTTATGAAATGTGTACCTTGATTTTGATATAAATATTATGAGAAATATTTTATATCTATTTTTGGATTATTATTTTTAATTAGCAGAAACATGCATTCAAATTATGAAAATAGGTATTAAATAAATAATAAAATAACAAAAATATATTATTCAGTTATAGACCACGGGGAAATGCACGTGGTCTATAATGTCATAGACAACGGGGAAAGGTCATGGTTCACCTTCAGGTGGCCCGTTGTCTATAACACGATAGACCACGAGGATTTACCCGTGGTCTATATTGTGATAGACCACGGGGATTTCCCCGTGGTCTATAGCCTCATGTAATAGACCATACCTTGATAGACCACGGGGTTTTCTGTAATAGACTATGGGCATTCCCCGTGGTCTATAACCAAAATTCTTGTAGTGATTGGAACTGCGAGAGGAAGTTTTCTGACCGGGCTCTTCCCAAGCCGAGCTCGGCGCACCCTGCCGCCGTTGTTGCTGTTGTTGCCGGCGGCGACTCTGGATGTATGACTTCTGGTGTTCATCGTCGTGATTGATTCCGTGGTTCGATCTATGAATAAGATCTACGTCCACGGGCAGAGAGTGTTTGTGTATTTGAGAGTGTAAGAAGCGATTACAAAGAGTGTGAATGATCTATTTCGTCTAATCTAGCCTCTATTTATACACAAATATAATGAGTTTGACTCCAATTCGAAGTCTTCTCCCATTAGGATTCAAGTCTTCTCCCATTAGGATTCAAAGTCTTCCCATTAGGATTCTTTTAGATATGGCCGAGCCTTGCGTTCCCACCGGTTTAGGAGTCTTCTTGGGCGAACTTGTCGGGCCGAGCTTGATGTCGCTTACTTGTATTGGGCCCGATGCTTGGGCCAGTAGTTGGGCGTATCCTATCAACCTTTAAAATGGGTTCATAATAATGTCCCGACCACGGAATTGGGCTGTTGTGCCTACATGGCACTAGAAAATCCACGTCAAACACACATATGAAATAAATTTTAAAAAAATCTAAAAAATCTAATAAAAAGAACACTTTAAACACATGAAATAAATTTAAAAAAATATTTTAAAACCCTCCACACTTTCATCATCTTGAGTGAACTCAAATCATCGATTCTGAAAATTCAGATATATTTTTATCAGAATTTATCTTGTAATATATATTAGTAGTTTAAACTTTTGACATCTGAAAAATGAAAATCAGAAAACTATTAACAAGAAACCTAATTTACCTTCTGAATTTTATATTCACATCAATGCCAGTTGTGAGTCTAGGAAGTAAATCAATAGCGTCTGCAATATTTTACTGCTGATGTTCAACATAGCCAACATCTTTATAGGGGAGAATGTGCAGTCAAGCCAAGGTGACAATTGCATAAAAATCAGAAGGCTCGTTATGATGGCATCACTGCTTTTGTATGAAGAATCCGATCAGACAACATATTTCACTCTTAAATTTAAAAACTCAACCAATATGAAATTGTCAATCTCTATAAACGATAGAAGTCTGCAGAAAAACTCAATGCAGTCAAATACACAATCGCAATAAATTGAATTTAAATCAAAAGAAAGCAACCATCAAATATGACGCCGGTCAACTCAACACGACAAAAAGAGGCAATGAAGTTGAAGAAGCTTTCTTTGTTAATTTTCAAAATTTTGACAAATCATGAAAATTGATCCAAATTCAATCCAACAATTTCTCCTTCTTAGTGGAACCTCGTTTGTACTCATCACTTATCTTTTCTCTCTATCTCTATCTCACTTCTCCGAGCTTTTAGAAACTTTTCAAGCCCTAATTTTACTATCTTGATTTGATGTGAAGACCTCTCGGTTTTGACGCGCGCCGTGGCCGCCGCCTACCTAAACTTTAGATCTTGGAAGAAGAAGGCTTTCATTGGTGTTGATGTTGTTAATGGAGGTTGGAGTCTTTGCTTCGTGTGGGGCTTGCGGTGAGCAATTGCGTTGAATCTTGATGGGTGATAATGATTCGTGGATTGGATTTTTCTAATTGAATTTGTGTAAAGATTTAATCTTTTCTCAAGAAGATGTTGTGCAATGACCGAATTGAATTGTAGAAGAAATTGATTCAAGAAATTGATTCGTGGATTTTAATGAATGAGTTGAAGAAGAAGAAGAAGAAGAGCAACAACATAAAACACGTCGTTTCTTGTAACTTTTATATTATTTTTATTATTATTTCCGTGTGCCACATAAGCAAATCCGGCCGAATTACTTGCCACCTAGGCATAAGAAGCCCGATTCGGTCATCGGTCCACGGATATTCAAAATTTACAACGGTTATGGTCTGATTTATTATTATTCATACGTTGGGACACGGATGTAAAAAGTCGCAAACGTTGGAGTGTTATGTGGTATTTACCCTTTTATATATTTATACTTGAGTCTTCAAATTAATTTTTTTTAGATACAAGATACATATAATATCATAATGAATTAGCAAATTACAAGGAAGTCCAATAATTTCAAATGATTCGCACGCCAATAACCACACTACCAAATTAGGACAAACTAAAAAATATATATATCCACATATAATGGTACAACCTACACATCGGTGTAAATCAAATCAATGACCTTTTTACTAAAGAGAGTCTTTCCTGCCTCAACTTTTGGACTAGTCTCAAAAGCATATACAAATGACTTATCATCTTTTTTATATTTTTATATCACAACTCTCATCTATAACGGAATACAAGCTATACAATATCATAAGAAACAATTTCTTTGAATATTTGCCTATGTAAAACAATTAATAATCACATCAACATCAATAGTTTCTAATATATTTTGAGCCTAAGTGAAGACATATATCTATAAGCAAAATGTAAAAAGATTTAATACTTTGGACCTTTAAAGAGTGATACTTTATTTAAATAGTATAATATTTTGAACCCAAAAAAATCATGTATCTATTACCAAAAGTAATTTTTTGAGATCCATATATATACATGGATATTATTATTTGCCCCCCTTGAAATGGTAGATCCTAGGTGATCGCCCAGGGTAGCCTACCCTCAGGGGCGACCCTAATTAATGATAATGAGAGTTGATATGACTCTAGTGATTATAATTTCTTATTTTTATTACTAGTTAGTATTATTTATATTATTAAGCCGATAAATTATGCTTAGTATAGTTAGTATAAATAGTTTTGATCTTTTATTTAATCAACCGTCAAGCAATGATATTTATCTTTGAGAGTGCCCTAGATGATCACAAGGATTGAGGCTTTTCACAAGTTTATCTTGGATTATGGATTCGGTCCTAAAACGTGATTATTTCAAATGATTAATCCGAACCATTGATTTGATGATGATGAATGATTAATAAGATGGTTCGTATTTCCTTCTCTAAGGTGTGTTCTTATAAAAAACTATAGAGAGAGATTTTATTTCAACTATTAATTACTGCTTGGAAAGGTAAATGAAATTTGAAATTTTGTTCTCAGAGTCTATTAACATGTGGAAATTTGAAGAAATGACATTTCGAAATGTATGTATGATTAACCGTGGTGCTTAGCTCATGGTCTTCTATTCATCATTTTTCTAACTAGTTAGTGTTCAACGTGAAGGAGTAGAAGTAATTTTCTTTCTTTTTTAAGTGCCCTTAACGACGATGTTTCATTTAGAGGTAGGGTTTTATATTCCACGTAGGTTTACTATTATTTTCAGTGAAATAACATGTAGGCCTTCGGCATGTCATGTCCGAAAGCTTGCTCCGTTGATAAAATTGATACATATTAAAAATGTTAAAGAAAATCGGTAAGTTTTAGATAAAAATTGAAAAGAAATACACGGTATTGTGATAGATATTATAATTAACCCAATCTATAATATAAGGAGAAATTATTATATATTTATAAATCGGAAAATATTTATTAGCATTTACAAATAGAAATCACGCATACTGTTTTTGTAGCCATCTTGTTTTAATATGCTATATAGATCTAGACTAATTCTTCATCATCCACGTATACATGACATGTAGAATAGAGACATATAATTTATTGCATCCTCTAAAGATAGAATAGTTTGCAAGTGGGCAAGTGGCAACTTCTTATTATTGGCTTTAGAAAGATAGACATCAATTTAATTGAGTACAATTAAAACTCAATATTATTACTAATAGAAAATTGGTCTTAATCTACCGCTAATCAGTAGGGGGTAATTTTTCCACAATGAAAGCAGCTCGAGCAGCAGTGATCACATAAACCAGCAGCCCCGACCCCACAAAAATCAACAGCGTCACAACCGCGTAAATCGGCTTGCCGCCGCACGACAGCGACCCCAATTTCACCCGTATAAAATCAACGATCGACAATGTCAGGAAGGTGCAGCCGAGGACCGATCCGACGGCGGAGCCGAAGAGGCAGTATTTGAGGTGGTTGATGTCGATATCGGCTTTGAGAGGATCGGCGGGGTCCATGTTGTTGCGCAGGTTGATTTGAAGCTTTAAGCTCTGGGCTACGAGGGATGAGAAGAGGAAGAAGCTGAAGGAGACGACTTCGAACACGATCAGCCGCCTCACCGTCTCCGGGCTGGTGGTGCATGCTGCGTTCGTCACGGTGGTGGCGTTTTCCGGGACGGTCATGGAAAACCCGATGAATAGCGACATGGTGAAGAGGGAGTTGACGTTCACTATGCCGTCAAGGGCCGTCACGTGGATGCTCGTCTGCCCCGGGGCAGGGGCGGCGGCGGCGGCTGGGGCGCTTGTCTTGTCTTGCGATTCCATTCTGCAAAAAGTTTAGGATTATGTTACTAATTAATGTGCATATATACTGATTTTTTTTTTTTGATTTTTGAAGGAAATGTTTTTTGATTTATGTTTATATTATGGGAAAATGAAATAAAATGAGCATATATCATGTATAGTGAAATGAATTATAATTACCCGTTTAAAGTTGGAGAGGAGAGTGGGACGACGGTGCCAAGACGCCTTCTGCTCATAATAAATATCCAATATGTGACCTAGATGTAGCTGCTGTTAATGTAATTGTAAATGTGCTATAATTTGAAGTTTGAGTTATGTGACTATATATAAAAGGTTTGGTTTACTAGACAGACACCTTCCCTCATATTAAATATCTAATACTGTTGCTTCGTGGAATGATCATTTAGGATCAATGACAAAGTCTTAGTCGTCTTTCAAATAAAAGTTAGACTTTCAACTTTAGTTTCCTGGCAGTCTACTGTTTTAAATAACAAAATAAATGCATGTGTAAACCCCATTTTTGTACAGTTATAGGCTGCATAAAGAGTATACATGTCCCTACATTTTAAATTATATTTCATTCTATATTTTATAAGTATATATAGAGTTGTATAAGTTTCAAATGAAACACATTCTTTTTTAACTTAACTTTTTTAGTATTCTTCTTATCTAATATACTTTTGAGAAATGTATACTTTTAGATACCCATACTAATTTTTAGAGCTATTACGCAATATCTCTATGTGAAAAGTTCTTAATTTAAACCGGTCACTGCTCACATATAAGCAAGTCCAACCTTTTGCTTTCATTCCACTTTTTTTTTTTTAAAGGCACACGTCATGCTTTCCTTTTAATCTTCTACTTTTATATACACACAAGTAATGAGCATGTTGCAATTAAGAAATAATTAAATGGGTTGTGAAGTTAAAATTTTCGAACATATAGTAGATGTGTGTACATATTTAATTATGAGTGTAATAAACTTTCAGGCCAAGAAATTATTTTGAAATTGCATATATATATATTTCCGAATTTCACCTCTCCATTAGGCAACAAAGATAATGATGTTAAGACATGAGAGAAGTAGGTAGGCAGAAATTCCATGCGTTAAGCATAATGTTTAAGAGCAGCCAAGTCTGACGTTGCATGTGCGGTTGTCAGACAATATTATTCATTGAATTAATGAATTAAAATTGATATCGAATTATTGTGCCTACTAGACTTATTATATTCATGTTTATTTTTAGAAGGAATTGAAAGATTAGGCCGGCAGTCTCACCATTAACCAATAAATAATGGCTGGATTAAATGAAGTCATGCTTAAGTCTTATTAATTGAACCAGTAGCGAACTATCAGATTATTTTGATGGATTAGTAGAAATAAAAATGTTTCTATCTAGAAAGAAAAAAAAAACGTTTGGCTGTAATTAAGACCAAAATCTTTTGACTGTAATTATAATTAAGACCAAACAGGCAAACACGTACGTTTTGATAATATGGTCAGTTTGGATAAACCCAAAGCTTACTTTTACACTAAATATTTAAAAATAAATAAATTTTTAAGGGTCAAATCTTCTCGAGATCGATTGAATTTATATACACTTTCAGGAATAACAAATAGAGAAAGAATAAAAAAATTCATGTGTATTGCATCAACCATCTGTGCATATTAATTTAATTCGAGGAGAGAAACTATTTGAGGATGATTCTGACCAACTCCGATGGTGGATTGCGGCAACAATCACTCAAAACGTGAGGTTTAGTTAAGTTTTACATATATATCTATGTGCATATATATTGACTCATATTTAGATGAACTAGAAATTTGTATGTCATAACAACTGTGTGAAGCCAGCGCATCAAAAAGTGACGAATCCTTTTAATTTCATTTACTTATATATATATTGAATTGTCTACATGAAGTTAAGACTATTTCAGTTATGTAACGTGCGATTCCTACGAAAACAATATATATACTAAATTCAGGTAATTAGTCCCCATAGTGTAAGTACCCATACTGTCGGTAGGAGAAAGTGTAGAGGAGTGAATTGTCTTTTCACTTACATTTCAATCAACAATTAGGTGGCAAGTGCCCATTAATATTGGACCACACGACGATTAATATAATTGCTATCAATGCAATAGCAGATACACACAAAGGGTAACAGATGATCTTATTTGAGACATTAGCCACTACATGAAGGGAAACATTAATTTAGTTTCTTTGTGTCTCAACTTCGAATCCCATGGATGCTTCTAATTATAAATCTATCACACTTTACAAATGAACGCGCTATATGATTTAGAGGGTGTTTGGCTGAGCTTATAAGCTCTTTAAAACAGCTTATAAGCTGTTTATGAACTTATAAGTTGTTCAAAGTGTTTAGCAAAATAAACTCTAAAGCGATTTTATAATTTGTGAAAATAAGTTCCAACAGCTTATAAGTTCACCCTAAAAATAAGTTGGTCAACCCTAACTTATTTTTTCATAAACTTATTAAACAACCATAAATTTACCAAAATAACCTTATTATAGTTTGTTATTTCCTACACATATACTATCAACTTCAACTCTCGTCAATTTTATCTCTCTAATTATGATTTTCTCTCTCTAACTCACGATTCTTTCTCTAGGTTATAAGATCAATTATCCAAACACTTTAACAACTTATAAGCACTTGAGACATTACATCTTAAAACTCTTGAAACATCTTATAAGCTCTTGGAGCTTATAAGCTCTTTAAAATAAGCCTAGCCAAACACCCCCTTAATCAATGCGCAGAGAAGGTGACAACAACATGGATCACATGAATGATACAAAAAGAAGAAACATTAATTTAATACAATAAAAACTAAATATTATTACACTCAACTAAGTCGTCTGATTCTGCTGAACAGCAGCAGCAGGGGGTTGGTTTTGCACAAAGAAAGCAGCACGCGCAGCAGTAATCACATAAACCAGCAGGCCGGCGCCGACGAAAACCAACAGCGTCACCACCGCATAAACCTGCTTGCCGCCGCAAGACAGCGACCCCAATTTGACCCTAATAAAATCCACGATCGACATCATCAAGAAGGTGCTGCCGAGGACTGATCCGATGGCGGAGGCGAAGAGGCAGTATTTGAGGTGGTCGACGTCGATGTCAGCTTTGTGAGGATCGGTGGGGTCCATGTTGTTGCGCAGGTTGATTTGAAGCTTTAAGCTCTGGGCTACAAGGGATGAGAAGAGGTAGAAGCTAAAGGAGATGACTTCGAACACGATCAGCCGCCTCACCGTCTCGGCGCTGGTGGTGCATGCTGCACTCGATGCGGTGGTGGAGTTTTCCGGGTCTGTCATGGATAACCCGATGAACATCGCCAACGTGAAGAGGGAATTGACGTTGACTATGCCGTCAAGGGCCGTCACGTGGATGCTCGTCTGCCGCCCGCTGACGGCGGGGGGCGGGGCGCTTGTGTTGTCTTGCATTTCCAATCTGCATGCATGCAGTATTAGCTAGTTAATTTATCCTCTCATATATAAGAAACACTATGATACAATCGGAGATATTGTGAAATTCTAATTATCTCCTAATTGTAATTAATAAAATCTGATTGAATTTAATTAAGCTGAATACACAATATATCCGGATGCACAACCTCGTTAATTAACATAGTGTACATTTAATTAGGTGTATGCTACTTATGTACATATGATTTATATATAATTAAATCACAAAATGTGTGCATAGATTATGTAACTAGAGAGGGACGAATTATACTTACCCGTCTAAAGTTGGAGAGGAGACGATAAGACGACTTTTGTTCATTAATTGTTTCTGACGATATACCAAATATGCGATCTAGTTAGCTGCCGTTGATGTAAATTTTTGCTATACTTTTAAGTGTGAGTATGCGATTATATATATAGACGAAGGTTTGTCTTACCACAAGTTTGTTTTCCTGATATATACATAATACCATTACTTCTTAAAATTCATTTAGGATTGACCCACTCAACATTTAAATTGGATTTCAACTTTTTCATCTTTTGTTTTTCAGTGAAAAGATAGATATTGATCAACTTTATGTGTTAACCCAAATTTTTATCAACCCCACGGACAAGTTAGGTATAGGTATTGGCTCATTGTTCATTGCATAAAGAGCATATAATTCTCCATATTTTTGTACTATTTTAAATTATGTTTCGTTTCGTATGCAGTTCTATAAGTTCCGAATCAATTTAGAGGAATACATGAATTTTGGGTTGTTTTTTATTTTCACATGAATTTCAAAATATACAAACTTAATTTTTTTTTAGTTTTTCTTATGAATTTTTGAACTTGTCCCAGAATACACAAATTTTATTTTTTTCTGGACTTTCTTCACAAATCCCAAGCCAAAACTAAGATAACAGCTACGTAAAAATCAAAGAGTTTTGTCTGGATGGGGTTTGCGAGAAAATCCAAAATAAGTAAAGTCATGTATTTTGGGATGAATTCCATGTCAGATTTGATCTGGGGTTTGTGAGAAAATATAAAAAAATAAAGTTTGTGTATTTTGGGATAAATTTAAAGTTCACTTACAAAATAAAATTCGTGTATTTTAGACAAGTTTTAAAAATTCATGTGCAAAATTAAAAACGGCCAAAATTCAAATATTTTGAGGCCATTAATCCTTTTAGTCAAGCCTTTTGGGGAGTGTTTATTTTTCATGATTAACATTTTGAATGATTGATTATTTGATGGATTAAATGTGTGATAAGATAATTTTTATCTATCAATCATTTGTTTACTACAAATGATTAATGAAGGATTAAAATTGAGATAAATAATATTTCCTTTATTTTGATGATTATTTCAATCCCACCTATATTGGTTGGATTAAAATTAATGAAGAACAATTCAAATGATTAAAATAATCACGGACTTTGGGATATGCTCAAATATTAATCCTTAAAAGTAAACACTTGATTAGGTTGGGTTAGTTTTATCTATCCAACCTAATCATGCAAAGTAAACACCACCTTGAAGTATTATTCTTATCATGCATTTATATATACACTCTACGCGAGAAGTTGCAATTAAGGAATTAATTCTTTTGTACATATAACTCCGAGGTTTTCTTCACTGAGAGCAATGAGCATGTTGCAATTATTAAATTGGTGAAGATGAAATTTTCAATCATAAACATTACGTGTTCATATTTTAAACATTAACTTTACGAACTTTACTGTACATAAATATGACATAAAATTATTTTGAAATTGTAGAATATGTATTTCCGAACTTCACGTCTCCATTAGATAACTAATACTGTATAATGATCTTAAGACATGAGCGAAGTAGGTATATTGAATTTAATATTTGAGAAATTCCATGTTTATGTCTATAATGTTTAAGCGCAGCCAAGTTTGAAATTGCAGGTGCATGGTTGCAACTATAGAGGTGACAAAACTGACCCAACCCGACTCGATTTGAATGAGTTGGGCTAAACAATATAAGCTCGATGGAATTTTAGGTCGGATCGTACCTACTCATAACTATAAGCCTGACAGATTTAGACTGGTCTGAAAATTTTGTATTAAAAGTGGTATTTTGAGCTTGATGTGCCACAATTTTTTCGTCCCGATGGCTTTTCGATCCGATCTGACCGGATTTTCAGGCCATGCCAATCTAACCTGCTCATTTTTGTCAGCTCTAATTGCTAGTTGCTACACGATATTATTAAATATTAAAAAAAGTTTTGGTACCTTCAAAAAAGAAGAAGTTGATATTGAAATCTTGTCCCTTCTTAGACCATTTAGACTATTATAATCATGTTTATTTTTAGAAGGAATTGACTTATTGGGCTAGTCTCACCAGTAACCAATAATTGTTGGATTAAATAAGTGGCGCATATATATATATGTCCAATTAATTTTAACACGCGAGCAAAATTCCTAAAACTCACTGGGTAGTGGGTACACCGTACACACCAAATTTCGCGTCCCCGAAAGAACAATAATATCCTTTTAACATGACGTCGGACTCGTAAAAGAATATTATATCATACAGACACTATCATTAGTTTAAAGATCAATGGTAATTAAGTAATACCTATTCAGAGAAAACAAAGATAAAATATATTCATAAAAAAAGTATACAAACTATAGGGTTATTGGCGCATAAATACACTAACTTTTGAGCCAATTTTGGCTTTCTCCACGAACTTTAAAAATTATCACAAAATACATAAACTTAATGACTTTAGTATTTTTACCACGATTTCAAATTCAAGCCAAATTAGATCTGACTTGATATCTCAAAAATTTACTACAGACTAAATGGTTAGTGATATAAACGATATCATATAGAAAGAACATAAAACATCGTTGTTCCATCAAATAAATCAAAATTTTTTATTTCAAAGATTTATCGTGTCGACTCTCATTACAAAAATCAAGTCTACCGTTTGTTTCATCGTCTGTTCTAGTTGGGATCAAAATAATCGATATCCTCTCTCTACGATATTGTTTATATCACTGACTATTTTGTCTATGATAATTTTCGAGATGTCAAGTCACATTTAATTTGACTTAAAATTTAAAATCGTGGTAAAATCACTAAAATCATTAAGTTTGTGTATTTTGTGACAACTTTTAAAATTCGTGAGAAAAACCAAAATTGGACCAAAGTTTTTTTTTGGTCAAAACGTACGAAATAACATAAAATGGGAAAACATATTACAAACCGAACTCGGGCATACCGAGGGGATACACTAAGTTTCCTCAGAAACAAGGCAAGGGGTGGGATAAAAGACCTAAGGGCCAAAACACATAGCCAAAGCGACTTGCTCAACCTATGAAGGCGATAAAAGAAACAAACCTCCTCAACAAAACCCCTTTGACGCAGAAGGCGGACCTCATTAAAAACCCCATGACCGGTGGGAAAAGAGTGCCCTTGTGCGGTGTGATCGCGGGCATAGGGGATAGGAAAGTGAACACATGCAACCACACGAGGTGCTTTGCTTTGGTTGGGCCTAAGCGGTCCCTCACACACACACCCAAATTCCACTAATGAAGCATAATACATAATATGGCATCCCAAAGTGGATCCAAACGAAGACTGGGACATCCCATACCACTACAAACCTAACTCAAAGTGCGATACAACCATATCAGCAGAATACATCGAATATAAGACAGACATACACATCTTCTTTAATACTCTTCACAATGGTCTTCACATTGAAGGGATGTCCTCGGTTAATCTTGTTCGCGCATACCATATGTGATTGATCGTAGCTGCTAACCCGATCTGCTTAGCTCGAAGGATGATGGCTGACCCCGCCTTCTTCTCCCTTTTAATGTGCTTGATAACACTGGCAATAGTAGTCATACTCCTCGGGAGATGGAGCCACTCTTTGATCTGTTTCTATACCGCCTCCGTGCCCTTACACTTAAAAAACAAATGATCGTGAGTCTCCAAATGGACATTACAAACGGTACATACCTGTGAGATATTCAAGTATCTCAATCTATCAACCGTCTTAAGTCTCGCCTCGCATGGCAAGCCACATGGTGGTGGAAAACTTAGGCGGATGTCTTCTTCCAATCGCTTGTGCGATCGCTTCTCACCCTTCTCCGGAGGTAGTGATATGCAAGACTCGATCCTTGGATCCAAAACACTCTTAAGAAGATCCACACTCTATCATGATCACCTCCGAATCTCGCAAAAATGATCACGAAGGATGAGAATATTCTTAAGAAGGGGAGATAAACGAATATGATTAGGAAACTCCCATATGGTGGTGGTCATCAAGTACTCTGCATGGATCCATTGGATCCATAGGGAGTCCTTCTTGGTATGGATATTCCACAAGGTCTTTGCCAGAAGAGCTTTGTTCCAAGTCGAGAGATCTCTTAGACCAAGACCTCCTTCATCCTTCGGTAAACAAACAACTTTCCACGCGACGGGACGGTGTCGAACCCCACGGGAACCTCCCGCCATCGTACACACGATCAATGAAGGTGGTGGCGGAGGTAGAAACGCAACCGAAGCACTCCATTCCTTGCAGAACTGAGCGAATCAACTCCAACCGTCCTGCAAGAGATAAGTTAAGATTAGACCAACGGTGGATACAAGACGCTATCTTCTCCACTAGTCCACTATACTGAGTGACTCCTAGCTTCCTTGAAGATAGAGGGATGCCTAGATATCTTGTCGGGAGTTCTCCCAATGGGAAGCCGAACAGATCCAAGATCGCCTGCTTCTCAAATGGTCGAACTCCCGCCATAAATATCAAGGACTTATGATTATTAATCTTCAATCCCGATGCATTGGCGAAGTCTCCAAGCGCATCTGAAAGCACCTCCATCGATGCAATGTCACCCCTACCAAAAAGTAACAAATCATCAGCGAAGGCAAGATGTGTAATAATGGAAGAACTACATTTAGGATGAAATTGAAAATCCAACTCCCTTGTTCGTTTCTTCAGTAGTCTGGAAAGATACTCCATACAAAGAAAGGAGCAGTGGGTGACATTCGATCACCCCGCCTAAGCCCTCGCCGTCGAGTTGATGAACCCATGTGTCCCTCCATTGATGGTTAACGTGTATGTCACCGAGGTGACGCAAGTCATGATCCAATAAACGAAACAGGGGTGAAAGCCCAGCCCATCCAATGCCGTCTGAGGAACTCCCAAGAGATCGAGTCATAAGCCTTCTGGAGGTCAATCTTCAGCATGCATCTCGGGGTGATCTGCTTCCTCTCATATCCTCTGAGCAGCTCCTGAGACAAAAAGATGTTGTCCGAGATGTTCCGTTCTCTCACAAACCCAAACTGCGCCGGATCAATGATCTTGCCCATCAAAAATGCCATCCTCTCAGTCAGGATCTTCGTTATGGTCTTGTAGACGACATTGGTGCACGCAATTGGTCTGAAATCAGCAACGGTGGGGTTGTGATGCTTCTTGTGGATGAGTGTCACCACCGAGTGGTTGAACTCCCGCAACAGGACCCCCTTCTCAAAGAACTCCCGTACAGCCAAGACCACATCTTGACCAACGATTTCCCAGTTCTCTTTGAAGAAGGCTGAAGGGTATCCATCCGGACCTGGTGCTTTCTCACTCGCAATATCGAACAGCGCATTTTTAATCTCCATCTGGGACACCTCCATAACCATATCCATCATGTCATCCTCATCAAGCCTGGGGCCTTCCTCAAACACAGTGGGGTCGAATCCACTCGTGGGAACCTTTACACCGAAGAGATTGCACGTCCAAAGCTAATTGCACGTCGTGCAATGCAGCTCTAGAGATACTCGTCCTCTCCGTGAGATGGCTGAATTCCTTGAAATTGAACTCCTTGAAAATGGGCTGCATCCTCCTCAACTTTGTAGCCAAGATCCACTGAGGTCGACCATTCTCTTGTTCATTCCAATTTTCTTCAAGAATGCGTTTGAAATTGGACCAAAGTTGATGTATTTATGTGTCAATGACCCAAAAATATACTCACTTTTCGTAGGAGTTGAAAAACATGCCCTTTAGTGAATTAAAATAAAAAGATGAAAACAAAATTTAAAAGAATCCTAAATGCAATTAGAACGATGAAAGGAGATAAAATTGAATAGTCACTTGACTCATTCTTTTATATATATATATATATATATATATATATATATATATATATATATTAATAGTTTTTGCTTACTTTCATTTTGTATTTTATACTAAGATAGTAAAAGAAAAGCAACTCAGTTGTATTGAATTCATATATATATATATATATATATATATATATATATATATATATATATATATATATATATATATATATACATTTGAACCCATAGAAATTTGTAAATTTTTTCACTGTATATATTTTCACCCTAATTAATTAATTATAAGGGTGGTCACCGTGCATGCCGCACGTGCGGTGAGATCACCAATTAATTTTATTTATTATTTAATTATTATTAAATTAATTCTAATTAAAATTAATTAATTTAATAAACCTTAATTGTAAATTAATAAATAATAATTTTGAATTAATAAACTCTAGTCGTGAATTAATAAATTTTAATTTTGAATTACTAAAACCTAATTGGAATTAATAAATCATAATCGTGAATTAATAAATCCTAATCATGAATTAATAAATCTTAATTTTGAATTAATAAATTCTAACTGGAACTAATAATAATTATGAATTAATAAACCCTAATTTTGAATAACAAACCATAATTTTGAATTAATAAACCCTAATTATGAATTAATAAATCCTAATTTGAATAATAAATCCTAATTTTAAATTAATAAACCCTAAATATGAATTAATAAACCCTAATTTTGAATAATAAACCCTAATTTTGAATTAATAAACTTTTATGAATTAATAAACCTTAATTATGAATTAATAAATTCTAATTTTGAATTAATAAATGAAAAATTAATAAGTTTAATTAAAAATTTATAAATTTAATTATAAATTAATAAAAGCTAATTATCCTTACTCACCATAATTAATATATAATTATTTTAACAAAAAACAAAGGTGAGCTCATGGTGAGGCGGAACTCACCCAAGTTTTTGTCAATTATAATTGGGTTTACTAACTAAATAATATTTAAAGATAAAATCACATACTATAAACTTAAAATTTTCTAAAATGCAAGTCACATTTTCATATAGAGGATTACAAAATAGTAAAAATAAATAAATTATGTAGCAAAGTTTACGGTGGTCCTCGATTAGGCTTGACCCGAACATAAGGTAGGTCTAGAGCTGGTCCTGCGCAACCCTGCCTACTTGCCCAACTAGGGTCGGCCTGGCCAGCTAGTCCATATCGGGCTTGGGTATGAGCTGGGTTGATTCGACCCAATTGATATTTTTAACTAAATTGTATTTTCAGTTATATTGCAATCAACAATTAGCTAGGTGGCAAGCGACGATTGGTCATTATTGGACCAATGAATATTAATATTCACTTAGTCTAACGAAATTAGTTCTTTATTCTTTTCTAGGATATCCCAAAAATTTAGTCCAATTCTATGGTTGGGACTGTTTTAAAACATTATTTTACTAAAATAGCCTTATATAATGTTTGTGAAAATGATATGTGGAGTAGTAAATAAGAGTAAAATAGAATAATTACATATAAATTATGTTTTTCAGAAGATATATTTTATCAATATGCATGAAACATAAGGGACACTAATTTTATAAAACGAAGGATATATTACAAGGTAGTGTCTAATACATGAAAGAGAAACACCAATTTTAATACAATTAAAACTAAAAGTTATTGATTGTAGTCAACTAGGTCTGATTCTGCTGAAGAGCGGCAGCAGCAGCAGGGGGTTGGTTTTGCACAAAGAAAGCAGCACGTGCAGCAGTAATCACATAAACCAGCAGCCCGGAGCCGACGCAAACCAACATCGTCGCCACCGCGTAAACCGGTTTGCCGCCGCAAGACATCGACCCCAGTTTTACCCTTATAAAATCAACGATCGACATTGTCAGGAACGTGCAGCCGAGGACTGATCCGATGGCGGAGGCGAAGAGGCAGTATTTGAGGTGGTCGACGTTGATGTCGGCCTTGTGAGGATCGGTGGGGTCCATGCTGTTGCGCAGGTTGATTTGAAGCTTTAAGCTCTGGGCTACGAGGGATGAGAAGAGGAAGAAGCTGAAGGAGATGACTTCGAACACGATCAGCCGCCTCACCGTCTCTGCGCTGGTGGTGCACGCTGCGCTCGACGCAGTGGTGGCGTTTTCCGGGGCTGTCATGGACAACCCGATGAACATCGCCATGGTGAAGAGCGAGTTGACGCTGACTATGCCATCAAGGGCCGTAACGTGGATGCTCGTCTGCCCCGGAGCGAGGGTGCTTGTATTGTCCTGCGATTCCAACCTGCATGCATGCAGTCAGTGGCATAGCCAAAAAATATTAATGGAAAGGGCTAAACTATTCTATGATCGGCAATAAAGGCTGAAAATCAATTTCTATAATTATGACAGCCCCATCCTATGTTTTACTAGCTACTCCCTGCATATTGTAATAGCTAGTTCATCCTCTCATATACATAAGAGTTTAGGTTTATGCTAATAAACATCTATAATTAATATCGTAACATATAAAATTTCGAGAATGGATGGGTAACAATACACTTATGTCTTTAAAATAAGTTTGAACGAAAAAAATTATATTTATGTATTTATAAAGTAGTAAAAAAAATACAAAGTACAACATGAATATAGTAAATTAATAAACGAAAATGTCGGACAATCACCGCGGCCGCCGGCTCCGTCCCTGCATATGTGCACATATTATGCAGAGAGAGACAAACTATAGTTACCCGTTTAAAGTTGGATCAGAGGAGAAGATAAGAGGACTTTTGTTCGCCATTTATAATTTGTTTCTGAAATATCAAGTTAGCTGCATTTGATGTAAATATCGCTATACTTTTAAGCGTGAGTGTTCCACAATATATATAGGCGAAGGTTTGCCTTGCCACTTGAGAAAACAAGTTTGTAAATTCCCTAATATATTGCTTCGTAAAATTCATTTGGACTGGCCCACTCAACATTTGAATTTTAACTTTTCATCTTAGTTTTTCAAAGAAAAGTTAGATTTTCAACTTTAATTAGTTTTAACGTACTCAATTTTTTAGAAGAAATCTTCCTTTTTTCACTTAGCTTTTAAAGTATAATCATCTTATCTAAATAAAATGTTGTATTCCTTTTTAGGATGACCCCATAAGATAAAATGTTTATTTTAACAAATAATTATCTTTTAAAAGGTGTGAATCCCTATTTTATTACTTTAAACATTCTATATACAATTCTTCTAAATAACAGTATCGAAAAAAATGAGTCATTTTGGATGGGATGGAGGGAATATGTGTGTTTTTTAGTTAGATATTTATGGATGGGTTGGGGTAAATAATACTTACTGTTTTTAGAGCTATTACAGGCTCTCTCTACTCTGTGAAAAGTTCTTAATATCGAATGGAACTTGTGTTTCTCTGAGTCAAAATTATTTCCAATTTCCAATTATAAGGATCAAAGTTACACTTATAAACTTCAACTTTTATATATGTCTGAAATTTCCTCAAGTAGAGTAACGAGCATGTTGCAATTAATTAAGAAAATATTAAATATAAAATGGTTGAAGTTATAATTTTCAAACATATAGTGTATACACACAAGTAAGTTAATATTTTATTTTAAATTGATAGTATTTTGACAATTCGTTAAAGAGTTAGCAAATGGATAATATTATAATAGAAAAATAGGTGAAGGAATGTGTGGATAATATTGTAATATAAAAATAAAGGATTATTGACGCATAAATACATCAACTTTTGGCTCATTTTGATTTTTTTTACGAACTTTATAAATTATCACAAAATACACAAACTTAATCACTTTAGTGATTTTACTACGATTTCAAATTTAAGCCAAATTAAATCTGACTTGACATCTCAAAAATTTACCATAGATAAAATGGTCAGTGATATAAACGACATCATAGAGAGATGATATCCATTATTTTGATCCCAACTAGAACCAGACGATGAAACAAACGAGAAGACTTGATTTTTATAATGAGGATTGATGCGATGAATCATAGATCGAGAAATCAAAATCTGATTTATTTTGATAGAACAACGATGTTTTATGTCATCTCTCTCTACGATGTCGTTTATATCACCAACTGTTTTGTCTATATTAAATTTACAAGATGTCAAATCAGATCTAATTTGACCTAAATTTGAAATCATGGTAAAATCACTAAAGTTATTAAATTTATGTATTTTGTGATAATTTTTAAGTTCGTGAAAAAAAAAGTTCAAAGTTGGTATATTTATGCACCAATAACCCAAAAATAAAAGAAGGAATGTGTTTTTTCGATATGTGAAAATTTCTTTATATCGAATGTGATCCTTTGAATATTAGGTGTGTAAATAATTAATTATAATTTTATTAACTGTCGTCTACATAAATATGACAATAAATTATTTTAAAATTGTAGTCTATAATCTACAATTCCCGAATTTCACGTCTCCATTAGATAACAAATTTAATGATGTTCCACGCGTGTACATATTTAATAATGAATCGTAAGGACTTTCGTGCACATAAATATGATAAGATATTTTTAATTTGAAATTGCAGAATATACTCCAAAATTTGACGTGGCCATTCGATAACATATTTAATTACGAATTTTACGAACTTTCGTGTACATTAATATGCAAGAAACAATTTAAAAAGAGCAGTCAATGATTCACAATGATTTTGAACGAGAATTTTGTCGCTTGAGGGTTGACATTCAATATCCTGTACTACTTTCAATTTTTTAAATCAATTTTTTCTTCAATTTCAGTTTTTCGTGTTTTAACAAAGTAGGGTATATAATCCTTTTTAACATTTAATTTCAATGTTATTAAATAGTAGTAGTTGATTATTAGGGTTGAGATTTCATAACTAGGGTAAATAATTTTTTTTAAACTTCATGTTTTGGTTATAAATGTTAAATATGATTCATTATATTGTAATAAATTTTATTAAAATAAATTTGATAGTGAGACAAAAAAATTATGGAGCACCGAATTCGAATCGCAATTTTGTTTTTTTCCTCCAAAATAAATGGCAATTAATTGTTTGCTCTTCTTCTTATTCTTCCTCTCTCTTCCTTTTTTTTTGTTCTTTCTACTTTCTATAATTTCATTCTTTCTCAAAATTGTCTTATTATGTTTATGAAAATATAGGCAATATGTAATTTGAATTAAAGATCGCAATAAAAGCTTAAATTGATATATCATAAGTAAAAAAATAGATTTTGAAATGAACAATTAAGTTTGACAATTTAAAAGTTAGAAGAATATATGTATATGTGTATATATATATATATATATATGATTTTATATAGCATATGCTCATATACACATATACAATTTATACTATATACTCTCTCCGTCCCCAAAATTTATTCATTGTACGTCCTTCAAATTTATTCACTTTCTATTTATGGAAACTGTCCCACAAAATACTCGTCACTTATTACCCTCAACAATACCATTTATTTACATCTTTTACCACCCAAGACCCATCACTATCACTAATTTTTTTTTTTGGTCAATTAATACAGGAATTTTAAAGGCTGCGTCACGGTGGACTCGAACCCGAGACCTTTGGCCTCGGGCATTAACTACTCTACCACTAGGCCAACACACACACACAACTATCACTAATTATAACACTCAATAACGTCACTTATTTACACTTTTTACTACCCATAGCCACAACTATCTACAATTAATTAATTTAATACTACATTAATATAAGATTCTTACTCCACTTACAAAATACTCTACAACTTTTTTAAAAATCCGCACCAAAGATTCTCAGGAACAATTTTTGGGGACGGGGGGAGTATGTATGATTTGTGTTTTTTTTTTTCCTTTTTTCTCCCTTTCTTCGAATTTTTAATCATAATTTCAGTTTTATATTTAATTTTATTTATGAATTTTTTTATTTGATTGAGTTATAGATTTTATTAAATTAAATATATCATTGAAATAATTATAGTATTTATATAAAGATGATGAAAATAGATATAGTATCTAAATCTATAACGACATGATGTATATAATAATATGATCCAGATGAAGTTAATAAAAAGTTAATTAAATTCTTAATTAATTTAATATTATGAAATAAATAATTATATATATATATATATATGCACTTTTTATATAGATTTCTATATAATGAAAAAATCAAAATGTATATTTATTAGAATATTATACCAATAATTTTTAGTCTCTTGATTTGTTTGAGAAGACGGATTTCGTCTTGATCTCTCTTAGCCTTTCGGTGGATTCCTTAAGGTGATGAGCCGCTCTAATCCTTTTGATCAATTCCTTAGAGTTAAGAGTTCTCTTTGAGCGTTCTTTTGTGTTTCCTCCTCACTTCTATTACTCCTAATCAAGTGATATTAGAGCCGAGTTTCGTGATGGTAAAACTCCAAGCAGGCCCGACCCAAAGAGTGGACGGGTTTGGGTGATGGCCGAGGCTCCTGAAAATATGAATTTTCAATGGTTTATAATGTTTATTTGTGTTTTATTTGATATTGAAAATTATGTTTGTAAAGAGTCGTTGTTTAGGTTTGCTTTATTTTGAAGAATTGATACTCGTTGGCACCTTTTGTCATTTTTACAAGATAATGGAGAATGAATTGAGGAATGCAAAGTAGATAATATTGAAGTAGATCTCGATAAAAGTCCGTGGACGCAAACGGTTTGTAAAACGGAGTTCGAAAGAGAACGAAACAAAATAAAAACGTTGCACGCGCAGCATGCGGACGGAGCCGCGGTCACGGCTCGCAAGCCAAAAATGGTTGTTTCCCTCGACCAATCATGACAATAGTGATGGACAAGGCAGCGGCCGCATATGCAGGCCATTTTTAGGCCAACAACAGCGGTCAGCTTGGTCACAAGCCGCGACGACGGTCCAGACGCTCCCAGATCTGATTTTTTGCAATTTTTTTTATTTTTACGTCTTTTCCGTATATTTTTGAGCCCATTTAGTATTATATTCCTTTTAAAATTCAAATGGCCTTTTTCACCTATAAATACCCCTTCTTAACATTATATAAGGTCCTCAATCATCATTTTTCATATTTCTTGAGTTATTTTATATTATTTTATTTTATTTTAAAGCTTCGAAAGAGTAGAGATTTATTTATTCAAGATTCAACTTCAAGTTCTTCATTATGGAATTCTTACGGGTTTTATTATTTATTTTCTTTATTTATTCTTATTTAATTATCGTTATGAGTAGCTAATTATCTATCGATTCTAGGGTTTGTATGATTTAGTAGGAATTTATGTGATTTTATCTGTCAATTTATGATTTATGATTCATGGTGCTATTTTATGCATAGATAACTTACCATTATTGATGCATGTTAGTTATCTAATTAAATACCTAACGGTTTTAATTGAGCAATTAAACTCGGAAAATTCATAATACGATTAATATAAAGACTTGACAGTTTTAGAATTAATTGTAGGAGAATAAATCTTGTGAGTTTTTTTTAGAGTTTTTATATGTTCTTGAGACATAGCGGAAATATGACGTATATTAATCTACTTTCACAGGCTGTCCGGGAGGGAGACTATGTTGGAATAATTAGATAAACTTGATTTTGTAAGAATACTCTAGAATTTAAAAGAAAAGAAAAGAAAATAGAAGATAATTCTATAACTAGAAATTAGTAAAATATTCTAGTTAGAATTAGTCTACAAATTAATTAATGTCGGCTATAGCAGCAAACACCGACATTAAAATCTATAAATATGTATCCTACGGTTCTACCTATTGAAGCAGTGGAATTGGAAAGAAAAAAAATCCTATTATGATTGTCCCTAGACTCCCTACTACTAGTTAGCCATCATTTGCTTTCTCTCTCCAAAAACACACGTCCGCACACACTACTTTCATTCACACACATTTAAAAATATTTTCCTCCAACAAAGTTTAATTATTTCACCACACTTCCCTTCTATTTTCCAACAAAGTGGTATCAGAGCTACAAGGTTCTACCTGTGGTTATGGCAAATTTACAATCGTTTCAAGTCCCATGCTCAACAAGAGCAACTCGACAATTGAGTATCAAGATGAAGGCGCTTTTGGGAGCCCACGACGTATGGGAGATCGTGGAAAGCGGTTATGAGGAGCCACGGAAGATGAGGCAACGCTATCCCAACAACAAAGGGATAGGTTACGAGATGCGAAAGAGGATAAGAAAGCTCTCTATCTCATTTATCAAGTCACTGGGGACGACGATTTTGAAAGAATTTCAAGTGCAAGCACCGCCAAACAAGCATGGAGAAACTTCAAATTTCATGCAAAGGGCCGAGCAAGTAAAGAAGATACGCCCAAACCTTAAGAGGTGAATTTGAATCCTTGCATATGAAAGAGTCGAGTCGATTTCGGATTATTTTACAAGAGTCTTGGCGGTGTTAAATCAAATGAAAAGAAATGGTGAAAAATTAGAAGATGTAAGAATTATGGAGAAAATTTTACGCTCGTTAACTTCAAAGTTTGAGCATATAGTGGTAACTATCAAAGAAACTAAAATTTGGAGGAAATGAGTATTGATCATTTGTTGGGGTCGTTCAAAGCATATGAGGAAAAGCAAAAGAAAAAGCAAGATATTGCGAGCAGACACGAAAATGCAAGTAAGCCCTAAAGATAATGACGAAGGATCGAGCAACACCGTGGACAATTAGGAAGAGGACGTGGCCAAAGTCATGATCGAGGCGGAGGCCGTGGACGAGGAGGTTTCGTCAATAATGGAAGAAATATGCCTAGTGGTCGGGGAGGAGCAACCCACAATCGAGGTACGAAAAATCTTCAATCAAGTGTTATAATTGTAATAAGTTTGGGCATTATGCTTCCGAATGCAGAGGAGAAAAAATAAGTTTTGAAGAAAAGGCCAATTTTGCGAAAATATTGGTCAAGGAAATGCCAATGTGCTTCTGGCATATAAAGGAGAGGATGGAAGACAAGATAACACTTGGTACCTCGACACGGGTGCGAGCAATCACATGTGCGGGAAAAGACACATGTTCGTAGAGCTGGATGAATCGGTAAGTGGAAATGTTTCATTTGGTGATGAATCAAAAGTCCAGTAAAGGAAAAGGAAAATTTTAATCCGCCTAAAGAATGGGGATCACAATTTATTTCAAATGTTTATTATGTGCCCAATGTGAAAAATAATATATTAAGTTTGGGACAGCTCTTAGAGAAAGGTTATGATATTCACATGAAGGATTATAACCTTTCAATAAGAGATGGCAAAAAAATCTTATAGCCAGGTGCCGATGTCGAAGAATAGAATGTTTCTATTAAATATTCGTGAGTGACATGGCAAAATGTCTCAAGACTTGTTATAAAGATTCATCTTGGCTATGGCATCTTCGATATGGGCACTTAAACTTTGGTGGCCTAGAGTTGCTATCAAAGAAAGAGATATGGTGAGGGCGCCATCCATCGACATCCAGACCAACTCTGTGAAGGATGTTTGCTTGGGAAGCAGTTCAGAAAGCCGTTCCCAAAGGAGTCCAATTCAAGAGCTCAGAAGCCGTTGGAATTAATTCACGCAGACGTGTGCGGGCCAATCAAACCAAGCTCCCTCGGTAAAAATAATTATTTTTTGCTCTTTATTGATGATTTTTCAAGAAAGACGTGGGTGTATCTCTTGAAGCAGAAATCAGAAGTATTTGAAGCTTTCAAGAAGTTCAAAGCTATCGTCGAAAGGGGGAGCGGACGAAAAATCAAAGCGTTGAGGACCGACCGAGGAGGAGAGTTCACATCTAAGGAGTTTTAGAATTCTGCGAAGCAAACGGAATTCAAGGCCTCTTCTGATACAAGATCTCCCCAGCAAAATGGAGTGGCAGAAAGAAAAAACAGAACAATCATGGAGATGGCAAGAAGCATGCTAAAGACGAAGAATCTGCCTAATGAATTTTGGGCAGAAGCAGTGGCGTGCGTGGTATACTTATCAAACAGGAGCCCAACAAGGAGTGTATGGGGAAAGACTCCGCAAGAAGCCTGGAGCCGGAAAAAGCCTGGAATCTCCCACCTCAATGTGTTTGGCAGCAAAGCTTATGTGCACGTACCAGACGAGAGGAGAAAGAAGCTCGACGATAAAAGTGAAACGTTCATCTTTATCGGGTATGACTCTAACTCCAAAGGTTATAAGCTATATAATCCCAATACTAAGAAAACTGTGATAAGTCAAGATGTTGAGTTCGACGAGGAAGGAGTATGGGATTTTGGCTTCAACAATGACTTTACTTTCATTCCTCAATTCGAAGATGAAAGAATAGTCGAGCAAGGGGGAGTGTCCAACAACAGCCAGTAACTCCACCCACTTCACCTACACCAGCTATGGAAGACTCGTCACCCTCTTTCTTAAATGAAACAGCCTCACCACGAGAAAGGAGTTTGCACGAGATTTATGAAGACACCGAAAGGTTAGAAGATCTCACCTTATTCTCGTCTATTCACGGGTGTGAGCTGTTAGTTTTGAAGAAGTTGAACAACATAAAGTATGGCGAGACGCAATGAATGAAGAAATAAGAGCCATAGAAAAATGACACATGGGAGCTCACAACACCGCCAAAAGGACATAAGGCAATTGAGTCAAATGGGTGTATAAGGCGAAGAAGAATTCCAAAGCGAGATTGAAAGATATAAAGCGCGCTTGTCGCAAAAGGATATAGCCAAAGAGTGGAATCGACTATGATGAGGTATTTGCTCCATCGTCGCCTTGAAACTATTCGACTAATCATTTCTCTTGCAGCCCAACATAGTTGGAAGATTTATCAAATGGATGTTAAGTCAGCCTTCTTGAATGGTTATATTGACAAAGAAGTTTACATCAAGCAACCAATGGGTTATGAGGTGAAAGGGCAAGAAGACAAAGTCTTAAAGTTAAAGAAAGCCCTATACGGATTGAAGCAAGCACCAAGGGCATGGAACAGCAGGATTGATAAGTATCTGGAGGAGAATGGTTTTACCAAATGCCCACACGAGCATGCACTCTATGTCAAACACAAAGATGGTGATATTCTAATTGTGTGTTTGTATGTAGATGACATGATTTTTACAGGAAATAATCAAAAGATGTTCGAGGAATTTAAGAAGGCCATGACCAAAGAGTTCGAGATAACAAATATTGGATTGATGGCATACTACCTCGGTGTGGAAGTAAAGCAGCTCAAAGAAGGAATCTTCATCACGCAATAAAATTATACAAAGGAAATCCTCAAGAAGTTCAAGATGGAGGATTGCAAAGCAATCAACACACTTGGTGGAGTCGCGAATCAAATTATCCAAGGACGATGGAGGAGAAAAGGTGGACCCGACATTATTCAAGAGTTTGGTTGGAAGTCTTGATGCTTAACTTGCACAAGGTCGACATACTTTATGCCACCTGGGCTCGTAAGTCGCTATATGGAGAATCCAACCACTATACATCTGAAGTCGACCAAAAGAATTCTTGGTATCTCAAAGGTACGATCAACTACGGCTTGTTCTATTCAAGTACTAATCAATATAAGTTTGTCGATGCAAATGATGATGATTGGGCTGGAGATAATGATGATCGGAAAAGCACAAGTGGCTTCGTATTTTCATGGGAGATACCGTTTACTTGGATGTCAAGAAAGCACCCATAGTTACTCTATCAACATGTGAAGTGAATATGTGGTGCAATGACCAAATGTTTGCCATGCAATCGGCTAAGAAGCTTGTTGGAAGAGCTTGGATGGCTTCAAAAGGAGCCAACGACAATCTGCGTGGATAATAAATCGGCGATCGCGCTAGCAAAGAATCCAGTATTCCACAATCGAAGCAAGCATATTGACACTCGTTTCCATTACATCAGAGAATGCATCACAAAGAATGAAGTTCAAGTGGAGTACACGAAGACACAAGATCAAGTTGCTGATATTTTCACTAAGCCACTCAAGTTCGAAGATTTCGTTAAATTTAGAATTTTGCTTGGTATGACAAATCAAGTTTAAGGGGGAGTGTTGGAATAATTAGATAAACTTGATTTTGTAAGAATACTCTAGAATTTAAAAGAAAAGAAAAGAAAATAGAAGATAATTATAGAACTAGAAATTAGTAAAATATTCTAGTTAGAATTAGTCTACAAATTAATTAATGTCGGCTATAGCAGCAAACACCAACATTAAAATCTATAAATATGTATCCTACGGTTCTACCTATTGAAGCAGTGGAATTGGAAAGAAAAAAAATCCTATTATGATTGTCCCTAGACTCCCTACTACTAGTTAGCCATCATTTGCTTTCTCTCTCCAAAAACACAGGTCCACACACACTACTTTCATTCACACACATTTAAAAATATTTTCCTCCAACAAAGTTTAATTATTTCACCACACTTCCCTTCTATTTTCCAACAGACTATAGTTATTTGTGTGATTTTTCATCAGAATTGATTTAAAATTGGTTGATAAGGTTATAGATTGATTATGTGATTTTCTGTTAAATTAATATTTTTTCTAAGATGAGTCTTTTACTTTGATTTTCTTCTAAATCTATTTTATTTTGCTTTTGTTATTTATTTTCTCAAATTTTCTCAAAACTCTCTACACCTTCATGTTTGTTTGGATAATTATGAAACCATTGTATTTATTACTTGTTAGGGGTCCAAAAAGTACTTTTATATATATTAAGAAGTAAAATAACAAATGATTCTCTCTATGATGTAGTGGTGAGCGGTTTTGGTGTAATTCAAATGACCCTTGTTTGAAACTTAGCAACAATATTTTGATTTTTTTATCTGAACTTTTGTAATCAAGTAACTTTTATTTTAATCATAAAAAATTATCCTTAATTTTCTTTTAATTTGTAAATAAATCTTATATAAGTTTTCGGTTAAGCAAATAAATTTTATTCGAATCATTAGAATTTTAAAAAAACTTCAAACTCAAATAAATCTCCATAATATATAGAAAATATTTTTATGGTTTGCTAATAAATCTAAATCATATAGAAAATGTTTTTTTTCCTTAAAAAAACTTTCAGAAGTCAAATAAATCTGAAATGAATCATAAGAATTTTATTCTTGGAAAAAAAACTATAAGGTCGAGTAAATCTCTAACATATATGGAAAATGATTTTTAAATTTATAGTTGAATGACCCATTAATAAATCTGAATTTTTTTTTCAAATAAATCTAAATCATATATAGAAACTAAATTTCTTCATAAAATAAAGCCCTTCAAAGTCAAGTATATCTCTATCATATACCGAAACTAATTGTTATTTTATTATATATTTCCTAAGAAGAAGAATATATACCAAGGGGGTCTTTGTGGTAATTTTCTTATCGATGGAAAATGATTACTTTTTTAATTATTAGACTAAGGATCCATTAATAAATATATCTAAATTATTTTTTGTAAATAAATTAAAATTATATATAGAAAATGAATTTTCATAAAAATCCTTTAAAATGGAATAAATCTTTATCATATAAAAAACATCTTTTTATATTATAGATAAAGGACTTATTATTTTTTTTGTTTCACGGTGGACCTTTTTGATCAGGAATGGCCCTGGCTCCAAGACATAAGTGAGTTGAGCGCAATCTTCACGATATCGAGTTAGAAGAATTGATGAGACAAGTGTAGCAACTCCAGTAGACAAAAACTTGGATGAGCTCCGTCTCACCGTGAGCTCACCTTGTTTTTTGTTAAAATAATTACATATTAATTATGGTGAGTAATGATAATTAGATTTTATTAATTTATAATTAAATTTATTAATTTTTAATTCAAATTTAGAATTTATTAATTCATAATTATGGTTTATTAATTCATAATTATGATTTATTAATTCAAAATTATGGTTTATTAATTCACAATCAGTGTTTATTAATTCATAATTATGGTTTATTAATTCATAATTAGAGTTTATTAATTCAAAATTCGGATTTATTATTCATGTTATGGTTTATTAATTCACAATTAGGATTTATTAATTCAAAATTAGCAGTTATTAATTTCAATTAGACTTTATTGATTCACGATTAAATTTTATTAATTTAAAATTATGATTAATTAATTTATAATTAAACTTTATTAAATTAATTAATTTCAATTAAAATTAATTTAATAATAATTAATGAATTAAAAAATTAATTAAATGGTCTCATACATGCAACGCGCACAGCAAACCACCCCACTCCAGTAACGTCTTGTGGTTGCATTTCCTCCTAACTTCTCCTATTAGCCGGTATCAAGCAACCTCATTTGAAAGTCTGATTGCGATGATTTGACATATCTATGTACACATTAACTGATATTTATACGAATTTTTGAAATTGGCAATCGAGTCATAGAATAAAAGTAATAATAAATTAAACTAGCACATCAAAAAGTAACAAATCTTTTGAATTTCATTTAATTATAGTGCACTTGATGAATATATTCAGCTTTCTACATGAAGGTAAGACCATTTAGTTATGTAAGTACTTAGATGGAAACTACATCTAATTTGTACGAATTTTTTTATTACTAAATATCGTCCCAAAGTGTGTGATGAAAAATTTAGAGGGGTGAATTGTAAAACATCGGGTTCCAGGTCGAAGACCCGAGACGTTATAATAGGGTGATTGTTCAACTCAATCAAATAAAATAAAATAAATAATTAAATAAATTTTCACGGGATATAAATGAACTGTGATCGACACTCTAAGGGAATGCCTAAATTGAATTAGTTAAAACGAACGCGAAGTATGAAGACTTCAGTTCCTGCGGAAGTTATATATTTAACAAGTTCGAATTCGAATTCACTGTGTATGTGACATAAAAAACAAGGATTAGGTTTCAGTTGTGGGTTACATATCCCGATCAATACACTTCCACATGGAGCATTACACAAAAACATAAACGATAATAAGGACCCATGCATAGGTAGACAACAACCATAGAAAAGTCACCGCCTCACCCTCCTCCCGCCCATCACTTATCCTTTCAAAATGTATTTTGGACTGAGTATTAATGCACTCAGTGAGTTAACTTGCTCATTTTATAAAACTCGTTGCGAAAGCTAAAATCTGTTGACATGCATGTGTATCCCATAATTGCAAAGGTTTTAAAACAGAAAATCACTTCACAATTATGTAAAACATTATTTGCTCTCTTGAGTCGAAGCCCCTTAGCTCGAGCAATTTTTTTGGGTTTGTGTTACCTTACCTTAACCCAATGGATTTCTCCCCAAGACCCTTAACTTTGTTGCAGATGGGGGATCCGATCGAACCACACATACCAAAAGACATCTGGTGTACACATAACCTCATCCTCAAAGGAAATAAGGTCCAATCTTTTTTAGTTTCTTGGCCGAAGCCTTGGTGGCGTCAATATTACTGATCTCATAAGGTAAGCATGCAACAAATATTTTACATGCATTCACAACTTTTAACTTTAAAAGCTTTGGGTTTACTAAACCAATATACCTTGTAAAATATAATCAACGTATTCTTCCTCTTGACTGTGTGAGATTATCTGGATGGTTTACCTCTCTGCCTGACGTGTGTCCTACAAGACAAGTCTAGGTTTTAAGTATCATAGTTAACGGTCCCACCGTTATAAAAATCATCTCACCACGGTCCAACCGTGACAAAACTACTTCACCTAGGTCCACCTCTTCCTGTGTTTTTAATATTAAGTTGAAACTTCTGTAGAGTTTTAGAACCCATTTTCTATTATAAAAACCACATCACATTTTCTCAAAACAATTTATCTTTTTAAGAAGAGCGACACTTTGATGTCTATATTCTGAAAGATCATGCACATTCAAATCATGTTCTGTTGATTTACTCTATTGAAAATGACATCATAACATCCTAGCATGATATGGTATGCACATAATCGATCAAGTCACAAGCTTGGATATCACATAAAGATGCACAAAAAGTAGGCCAACGCCTTTTCTTTGAGGTTTCATAACTTTTGGCTCGAAGGGCATGTAGGTATAAAAGGACATGTTATGGAAATCTCTACACATGTACAAAAAGTTTACAGAAGGAATCGAGTTCAAAAGAGTTACGGTATTGGAGTTATCAAACCTCAAAGTAAGCTACTCAAAACAGTTTCTGGATTTAGATAAATTTTTCAAAATTTGATAAGTGGTGCACCCAATTTGGGATCTTGTAGATTTTGACTCAAACCTTGTGAACACATACTACAAGTTCACAGAAGAAACAACTCCAAAAGAGTTGTGATTTGGAAGATATATGGTCTCAAAGTTGGCTACTTGTAGTAGGGTTTACACTTAGAAAAAGCTGGAGGTCTGTCAATGAGGGGTTTTTCAGCGACTATAACTTTCCATTCATAACTCCAAAATGGGAAAAAAAAAAAAACCACACTTTGTAAACCTTGATACATCTACTACAAGTTAACATGGGGACTTGACTCGAAAATACTTGAGCTTAGAACAATATGTGGCTACAAACTAGGCTACTTGTAGCAGCTCCCATACTTGGATAAAATTTCAGAAAATTTTCAGATTTTGTCAAGTAAGAGGTACATTCAAAAGCTCATAACTAGCAACTTAAAAATCATATGAGTGAGTGAGACCCCATTTTAGAAATCTTTTAAGGTGATCTACAATATTAAAAAGTAATCTTACAAAAATACACAACGAGACGTGAGATATAAGGGCTCAAAGTTGGTTGGTCAAAACTTGGTGTTTCGAGCAAACGTTTTAGAGGGTTCAAAAACGTAGCAAAAAGACTTGGTTTAAGGTCAAACTTTCCAGATCCTATGTTATCATGTAAGAGGACTAAACGGTCATGGTTTTGGATTCAAAAGGTCGGGGCAAGGGTGCCGACGAGAGGCTTCAATTTATCGCAAACGTACATATTTCTTTCCTAAAACATGATTCTATGCAAACAAAAAGCATATTCTCATAGAAGGCACGTAAATGAACAACTTTTTAGAAGAAATCGAAGTTAAAAATGCACCTTTTTAACATGCTCGAAAATCACACACAAGTAATAGTATGTGCACCGAAAAATGACAACAATGGTTCATGAATGAAAACTCGGCTTAATGTCCAAAGCTCGTCCCCATATCTCATCCTCCGAACATAAACTACTCTAAAACATGTTTATAACTCCAAACAATATAAAGGGTGAGGGAAGAACACCTCTCACTCATAAAACAAAAAGAAAGACAATGTACAAGCTTATATATGCTTGCTCTCTCTTTCTTGCTCACGACTTCTCACTATTTCTCTCATCTTCTCCTTCTTTCTCAAGCTCCCAAAGGTGTGGTGGGACCATTCTTGGTAGTGGTGGTCAAAGAAATTAAGCAAAGAAAAGTGAGTACGTGTGAGTGGTGCGGGTGTTCGCTCGAGAGGGTTAGAGGGTGGAGAGAGCTTTCTTCTTTATTCTTGTGTTGGGGAGTTGCAAATCAGGGTGAGAGGAAATGGAAAATATGATATGGGTGATAAATATGTGTGTCGGTCATGATGAGGGTAGGAAGAGATATGGTTTGATTTGAATTTTGGTCAATGCACCTTGCTTTTCTCACTTCATTTTGCACTCTTTCTTTTTTCCATGCATATAGCTGCCCACCCTACTCCCCTTTTCATCATTTCTATTTCTAAGTATCTTATATTACTGATTTAAACAATTTATTAAATCAAGCAAGGCAAATTACATGATCTAGATACACACACTCGCACATGCGCACGTGTGTGTATATATATATATATATATATATATGGTAGGGTTAATTTGAGAACCATTTTTATCAAGAGAATAAAAAAATAATAAATTGGTGTGATAGTTGATGAATCCATTGAAAAGTTAGGGATTCGAACCATAGGTGAAAATTTTGAATTTTGGATATGTAACTTTCTCAGTGGATGCATTAACTTTCATAACTAATTCATTTTGTTCATAACAAATGCTCGTGGTTCTTAGTTCTTATGTTAAAAGTGGTTCTTAGGATCAAATGAGAACTCATATATATATATATATATATATATATATATATATATATATATATATATATATATATAGGGAATGGATCAAATGAGAACTCATATTTTTAAGAAATGAGAACTAATCATGTGCGTGATCTAGGTGTATCCGATGGTTTGGATTCAATATTATTTTAGGATATTTTTTCTGATTTTAGTAATAAGGTTGTTAATGTAATTTTGTTATTTAATGTAACTGTTTTATTCCTTAAAATATGAGATTCTAATAATTATTTATGGTATATTTTATTTGCAAAGTATATCATCTTCATTCGTGCATTTTTCGTGTTGGAAGCAAATTAAAGATTTTTGTGGAGAAAAACTTAATAAATTTTAATGGCTTCATCAGATTATATAATTTTTACGCAACTCTATGTTTGTTGTTCGTAGATTCTAATGCACTAGTTTGTTGTCTGTTGTGCACAATATTTAAGTAAGTTATTCATGTTTGAAATAAGATTACATAATTACCTATAAGTGCATACAAAACATATGCGCGTCTATCTTGTACGTTGTACAAATAATTGGTTTTCATTCAACATTAGTACATATTCTTTCTGCTAATTTGTTTATAGCTCTGACTAATATCAATGTATATACGATCATTGTACGTGTAACATATAAGTAATAGTATAAATTTCATTTGTAAATTATTTGTTCTTTAATGTTTACTCGAATGGTATCACAAATGAGCATTGATCATGTATGTTGTCGCATAATTTCAGAGGAATACGAGCTTTTTTTTTCTTTTTTTTTGGGTCAATTTAATACAGAAATTTAAAGGCCGCGTTACGGTGGACTCGAACCCGAGACCTTTGGCCTCGGGCATTAACCACTCTACCACTAGGCCAACACACGCACACAAAATTTAAATTATAACAAACAAAGCATTAACTAGGAATTGAATCCAAGACCATGAAATACAATAAAAGTACTTTTACCACTACACCACCATGTTCTTTTTTGGAATACGAGCTTATATTGTGCAGGATTGTGCACATTAATATTATCTGCATGTCATCGCACAAGAGATAAAGCAATTTCAATTTACATATAAGTTGATTGCACAATAAACAAAGATAGTTGCACAATAAATTAATCTAGTGTAAAATTCGATGTTGTTCAAAACTTACAATCTCAAATGCAAAGTGGAAGGTACATATTATTCAAGCAAAGTCATCTGAAAATTTAAACAATTCTGATGTATTTTTAGAATGAAATAACATTCTCCTATGAAACATGTTGTACACTTCATCGGAGCAAGACTATATATGCATTGAAATCGGGATCCATGCATAACTCGCGGTAATAAGCAGACATACCATACAAGATATCTTATTTTACAATGTTTAGGTGATAACTCAACAGGGAGACACAATATCCGATGTGCGTACGCCTTTGTTGTCATGCTAATGTTGTTGAAATCCACACTTCCAACTATTGGATTCATCCCCCAAAAAATATTTCTAAATATCTCAAAAGGTACACACCAGTATCTATTGTGTTCATTTTGTTAGCTCATTTCATCTTCACCAAATGCAATTTCGTCTTAGATACACTGTTGGCCTTAATCTGTTCATCACGGTAAGTTAGGTATTCTGATACATAAAAGAAGTTTATTATATTAGGATTAATACACATCACTGCATATATTTTTTTGAACTATTGTCAAACATATATTGTGCATACAATTATCATACGTTATGCATAACCCAAAGTGCACTTATGCATGATATTCAACACTTTTGATATCGTGGCACACTTTCTCATATTTGAGCATATCACATTCTTCAGTGCTGTCAATTGTGTTATCCAATACAAAGATCTTATTCTTTCTTGTATTAGTGCAAAGACATAATATTTGTTGTTATCGTAATCGAAAAGAAAATTTGAATGGCAAATCATAGTTTAACATATGAGCACCAAAATATTCATATAGGTATGTACACGTTTAGCGCTTGTGTGTCATTTTGTGATACATGTTCACACAAAACATTCATGAAGCAATTGCAATACAATGAAGGTGATATTGGAAAAAATGACCTACAAGCATGTTTAGGGTTGTGCACGCGTTTAGGGGTTGTGCATCATTTTGTGATACATGTTCAAACTTATAAGCATAATTGTGCATATAACATCATTTCGCAATTAACAAAGAAAGTAATCAAGTTGTGATGCACAAAAATAAGGTGAAACATCGACAAATGGTTTTTAAGAGTTGGATTTGCACAGATACCCTAATTCTAATCGAGTTTTGATGCACAAAATATATAGGTTTTCGCATGACTTACGTTAAAATCAGAAGCCTTAATTTTTTGCTCACACCGAAATTTTATGTTCTTCACTGCACAATATTTACCTTGGCTAGTAGTGAAATCAGAACATAAAAAAATACCTCCACATCGATGTGAAATGGGTTCGATTTTCAAGATATATATGATCGAGATTTTTCACCAAGATATTAGTGATAAAATATAATTTATGTGAAAAAGAAAATATGTGTTCCATTTGTGTGTGAAAATCTGTAATTGAATTTGCAGATTTTATGAGATTAAAGAAAAAAGAGAGAATGTGATATTGATTTTCTAATAGTGAAGAGAAGAGAGAGAGAATGACATTTAATTAGTGAGATGAAAAGTGCATTGTTATGCTGCGTCAGTTTAGGGGGTTGGTTGGTGCAGGTTATAGTGTTTTTTATATAGACGTTTCTATCCCTAACGTCTTTTATTGCATAAAGATAGCACAAAAAATGAAAAATTTGCATTATGTACAAATTAAATATGGACCATTAGATTAGATGAAATCAAGGGTTATTATAAGTTCTTATTTCTTATCTTAGAGGTGATTCTCTCTATAACCAACTCCTATATATATATATATATATATATATATATATATATATATATATAATCTTTTCTTAAATTCACAATTCAGAATTTCCTTAAATTTGAATTTAAGAAAACTAACATCGATGATTTTGTTATTCAAATTTTAATAATACTAAATAATCTTTTTCGGGATAAGGACCATTTATTCTTACCGGCTAATTATATACCGATATCTGATATAAAAAGGAGGGTTGTTACATGAATTACCTTTTTCACATATAAAATTGCAATCAACAATTAGGTATCAAGTAGCAAGTAGCAACTGCTCATTAATATAATTGCAAGACATAGCCAAAAAATGAAAGGTCGAGAAACATCAGTGTTTTTTTTTTTTTTAGTTGGGATAGTAACATTGAGACTCGTACCTCACTCTTATAAAAGAAAGAAATACATACTTATATTAAAAAACATCCGTTAAGTACAATTAAAAATAATATTATTTCTGATGGAACGGATACGGATTGAAGCTGTTGTAGTGAACTAGGTGTGATCCTGCTGAACAGCAGCAGGGGGTCCACTTTGCACAACTAAGGCAGCACGAAAGGCAGTGATCACATAAACCAGCAGCCCCGACCCCACAAAAATCAACAGCGTCACCACCGCGTAAACCGGCTCGCCGCCGCACGACAGCGACCCCAATTTCACCCGTATAAAGTCCACGACCGACATCGTCAGGAAGGTGCAGCCGAGGACTGATCCGACGGCGGAGGCGAGGAGGCAGTATTTGAGGTGGTCGACGCTGATGTCGGCTTTATGAGGATCGGCGGAGTCCATGTTGTTGCGCAGGTTGATTAGAAGCTTTAAGCTCTGAGCTACGAGGGATGAGAAGAGGAAGAAGCTGAATGAGAGGACTTCGAAGACGATCAGCCGCCTCACCGTCTCCCGGCTGGTGGTGCACGCTGCGCTCGCCCCGGCGGTGGCGTTCTCCGGGATGGTCATGGAGAACCCGATGAATAGAGACATGGTGAAGAGGGAGTTGACGTTGACTATGCCGTCAAGGGCCGTCACGTGGATGCTCGTCTGCCCCAGGGCGGGGGCGGGGGCGGGGGCGGGGGCGCTTGTGTTGTCTTGCGATTCCATTCTGCACAAAATTCTAGGGTTATGTTACTGATGTGCATACTGATTTATGTTTATAATATCGGAACATGAAATAAAATTTGCATGAGTGGGAGGAATTATAATTACCCGTCTGAAGTTGGAGAGGAGAGGGGGGCGATGCTAAGACGCCTTCTGCTCATTATTTTGTTTCTTGAAATATTATCAAATATGTAGCTACTGGTGATGTAAATATCGCTAGAGTTTGTCACTATATATAAAAGGCATGGTTTAGTAGTGGACAAACAAGGCAGTTTCCTTGATAGATACATAATACTAAAATTTTGATTAGTGGAATCATTAATTTAGGATTAATGATCCCGTCGTCTTAGAGGGTGTTCGGCTGAGCTTATAAGCTCCCCAAAAACAGTTTATAAACTGTTTTTTAAGCTAAAAAATAGCTTATAAACTGTTTTTGAGAAGCTTATAAGCTCAGCAAATACCCTCTTAGCCTGTCAAAGAAAAGTCACAAAATCAACGTTAGTTTTTGGCAGTCTACTGTATGAATTAATTAAACAAGTCATAATTGTTAAGGCATGTGTAAAGCCCTTTTCTATCAACCCGCGCGCAGACAAGTTAAGTATAGGATTTATTGCTCACTGCATAAAGAGCATACGTATCCCTACATATTAAAATTTGATCAAGACTCGGTTTATTCAGCGGCTATATATTATCCCTCCATAGTCCATTCTATGTTTCATAAGTAGTTATAAGTTTTTAATGAACATACATTTTCAATTTTTAAAAGTCTTCTTTAAACTTGATTTTTCTTAAAGTATTCTTCTTATCTAATATATTGCTTGAATATGTATACTTTTTAGATATGCACATTAATTAATACCCAAACATTATAGCTCAATAATATTAACTTCTTCTGTAATTCGAATATCCCCATTTCCCAACTCAGAAAAGAAGTTTTAAAAAGCATATGCATACTATTTCCGTGTGAAAATTAAAGTTCTTAGCAAGTCCAACCTGTTTCATTCCTTTTTATTTTTTCTTTCTTTTAATATCGAATAGGACTAGTCTTGCTGCATTTCAAAATTATTCTCAACTTTTAATTAGTTTAAAGGCATAAATCAAACTTCGTTTATATACACACAACTGTGAAGCATCCTGAAGGAAGTAACGAGCATGTTGCAATTAATAAATATTTAAATGGGTAGTGAAGTTAAAATTTTCGAACATATATATATACACATTAGGTGTGAACGTACATATTTAATTATCAACTTTTTGAACTTTCATGTATTTATAAATAACATGAACCTGTAACAAGAAAATGTTTTGAAATTGCAGAATATAATATTCCGAATTTCACGTCTTCAATAATTAGATAAGAAATATAATTATGTTAGATATAAGCGATAGGTACGTTCAATTTTATAGACTAAATTCTGCAAGAAATTCCATGTTGATGCATGATAGGATACGACCCAACTACCAGGCCCAAGCATCAGGCCCAATACAAGTAAGCCCGACATCAAGCTCGGCCTGGACAAGTTCGGCCCAAGAAGACTCCTAAAACCAGTGGGAACGCAGAAGGCTCGGCCATATCTAAAAGAATCCTAATTGGAGAAGACTTTGAATCCTAATGGGAGAAGACTTCGAATCCTAATGGGAGAAGACTTCGAATTGGAGTCAAACTCATTATATTTGTGTATAAATAGAGGCTAGATTAGACGCAATAGATCATTCACACTCTTTGTAATCGCTTCTTACACATTCAATACACGAATACTCTCTCTCTCTCCCCGTGGACGTAGATCTTATTCATAGATCGAACCACGTAAATCCTTGGTGTTCTTGTGCATTTATTTCTCTTATGAAATTAAGATCGATCACTGGCGCCGTCTGTGGGAAACGAAATTTTGTGTTTTCGATCAACCTTTGTTTACAAGGAATCAATCACAACGATGAACACCAGAAGTCATACATCCGTAGTCGCCACGGCAACAACAAAGAACAACGACGGCGGTGCGCCGAGCTCGGCAGGAAGAGCCGGTCGAGAACTTCCTCTCGCGGTTCAATACAACATGATCAATCGGCACCGGCACAATCCACATGTGCAAACTCTTCCCGGAGTTACTGATCAACAACGCCCGTCGGTGGTTCGACAGTCTACCTCCCGGCAGCATTGGATCTTACAGAGACCTAATGGAAGTCTTCCATCGAAGGTTCTTCCAAAAAGCTGAGTCCAAAACCACCTCGGCGCAGCTCCTCACCGTGAGGCAAGGCCGAGGTGAATCCATCGGCGACTTCATGACTAGGTTCAATAAGGAGAGCCTAAAAGTCGAGTATGTAGACGACCTCCTCATTATCTCGGCTTTCCAGAACGGCATCTTGTCGGGGCCCTATCTGAGGAGATCGTCAATCACGAGCTCCGTCTTGCGTCGAGCTGTGGCGCATAGCGGATCGGTTCGCCAAGCGAGCCAGGCGGACGGAAAAGCGTGAAGGCGATGATCGAGGGAACCGAGGCGGTAATCCGGTAGAAACCGAAGAGAGAGAGACCTCGCCTACATTAGAGAAGCTCGGTACGAGCAACAAGTAGCTCGGTATTATAACCGCATGTTAAATCCCGACAATTCCAAGTAGCGGCCTCATCTTTTGATTTATTTGCTTCGTGTGCTTGCATATTTCATTTGTCATTTATGCATGCTACCTCTTCCCATCATACTATACCCTCTTCGGAGGACGAACTATACCCTCTTCGGAGGAAGAACTATACCCTCTTCGGAGGACGAACTATACCCTCTACGGAGGACGAATTCCCTCGACGGAGGTCAGATTACCTTCGTTTCATACGAAGATGAATTTAAACGCGCGCATGCCTACATACGAGATCAGATTTCCTTCGTTTATGTCGAAGACGGTACTCTCTATGTAGATGATAAGGGGACCACCCCTCCCGATGACCTCGGCAAAAAACAGGAACCATTCCTACATACGAGATCGATTTCCTTCGTTTATGTCGAAGACGGTACTCTATGTAGATGATAAGGGACCACCCTCCCGATGACCTCGGCAAAAACAGAACCCATACCCGTGCGAGCGGATACCTTCGTTTATTTCAAGACGGATACTCTACGAGGACGAACTACCTTCGTGCGAGAGCGGATACATTCGTTTATATCAAAGACGGATACTCTCACGAGGACGAACTACCTTCGTGCGAAAGGATACCCGTTTATATCGAAGACGGATACTCTACGAACTACCTTCGTGCGAGCGGATACCTTCGTTTAGTTCAAGACGGATACTCACGAGGATGAATTACCTTCGTTTATCGAGACGAGCTACGGCCGCCTCGGCCTTCCGCAGCCGACCTCGCCCGGCCCTTCGTCTTCTCGGCCTCCCGACATGACCGTCTTCCCTCGGCCTCCGCAGCCGACCTCGGCCTCCGATACATGACCGTCTTCCTCGGCCTCCGCAGGCCGACTCGCTCGCCTTCACCTCGGCCTCCGCAGCCGACCTTCGCCTCCGCCTCGGTCCTCCAGCGGCCGACCACGGTGTCGCCGTCGCCGTCTCCGCCTCCGCTCGGGCCTTCCGCAGGTCGACCTCGGCCTTAACCGACCTTGGCCTTCGCCGCCGTGAGCCCGGCCTCCTTCTTCACCGCATCCCGAGCCTTCACCGGCCTCGACCTCGACACGGTTACATATTCGACTTGGCGGTGAAAGCGGCGGCGTACAACTTTGGCACAACGCCTCGGAAAGGTGAAGCGGCGACGTACAACTTTGGCACAACGCCTCGGAAAGGTGAAGCCAGGCGACGTACAACCTCGGCTTAACGCCTCGTCGGGTGAAGCCGGTCGAAGATCTCGGCATAACGCCTCGGCGGTGAAGCGGTCGAAGACCTCCGCTTAACGCCTTGTCAAGTGAAGTCGGTCGAAGACCTCGCTTAACGCCTCGGCGGTGAAGCGGTCGAAGATCTCGGCATAACGCCTCGGCGGTGAAGCGGTCGAAGACCTCGCTTAACGCCCGTCAGTGAAGTCGGTCGAAGACCGGCTTAACGCCGGCGGTGAAGCGGTCGAAGACCTCGCTTAACGCCCGACGGATGAAGCGGTCGAAGACCTCGACTTAACGCCTCGTCGGTGAAGCCGGCAGAAGACCTCGCTTAACGCCGGTGAAATCGCCTAAAGACCTCGGCACAACACCTCGTCGGTGAAGCGATCAGAAGACCTCGGCATAACGCCTCGTCAGGTTGAAGTCAGTCTGAAGACCTCGGCATAACGCCTCGATAGGAGAAGCGGTCGAAGACCTCGACGCGCCTCGGCGGTGAAGCGGTCGAAGACCTCGACAACGCCGTCGGTGAAGCGGTCGAAGACCTCGACTTAACGCCCGTCGGTGAAGCGGAAGAAGACCTCGCAACGCGCCCGTCGGTGAAGCGGTCGAAGACCTCGACTTAACGCCTCGCTAGGTGAAGTCAGTCTAAAGACCTCGGCATAACACCTCGTCAGGTGAAGCCCGTCAGAAGACCTCTACTTAACACCTCGTCAGGTGAAGTCAATCAGAAGACCTCGGCATAACACCTCGACAGGTGAAGCCAGTTAGAAGACCTCGACTTAACGCCTCGCCGGTGAAATCGTCTAAAGACCTGGCACAACACCTCGTCGGTGAAGCGGTCGAAGACCTCGGCATAACGCCCGTCGGGTTGAAGTCGGTCGAAGACCTCGGCATAACGCCCGGCGGAGAAGCGGTCGAAGACCTCGCTTAACGCCTCGACGGTGAAGCGGTCGAAGACCTCGGCGCGCCTCGTCGGTGAAGCGGTCGAAGACCTCGCAACGCCCGTCGGTGAAGCCAAGAAGAAGACCTCGACGCGCCCGTCGGTGAAGCGGTCGAAGACCTCGACTTAACGCCCGCCGGTGAAGTCGGTCTAAAGACCTCGGCATAACACCCGTCGGTGAAGCCCGTCGAAGACCTCTACTTAACACCTCGTCGGTGAAGTCGGTCGAAGACCTCGGCATAACGCCCGACGGTGAAGCGGTTAGAAGACCTCGGCATAGCGCCTCGTCGGTGAAGCCGGTCGAAGACTTCGCATAACGCCGTCGGTGAAGCGGTCGAAGACCTCGGCATAACTCCTCGTCGGTGAAGCGGTTAAAGACTTCGCATAACGCCCGTCGGTGAAGCGGTCGAAGACCCGCTTACGCGCCCGTCGGTGAAGCGGTCGAAGACCTCGACTTAACGCGCCGTCGGTGAAGCGGTCGAAGACCTTAACGCGCCCGTCGGTAAAGCCGGCGAAGAGACCCGCTTACGCGCCGGCGGTGAAGCGGTCGAAGACCTCGGCTAACGCCCGTCGGTGAAGCGGTCGAAGACCTCGCTTAACGCCCGTCGGTGAAGCGGTCGAAGAGACCGCTTAACGCCTCGTCGGTAAAGCCGCAAGAAGACCTCGCTTAACGCGCCGTCGGTGAAGCGGTCGAAGACCTCGACTTAACGCCTCGCCGGTGAAATCGGCCTAAAGACCTCGGCACAACACCTCGTCGGTGAAGCGGTCGAAGACCTCGGCATAACGCGCCGTCGGGTTGAAGTCGATCGAAGACCTCGGCATAACGCCTCGGCGGAGAAGCGGTCGAAGACCTCGCTTAACGCCGGCGGTGAAGCGGTCGAAGACCTCGCTTAACGCCTCGTCGGTGAAGCCGGTCGAAGACCTCGGCTTAATGCCGTCGGTGAAGCCGGCAAGAAGACCTCGACGCGCGCCGTCGGTGAAGCCGGTCGAAGACCTCGACTTAACGCCCGCCGGTGAAGTCGATCTAAAGACCTCGGCATAACACCGTCGGTGAAGCCCGTCGAAGACCTCTACTTAACACCTCGTCGGTGAAGTCGGTCGAAGACCTCGGCATAACGCCTCGGCGGTGAAGCGGTTAGAAGACCTCGGCATAACGCCGTCGGTGAAGCGGTCGAAGACTTGGCATAACGCCCGTCGGTGAAGCCGGTCGAAGACCTCGGCATAACGCCGTCGGTGAAGCGGTCAAAAGACTTGGCATAACTCCTCGTCGGTGAAGCGGTCAGAAAACCTCGGCATAACGCCTCATCAGGTGAAGCCAGAACACCTCGGCAAGAGATACAAACAGTACACGTGACCTCGACAGACGCCTCTGCAAGCACGTTATACGATATACGACGTCGGAAGCATTGACACGCACAAAGTCAGGCCCAGAGAAGAATGTCAACAGATCGTTCACGCCCCGCTGCGTCATAAACAACCCCAATCCAGCACGACCTCGCTTCTGCGTCTTTTTGGGGAGGTTGTGATAGGATACGGCCCAACTACCAGGCCCAAGCATCAGACCCAATACAAGTAAGCCCGACATCAAGCTCGGCCTGGACAAGTTCGGCCCAAGAAGACTCCTAAAACCAGTGGGAACGCAGAAGGCTCGGTCATATCTAAAAGAATCCTAATGGGAGAAGACTTTGAATCCTAATGGAGAAGACTTGAATCTAATGGGAGAAGACTTGAATCCTAATGGGAGAAGACTTGAATCGAGTCAAACTCATTATATTTGTGTATAAATAGAGGCTAGATTAGACATAATAGATCATTCACACTCTTTGTAATCGCTTTACACATTCAATACACGAATACTCTCTCTCCCGTGGACGTAGATCTTATTCATAGATCGAACCACGTAAATCCTGGTGTTCTTGTGCATTTATTTCTCTTACGAAATTAAGATCGATCAATGCAAATGTTAAGCGGGCGGCAAGTCTCGACGCACATGTGAATAGTTGTTGACACTATTACTAAATTACAAGATTAACTATTTTTTAAAGAGACAATTACAGTATTAACTATTAGACTATTAAAATCATGTATATTTTTAGAATAAACCGACGGATCGGGCTAGTTCATCATTTACCTAAAAGCCCGGATTAAATGAATTGACGATCTTATTAATTTAACGAGTGGTGAACTATCTATCATTTGAATATATCACTAGTATGTAACCCGTCGAGTTTCGACGTGAAGCAATTCGTTACAAATTATAAGTTAAAAGTATAAATTTAAAATAAGTCTATACTTTTTGAAGTGATAGTATTTCAACAACTCATCGTAGAAAATTTTCAAAATCAAATAAAATTATAATAAAAAAATAGGTTAAGGGAGATTTTCTTCGATTTTTTTCACTTATATGTTTAAAAGGTTGATCTATATGTTCGTACTCATAACAAATCTGACTAAAAAAATTATTACTCGTTCTAATTTTAAACTCATATAATTTTATAAGTTGTTACAATTATTGGTTATTTGTCTCAATAAAAAACTTGAATAGTAACTAAACATTAATGATAATAGTATAAATGATAAAAAGTTAGAAAAAAATCCCTTGGGCATGTTGATTAATATTTAGACTTAATTTAGAATTTATATACTTGTATTTGTCCTAAATCGAATTAAAATTTATTTTACTATTGATTTTTATCTCAAAATCGTATATTAATACCAACTAATTATTCAAGCACATAAATGTAATTTTATTTAGATTTTCAATTAATGAAGTCTCATGAAAATTATGCACAATTCAAATAAAAAAATGAATGAGAAGTAATTAAGGAAATTCCATACTCTTTAATTAAGAAAATATTGAGATATATAAAATTAATAAAAATTAGAATATAAGAGTTTAGAAAGTACAAAATTATTTTATGTTGCATTTATGGTCATTGTAAATGAAATAATCTTTATATTAGTGTAATGAAACTAGTGTAATACGTTTCAATTTGATATATATAAGTTATATTCGTCGAATTCGATGGAAAATCACATTATATTATATAATTCATGAATGAAACTATAAACATTCGAGGCATATTGATTCTTGGTCGCACTCCATCTAAAATGTATATATCCAAGACTATGTTTATATATGTAGTTGATGAGAACAAAGATTAATTTCCATTGAAGGATTGATTTTTTAACTACTTATATTTGGCTATATATATTTAATTCGAGGTGCATGTGATAAATTATAAAGGGATTAATAAGGGAATTGTAAAGTATGTAGTTCCTATAGTTATTGTGTCATTGTTCAATGGTTAATTTGGTAGAGTAGTGGTCGAGTGTTGCATATCTAGTAGGAACTACGTTTGTAGTGAGCACTATATATACAAAGTATAGTAATCACAAAGGAAATTATCAAACATATTTTGTACAAATAATTTTGGGTTTAATTGAACTTTTAATAATCTCATGTTTGGGAGTCTCGACAAAAGGACTTATATTTGCAAGCTTTATCTTTTGTTTATTTGATCAAATGTTATATCCAATTGGTGTATTTTATTGTATTCCAAATATTCTCATGGTTTATATTTAATATATACCATTTCGTTTTAGTACATTAATTTTGTCATGTTCAGCCTTTCAGGCCAATTGAGGATTGGCACTTATTCTGTGGTTATTTTGATGCATAGCCGACTAGATTAATTGAGTTTTGAAAATTATCATATGTAAATTGTCGTTCTTATATTGAATAGAAACATAACGAGACACCTTGTACCATATATTCAAATAGGAATTTTTCGTCCCTGGGATGGCCGATGGTTAAGGTGGGTTCCTATGGTCGAGAGGTCACAGGTTCGAACCCCACCAAACGCCTCTATGGGTTTGAGTCTGTCACACCTGATTTCCTAAGTGTGGTTTACCTGTCCTGTGTGGTTTGCAGGCTATTGCACAAGAACGTGGGGTTTACCCAATGCGCACCTAAGGTAGCGGCTGCGAGTTCCCCATGATACCAAAAAAAAAAAGAGGAATTTTTTCTTTTTTAAATTTCTCATGTATGATATTTTTATATAGCTATATGTTAATGATAAATTAATATGGGGCTTCTTACTATACGTTCTTTGATACTATATATATAGTCAAAATTAGACACAATAACAGTTACAAAAAATAGTATTACAAAATTATAGCAAAAGTAATTAACGTACGCATAAATGAAAATGTAATTATAAATGTAATGGGTAGCATTTAGAAGCAGCATTCATTCAATGCCTTTACATGTCTTATATATTGATACTTTTAAGTGTTGTAACACTTAGTCAGGCCGTCCCTAAGGGCGGGCGAGCATGGCATGCTCGGGGCCCATCATTTTAGGAGCTCAAAATTTTATATATCCTCTTATATTAATATAAATATTCCTTCAAAAAATAAAATATTCAATGTCCCAAAATTTTGTTATAAACTTTTGGGGCCCAAATTTTGTAAAAAAAAATAATTTTTTTATAAATGATATATTGTGCATCTTTTTAGATATATTCAAATGTATCTCCATAGTGAAAACATGGCCCATTTGTGTTGTTTCGCCCAAGACCCGTTATTTGTCAGGACCGGCCATGCACTTAGTGTAATGGTGCATTTTACAAGACTGTTCTACGAATTGATCACAATTCGCATATTCGTGTAATTGAAAAGATTCGTGCATTAAACAATTACAAATTCGAGTGTTTATGAACAAGACAATTAACGAAGGCGATTCAAGTAATAGTGTGAATTGGGCTGTAGAATTCCTTTTCAGATTTAAAAAGAGAAACTTTTCTTACGTTGAACCTTTCTTCTAGTAATTTACTTTTTGGTACCTTTACATTTTTCTTTAACATTTGAAGTTTCCCATTCTCCCTTTCGTGGGAAGGGATTTCATCCCTTTTGAAGTGCAACTTTCTTCTCCATGGGAATCTTATTTTCGAATACATTGAAAACTATGTTTGTTAATTAATTCTTTCTTCAAGAATTCAATATCTCACATTTAGCTAGGTTCCCCTAAAAATTGTGTGAAGTATAAAATATTCATGCATGTTTTAGATGATTAAATATAAAACTTAACTAGTCACTCATATAAATAATAGTCATCTTTACTATTTTGCCCTGAAATATTTCACAGCTAAACCTAGGTTAGTCGTGAATTCCCCTTAAAATAGGGCAGTTCACGACTATCATAGGTTGAATCGTGAATTGACATATTTTAGGGGGAATTCACAATCAAACAGTTGTAAATTCGCAATTCACGACCAAACTGTCTTGTCAGTCATGACTAAAGTGTTTCTTACTTGTGAATTGACCTTATTTTATCTACAATTCACAACTAAATTGCTTCATATATAGTCACGAATTAATCATATTTTGACTACAATTCACGAATTCACCATATTTTGCCTACGATTCAAGTTCAAAACCTCATGAACTCATCAATTAAATCCCTTTTAATTTTAAGTCTTAAAATTTATGAGTGATAGTAACTGAAGCCAACGCATGAAAAAGTGACTAACCTTTTTAATTCTTATAGAGCATCTTGTATATATATATATTAAAAATATTCTATATGAAGCCATTAATATTTCAATTATTCAATCTCTCGATGGAAATTACATACAATTTCTACGAAAAATCAATACTAGATTCAGGTTAGTCGCAAAATAGTGAAAAGTTTATAGGGGTGAATAGTCATTTCATTTATACTGCAATCAACAATTACTTGTTAGTGTCAACTGCTGATTAATGGCCCAAAACGACTAATATAATGCAAGGGATTAGCCAACACATGAAAGAGAAAATTCAGTTTAATACAATTACTTATATAATTAAGAGTGATGCTATTCGGCCATAATGTGGCCGGCCATAATCAACTTTATTGAATGAAAAAACCATTTATTTAATATTTGGTCTATTAAAAAATTGGTTTTACATCAAAAACATCTTATGGAATTACAATTTTGCACCTATCGAATGAAATTTTTTAATTTAAATATAAATTTAATAATTTAATATTTTTTAGAATAGGTGAGAAAAGGTGTGTGTAACCATAATGCTACGCATAAACTTTATTGTATAATTAATTACTAATGGAATAGTCAACTAGCTCGGTCTGATTCTGCTGAACAGCAGCAGGGAGTTGGTTTTGCACAAAGAAGGCAGCACGAGTAGCAGTGATAACATAAATCAGCAGCCCCGACCCTACGAATATCAACAACGTCACCACCGCGTAAACCGGCTCGCCGCCGCAAGACAGCGACCCCAATTTGACCCTTATAAAATCCACGATCGACATCATCAGGAAGGTGCACCCTAGGACTGATCCGACTGCGGAGGCGAAGAGGCAGTATTTGAGGTGGTCGACGTTGATGTCAGCCTTGTGAGGATCTTTGGTGTCCATGTTGTTGCGCAGGTTGATTTGAAGTTTTAAGCTCTGGGCTACGAGAGATGAGAAGAGGAAGAAGCTGAAGGAGATGACTTCGAACACGATTAGCCGCCTTACCGTCTCCGGGCTGGTGGTGCATGCTTTGCTCGACACGGTGGTGGCGTTTTCCGGAATCGTCATGGAAAATCCGATGAAAATCGCCATGGTGAAGAGGGAGTTGACGTTGACTATGCCGTCAAGGGCCGTTACGTGGATGCTCATGTTCTTCCCGCTTTCCGCCGAGCTGGCGGGGGCAGCGGCGGCGGCGCTTGTGTCGTCTTGCGATTCAAATCTGGATGCATGCATGCTCATAGTTAATCCGATCGTATACATAGTGTTTAGGTTTATGTTACTAATTTACATAGTACGGGAACATATGACATAAAATATGCATATAGATTATACAGATATAGAGAGATGAATTATAATTACCTGTGTAAAGTTGGAGAGGAGACGGGGACGATGGTATGACGCCTGCTGTTCATCATTTTGTTTCTGATCAAATATCAAATATGAGATCTAATATGTAAAATTGGCTATACTTTTTCAAGTGTGATAGTGTGACCATATATAGAGAAGGTTTGGTTAACTGCTGGACAAACAATTAAGTCTTTTCCCTGATATATACATAATAATAGTGTTATTGTGATTAATAATGACCCAGTCTCAGTCTTTCAAAGAAATGTTATCATTTCTACTTTTGTTTTTGGCAGTATACTGTAACAATTAACAAAATTATTTGTCAAGGCATGTGTAAACCTAATTTTAACAACCAGCAGACAAGTTAGGTACAAGTGCACAAATAGCATACGCGTCCCTACATTTTAAATTATATCTCATTAAGTTACGATTTAACATATTTCTATACTTTTTCATATTTATGTTTAATTGTTCTCAAATAGTCCCATCGAGATGGCCTAATGGTTGAGTAAATTTTGTTGTGGTCAAATATTATAGGTTCAAATCCAATTAAATACATCTATGGGTCTATCTGTCAGACTTGGTTTTCCAAGTATAGTTTTACACGCACATCATATGTGGTTTGCAAGTATTGCATAGGAATATGAGTTTACCTCATGCTCATCGCGGATGACAATTGCGGATTTTCATAAACTCAACAAATGCTCTTATATAATACTATACTTTTTAGATATATGTATACATTTATGGACTGATTGGTGTAAATAATGCATACTAATTTTAGGAGCTATTGTGGAATTATATCTCTATGTGAAAAGTTCTTAAACCGGTCACCAACTCACATATAAAACACAGTCATTTTTTCTCTTTTTAATAACGGGTGTTGTAGGTCAAAATTATTCTCAACTTCAATTATTGAAAAGGCTTGAGTCAAACCTTCCTTTGAGACTTGTACTTTTATATACAAATCTCAAGTTTCCTGAAGGAGAGTAGTGAGCATGATGATGATGCAGTTGAGAAATTATTCAATGGGTGGTGAAGTTAAAATTTTGTACATTTAGGTGCGTACATATTTTTATGAACGTTTTATTTGAAATTGCAGATTAGATTACCGAATTTCACGTTTCCATTAGATAACAGAGATAATTAATGATGTTAAGAAATGATCAGCGGAGTAGGTACATTCAATTTTATTAATAAACTAAATTCTGTAAGAAACCATGTTTAGGAATAATGTTTAAGAGCAGCCAAGTCTGACTTGCGCTGCAGATCCTTTTAATTAAAAATAATATGGCGATTTTGTGCATATTAGACTATTATAAGACGTTTATTTTTTGGATAGTGCTAAATGTACATACATAATACCCTAAAATTTTGATCAAATTAGTAAAAAAAAAAATTGGGGTGATTCTAGTATTAATTATTATATTGCATGATTAACCCTCCTAAAATATAGGGTTGAAATTGGTATGAGTTGACTTGTGATTTTATTTCTTTTATAAAATAAAATTAATTAACTTAATAAATAATTATTGCTTTCATTCCATAAAGAAAAGCGTTCAGTTTCATTCCCATAATTAATTCATTGATTTTTTTTGTCTGATTAATCCCCTCACTATCCAAAAAAAAAAACACTCCTAGACAATAGGAATATCTAAAAAAAATCTGATTAATCCCCTCATATCCAAATAAAATATCTTATTTTACGTTTATTTTTATTTTAATTTCTTTACTTGATTCTTTTTTTCTTTTTGGGTCAAATATTCAAAAAATGAACACAAGAATAGGAATTAGAGATTTAGATAGTTATAATTAATGCACTAATCAGTTAAAATATTATTAAGAAAAGTCTAAGCATTTCCTTCTTTAAAATGGAATAGAAAGTATTTGTATCACTTCCTTAATTATCTTGAAGGGGGATAACTATGTAAAATAAATTTCAATATAAATGGAATATTTCCTTAATTTTCGAAAATGATGAAAAATGATCAAAAAGTCCAATTATATACATATATATTATGTACATCTAGCATTTTCCTTATTTTTTAGAAGAATTGACTGGTTGGGCTAGTCTCATAAGTAATCAATAATGGCTGGGATTAAATGAAGTGACGCTTAAGTCTTATATTAACGAGTGGTGAATTGTTTTTTAATACCTTGAGTTGGGATTGTAAAAGAAATAGTATTAATAATTTAAAAATATTTTATGTATTATTCAACTTAGTTGTATAAAATATCAATATACTATATTGTGCTTGTAAATATACCGACGGAAATGAGCCCTCCAACTAGAAAACTAATCGAGGGGTGTAATCGAACTGAATCGAGCCAAACACTATCATGCTCAAGCTTGATTTGTTTAGTATCGAATCAAGTCTCGAGTTTTATTTATCGAATATTTCGAGTTCACGAGTTTATTCAAGCTGTAATCCTAAACAAACTTTCCAAATTTAGATATATGTTTAGAATATTAATTATTTTATTTTGAAAATAAATTATTTTATCCATAATAACACAACATATCTATTGATTTCTTATAACAAATAAAAGTATTCAGATATTTAACACAATAATTATTAGTTATAAAAAAAATTGTATCTAGTTAATAATTTTATATTTTCAAGCTAAAGAGGTTAACGAACTTGTTCATGAGCTAACGAGTCAAATACTACTATGCTCAAGTTTGGTTTGTTTAACTAACGAGCTTCACTAAACAAACTCAAATGAACTTTTATCGAGCAGAGCTCCGAGTAGCTCACGAATAGTTTGACTCATTTACAGTCTTGGCTTGGTCAACCCTTTCACCGGCCATGTGCATAAAATAAAATTAGATGAAAAAATTGATTGACACCATTGACTAGTGAAAAATGATATATATATTCTCGGGTTCGAGTCCACCGTGACGCAGCCTTTAAAATTTCTGTATTAATTGACCAAAAAAAAGAAAAGAAAATGATATATATAAGTGTGTGTGTTGGCCTAGTGGTAGAGTGGTTAATATCTGAGGCCAAAGGTCTCGGGTTCGAGTCCACCGTGACGTGAGATTTAAAATTTTTGTATTAAATTGACAAAAAAAAAAGAAAAATGATCAATATTGTGTGCATGTATTGGCCTAGTGGTAGAGTGGTTAATGCCCGATGCTAAAGGTCTCGGGTTCGAGTCCACCGTGTTGACCAAAAAAAATGATATATATATATATATATATATATATATATATATAAGTGATAATAGAAGTATCGGATTAGTAGAAACAAAAAGCTTTTTTTTTTTACTATGAAAATGCTTTTATTAAGAGAACAGAAAACTTTTGGCTGTAATTAAAAAAAATTAACCAAACAGGCAAACACGTTTTAATAATATATATATATGTTTAGCTTGGACAAGTCCATACCTCTCTCTCTCTCTCTTTAAGGAAAAAGGAAGAAGATATTGTTTCAATTAGAATATATAATATTCAAAAATTAAATAAGTGAAAAATTCGATTTTTAGATCATTACATTTTAAGAAATAACCGGTAAATGAGCTAAGTTATAAGTCGTTGGATTTGCCTCACGACAGGCATGAGAAACCTCCAGAAGCACGTGTGTAAATGCGTCGAAAACATCATCACATTGCCATTCGGCCCATTCCGAACCGCCATCGAAAAGTGTAGTGAAAACATAGTTTGTGAACATCCGCAGAAAAAAGGCCTTTCGTAGTGAATGTATGATTAACGCTGGCACTTTTCTAAATTTTTCTGTTCTTGCTTGGTTCATATTTTCAAGTGTTTTAAAATAAGGATTGTTTTACTTCTTCAATTAACAATATTTGTGTCTTAGGTAAAGTATTCGTTTATGATATTTAATTGAGGCAAATTTAAAATTTATCTATTTGCTATATATGGAGAAGACAAAAATAATAATAATAATAATAATAATAATAATAATAATAATAATAATAATAATAATAATAATAATAATAATAATAATAATAGCATATTTTACCATATTACTTTATACACTTGATTATTATAAGACCTATCAAGAGGCAACCAACTCAATTTAATTTAATATACACTTAAAACTAAATGTTATGAATTACGAATGGAACGAATTGAAGCTGTTGTAGTCAACTAGGTCTGATTCTGCTGAACAGCAGCAGCAGGGGGTTGAATTTGCACAAAGAAAGCAGCACGAGCAGCAGTAATCACATAAATCAGCAGCCCCGACCCCACGAAAATCAACAACGTCACCACCGCGTAAATCGGCTTGCCGCCGCAAGACAGGGACCCCAATTTCACCCTTATAAACTCAACGATCTGTTAGGATCGGGTCGAAAAACGCAGCGGAAATTAAAATTTTTCGAACTAATAAATGAAATAACGATTATTTCATTGCAACGATTTTAACGACTTCACGTTAACATGATGTAAGGTATAGAACGATCGAATCATTGCATACCTTTTCGCACTCCGTTTGATGCAGAGATTAGAAGCAATCAATTGCTCGTTATCCAAACTCGCAGGGATCCAAACGTCTCCCCTCTATCAAGTCCACACTCTCCGGAACGTATCAAGTAATTGTTTATTCGCTAGCCAAAACAACTACTCCTTTTTCGTTTGTCAAAAGAAATCAGACGTCTCACTTGAATCAAATGAAAATAGGAACGTTTTACTTACTTAAGGAATGAAAAATCATCCTTAATTAACAAATACGTTTTCCATATAAATGATAATTAGTATCATTAAATAAGGAATTTATTCACTAATCAATTCCATCTTTATGCAACGTGATTTAGTACGTGAATCCCCCCTTTTTTTTTTCTTTAATCCAACAATAATATATATATATATATATATATATATATAATCTGATTTTCTAGATCTTAAAATTAATCAAATTAATTTTATATCTAATTAAATTAATCTAATTAATTTAATATAGAATTAGACTTGTTAATCCAATTATATTCAACTAAATAAATTTAATTGAATATCTAATTTAACATATTAAATTAGAACAAGTCTCAATTATTTAATCATCATTAATTAATCGGATTCAACTATTGAATCAATTCAATTGACACGTTCTAGTTTTTGTGTGTGACCTCTTGGGTTCACGACTAGCACTAGTAATAGGCTTGTAACAAATTACAACTTAAACAAATAACATTTATTCAATTAATTTATCCAATAAATTAATTCGCTTGAAATTAACTCTTTAATTTCAAGAACCTATAAACCATGGGAACATCTAGCAAGTAGCATGGTCACCTAGCACTAGGTGAAATAGCGAGTAAACCTATTTTGATTATGAATCAGCATACACGTACGGTCCTTCTATTATCTAATTTCCCAATTGGATATTGAGTATGGAATTAAATCGAAAACTCATAAATAATCCCAATAGTTACATTTTCATTAAACTCAATAACTCCTTATGAATCAATATTCATCATGCCTCGCCAAGGTCTTGAGTTATGAATAATGAAAATCGTAGGAAATTCTCTTGTCTCAAACAAGTAATAGATTCTTTATCGACCACGCATTAATCTCCATATTTATTCATATCGCATCCAACATAAAATCTTTAACGATTGTCTAGCAATCAGATAATATATCAAAATGAAATAGAACTCATACAAGATTACTATGGTGTCTCAAGTCAAAGGACTAATCATGTACTATCATAATTTAGTAATTCTTATTTCGATAAATTCCATATAAGAATTTCTAGCGGGTCTGTTCAGTGTACTTGTTCTCTAACAAGCACCCACGTATATACACTTACGTCAACTACGTTAATATTGATGAAACGCAATATTCTCATCTTATGAGTGTGTATCATACGTGCGAGTTATTTCCAATAATTCAATGTCCTGTCTTGAATAGTCATTTCACTCGGAACTAATTTTAAGACCAAAGCTTCAAAGACATATTTCATAATCACCATCATATGCGTGACCATATCTTATAACTTATCATGGTCTAAGGACTTTATCTAAAGTATAAAATAACAAATACAATAGATAAATAAATGCCTTTATTAATATAAATTCCAATAAGATTGAATTTACAAATTTATTAATAAATAAAAACGACCAATCTAATTGGTGCGCCGGGTGTAACTCTTTCAATCTCCCACTCGTCCTAGCACCAATCACCAGCGTATCTTAGACCCATCTTTTCGAGATGTCCTTCGAATACTTTCTGTGACAAGGGTTTAGTTAGCGGATCTGCAACATTTTCTGCCGAAGCAACTCGCTCCACAACGACATCACCTCTACCAATGATTTCTCGAATCAAGTGGTATCTTCTCATAATGTGTTTGGATCTTTGATGAGATCTTGGTTCTTTAGCTTGCGCAATAGCTCCATTGTTATCACAGTATACAGGTACTGGATCAACAGCTGAAGGAATCACACCCAACTCTTGAATGAAATTCCTTATCCAAACAGCTTCTTTTGCCGCATCAGATGCAGCAATATATTCAGCTTCAGTGGTTGAATCAGCAACTGTTTCTTGCTTGGAACTTTTCCAACAAATTGCTCCACCATTCAAAGTGAATATAAACCCGACATAGATTTGGAGTCATCTTTATCGATCGAAAACTAGAGTCGGTGAAAGCCTCTAGTTTGGTTCCCATTTCAGTAGATCAAAATAAATCCTTAGTTCTTCTCAAGTACTTAAGGATTGATTTTACGACCTTCCAATGCTCTTCGCACCGATTAGACCGATATCTCGCCGTGACACTCAGAGCATGTGCGACATCAGGTCGTGTACATAACATGGCGTACATAATACTTCCTATTGCAGAAGCATAAGGCACACGCGTCATTTTTCTCTCTTGAGTCCGAGGAGACATTGCCTTAGAGTGAAACACCATGACTCATTGGCAAGTATCCACGCTGGATTCTTCCATGCTAAACCTTTTTAACATTTTGTCTATGTACATGGACTGAGATAATCCAATCATTCTTCTTGATCTATCTCGATAGATTTTAATTCCAAGGATGAAAGATGCATCTCCTAAGTCCTTCATGGAGAATTGTTTTGACAACCAAATTCTTGTTGATTGCATCATTCCTACATCATTCCCAATGATTAGGATGTCATCAACATAAAGCACAACAAACACTCTCAAGGCTCCTACTAACTTTCTTATACACACATGGCTCTTCGGATTCTTTTGAAAACCAAACGCTTTGATTGTTTCATCGAATCGGATATTCCAGCTTCTTGAAGCTTGTTTAAGTCCATAAATTGATCTTTGGAGTTTACAAACCTTTTGTTCATTCCCCTTAGATACAAAGCCTTCCGGCTGCACCATATAAATATCCTCCTTAATGTTTCCATTAAGAAATGCAGTCTTTACATCCATTTGCCATATCTCATAGTCATAATATGCAGCTATGGCAAGCAGAGTTCGAATGGACTTAAGCATCGCAACTGGTGAAAAAGTTTCCTCATAGTCAATTCCTTCTTTCTGAGTATAACCTTTTGCAACCAGACGAGCTTTATAAGTAGCCACATTTCCATCTACTCCAAGCTTTCGCTTGAAAATCCACTTGCAACCAATAGGAACAATTCCAAATGGTAGATCGACCAAGATCCATACCTTGTTAAAGTACATGGAATCCATTTCGGATTGCATAGCTTCTAGCCACTTACCTCGGTCAATATCTTTTATTGCCTCAGAATAAGTTCTTGGATCAATATCCATAGGTTGTTCTACCTCATTGTTTTCCATCAATAAGTTCAACCTATCAGGCGGCTTTGAAACTCTTGTGGACTTTTGACGGGTTGTGCATAAGAAGTTTCACCTTCGTTGATTGAGTATTTTACGCCACAACAGGACACTTTGTGGTTCTTGAGTTTCATCAAGTTCTACAATCCTATCACTCGCCGACGTAAATTCTTCCTCGAGGAAAGTAGCATTTCTCGAAACAAACACCTTTTGTTCTGAGGGATCATAGAAATAATATCCAATAGACTCTTTTGGATATCCCACAAATTTACTTAAGGTGGATCTCATATCCAACTTATCTCCCATTAACTGCTTCACATAAGCAGTACACCCCCATATCCTAAGATATTTATAAGAAGGTGTTTTGCCAAACCATAATTCATATGGTGTTTTAGGTACTGCTTTAGATGGAACTCTATTTAATAGATGTGCGGCTGTTTCTAAAGCATATCCCCAAAATGAAAGAGGTAATGCAGTGAAGCCCATCATAGATCGCACCATGTCTAACAAGGTTCGATTTCTACGCTCTGACACTCCATTGAGTTGAGGAGTGCCAGGAGGCGTCCACTGTGATAGAATCCCATTCTCTTTTAGATAATCAAGAAACACACCGCTTAAGTATTCACCTCCTCGATCAGATCGAAGAATTTTAATACTTGAACCAGTTTGTTTTTCCACTTCTTGTCTGAATTCTTTGAACTTTTCAAATACTTCAGATTTGTGTCTTATCAGTACACATAACCATACCTAGAGTAATCATCGGTAAAGGTTACAAAATAGTGATAGTTCCCGCGAGCACTAACACTTAGTGGTCCACAAACATCTGTATGGATCAAATCCAATAAATGTTGAGCTCGCTCCACTTGTCCAACAAATGGTGATTTAGTCATTTTTCCTTTGAGACAAGATTCACAAGTTGCCAACTTTTGCTCATTTGAAAGACCAAGCAAATTAGACAATTGATTCATTCTTTTCTCAGAAATATGACCCAATCTAGAGTGCCACAACTCTATGGAACTACGATCATCTAACTTTCTTTTACTTTGTTGAATATGCAAAATAGGGTTTTGTGGCATAATAGTATAAAGACCATTAACTAATACACTAGAATAAATTAAAGAAGCATCCTTTAAGATGGAACATTTTCCACCTTTTATTGAAAATTCATAATTTTCTCTATCCAAAACTGGAATAGAGATGATGTTCTTAATCAAACTAGGTACGTAAAAACAATTGTTCAAAACAATCTTAAAACCACTATCAAGAGCTAAGTAAACAGTTCCTACAGCTAAAGCAGCAACTCTTGCTCCATTGCCCATACGTAGAACTGTCTCGCCTTTGCTCAACTTCTTAGTTTCCACCATCACCTGTAAATCATTACAAAGATGTGAGGAACAACCGGTATCCAATACCCAAGAAGTATCGTTAACAGACAAGTTAACTTCAACATAGTATATACCTGAACCCTTCAGGCTTGCAAGATACTCCTTGCAATTCCTCTTCCAATGCCCCGGCTTGTTGCAGAAATGGCAAATGTCATTGGATTGAGTATTTTTCTTTTTCTTCCCAACTCCACCCTGTGCCTTCAACTTGTTTGGTTTAGATGAACCTTTCATTATCCCTTTCCCCTTCCCCTTATATGTCTTAGCCTTTGGAGCTTTCGACGAGGAGGAGGAACCAACAAGAAAAACAGGCTTGTCCTTTTTCATAGTGGACTCAGCAGTCACTAGCATATTGACAAGTTCGGGAAGACTAGTTGTCATGCTATGCATAGTGAAGTTGACGACAAAAGTGTCAAATGATGGTGGCAAAGATTGCAACATGAGATCAGTTTGCAATTCAGCTTCAATCTCGACTCCTAGAGATCCCAACCTTTCCATAAGAGCTATCATCTTCAGCCCATGAGTTTGGACTGAAGAGCCCTCAGTCATACGACACTGGAAAAGTTCCTTAGATATCGTATATCTTTGTTGTCTAATACTTTCACCGTACAACCTTTGTAAACGGATAAGGACCTCATAAGCCGTAGCCACACCTTCATTTTGCCTTTGAAGTTCATTTGACATCGATGCTAGCATGTAGCAACGAACTCGTAAATCGTCATCAACATGACTTTGGTACTGTAAGTACATCATTTTGCGTCGTCGGCGGGTTTTCAGCATTAGGGCATCCAAGACATAAGCCTTCTTTTCGGAATTTAGAACAATTCTCAAATTCCGAACCCAATCAACATAGTTCGGACCGGTAAGTTTGTTTTGGTCAAGAATCGAGGATAATGGATTTTTCGTCATTTTACAGACAAACTACAAATAAGATGCAGAAAATTAGCAGACTATGGAAAAATATATTCAATTAATACAAGGTCTTTAATAATTAATTGGCTCCCACTATTTTATTCAAATTCCATAACCCCAAATAGAATTCGGGAAATCAAATTTCCTAGTAGGAATTGAGGTCCAACAAAAATATTTCATAATTCAATATTATGAAGATATGAAATATTTTTATCGGTGGTCAACTCTTTGACGATTATATCTCTATATAACCCTCAATTTTGTTTTACCTCACCTTTTCTATATACCCCAATTTTATGAGCCCATATAGTACTAAGTGTCAAGTTGTTCCCATCAAACATCCATGTAAATAGAGTGCCAATATGTCCCACGACTCATGGACAACATATTGGTTAATCTATTTCATGAGCATCTCTATACTCAGTAATAATACACAGCTTTCCATCACCAAATCACTCCATGACTCATGGCAAGTAATATTGTGTGGTAGCATCTCATGTTATTACTTTTGATGGTAGGCTTGGAACAATGAATCCTATTCAATTTGTCCAATTTAACTTGAAATCGAATTTAAAAATTCTTTATAAAGTTTCAAAAACTTAGGGATTTATTTTTCAAGACCTCATCGAAAACTATTAACTAGGCGAGTTTAATTAATGCAAATATCATCACATGATTAGCGCAAATAAGCATTAAGTAAATTCTAGCATGCATCCTATACATAAAGCAATGAGATGATCATGGCCATTCCTATGTGACCCGTTTCGAGCCAAAAACGGGTCAAGGTCAATCTAAGGGATTTTAAAATGAAAGACCTATATATTACATCATATGTAATCCCATACATATATGGGTCTTGAGCTTCTCTTATTTCTTCGCAACGAACGTCCTCCAAATTACAATAAAAAGGAAAAACCTCACTTTCTATTCTACACTCATAGCATAAAATAAAAACGATTACATTGAAAGGAATAAGAGGCTCGCAGTCCCCATTTTAAAACCCAAAGCATTAAATTAAATAAATAAAATAATGCACCATCACATTGGTCTCGGCTCATGATCATCCCTAAATAAATCATGCTAACATTCATCACATGAAATAAAGCATAATAAATTTACCAAGTTGATTTAACAATTTATTTCGTTATTCAAAACATAGAATTTAATTTTGTATAAAAACAATTTTTATCACATCTTTAGAATTAACGATTAATTCAAAAATCCCAAAATCAAATTTAAATCTGAAAATTATGATTTATATGACGACATTCGTCAAAAATCGAAATCCCGTTCAAGAACGGGTTGAAGGGGCATGACTTGGGCGTGAATGTGCATGCCAAGCAGCTGCAAACACGCACAAAAGCACGCAGCAGCACTGCCTGCTGTCACACAGCCCGGACAGCAACATTACTGCAGCCTCTCATTGAGGCATTTCGTCGAACAGTTGGCGGGCGAGCTAAAATGCAAGCAGCAACAGCAGCAAACGCGTACACCAACGCGTGCTGTGCAACAGCAACACATTATCAGCATCCAGAGGGTATCTCATGCCCTTGGCAGCCCTCACCCAATGCCTTGCACGCCCAACAACTGTGCACAAATGTCCAACGCAAGTTTGGGCAAAACCGAGACAAATCTCGATGTCAAGAGGCAGCCCGAAGCAAATAGAACATATTACGACAGTCCTTAACACCCATGGTGGTCTCGACGTCGCACGCCTTGGCCGACCATGGCTGTCTCGTGCCATAATATGGCTATTTAAAACGGTGCCTCCCATGTGTTCGACAAAATGCCAAAGAGAAATTTTCATAAAAATTCATACGAAAATTTTCAGATTTTAACTATGATTTTAATAACAAAATAAACTCCAATACAATCAAACGATTTATCCATGCCAACACGCAACAATAAACATCATGTTAACGTGAACCCGGGCTCTGATACCACTGTTAGGATCGGGTCGAAAAACGCAGCGGAAATTAAAATTTTTCGAACTAATAAATGAAATAACGATTATTTCATTGCAACGATTTTAACGACTTCACGTTAACATGATGTAAGGTATAGAACGATCGAATCATTGCATACCTTTTCGCACTCCGTTTGATGCAGAGATTAGAAGCAATCAATTGCTCGTTATCCAAACTCGCAGGGATCCAAACGTCTCCCCTCTATCAAGTCCACACTCTCCGGAACGTATCAAGTAATTGTTTATTCGCTAGCCAAAACAACTACTCCTTTTTCGTTTGTCAAAAGAAATCAGACGTCTCACTTGAATCAAATGAAAATAGGAACGTTTTACTTACTTAAGGAATGAAAAATCATCCTTAATTAACAAATACGTTTTCCATATAAATGATAATTAGTATCATTAAATAAGGAATTTATTCACTAATCAATTCCATCTTTATGCAACGTGATTTAGTACGTGAATCCCCCCCTTTTTTTTTTCTTTAATCCAACAATAATATATATATATATATATATATATATATATAATCTGATTTTCTAGATCTTAAAATTAATCAAATTAATTTTATATCTAATTAAATTAATCTAATTAATTTAATATAGAATTAGACTTGTTAATCCAATTATATTCAACTAAATAAATTTAATTGAATATCTAATTTAACATATTAAATTAGAACAAGTCTCAATTATTTAATCATCATTAATTAATCGGATTCAACTATTGAATCAATTCAATTGACACGTTCTAGTTTTTGTGTGTGACCCTCTTAGGTTCACGACTAGCACTAGTAATAGGCTTGTAACAAATTACAACTTAAACAAATAACATTTATTCAATTAATTTATCCAATAAATTAATTCGCTTGAAATTAACTCTTTAATTTCAAGAACCTATAAACCATGGGAACATCTAGCAAGTAGCATGGTCACCTAGCACTAGGTGAAATAGCGAGTAAACCTATTTTGATTATGAATCAGCATACACGTACGGTCCTTCTATTATCTAATTTCCCAATTGGATATTGAGTATGGAATTAAATCGAAAACTCATAAATAATCCCAATAGTTACATTTTCATTAAACTCAATAACTCCTTATGAATCAATATTCATCATGCCTTGCCAAGGTCTTGAGTTATGAATAATGAAAAGCGTAGGAAATTCTCTTGTCTCAAACAAGTAATAGATTCTTTATCGACCACGCATTAATCTCCATATTTATTCATATCGCATCCAACATAAAATCTTTAACGATTGTCTAGCAATCAGATAATATATCAAAATGAAATAGAACTCATACAAGATTACTATGGTGTCTCAAGTCAAAGGACTAATCATGTACTATCATAATTTAGTAATTCTTATTTCGATAAATTCCATATAAGAATTTCTAGCGGGTCTGTTCAGTGTACTTGTTCTCTAACAAGCACCCACGTATATACACTTACGTCAACTACGTTAATATTGATGAAACGCAATATTCTCATCTTATGAGTGTGTATCATACGTGCGAGTTATTTCCAATAATTCAATGTCCTGTCTTGAATAGTCATTTCACTCGGAACTAATTTTAAGACCAAAGCTTCAAAGACATATTTCATAATCACCATCATATGCGTGACCATATCTTATAACTTATCATGGTCTAAGGACTTTATCTAAAGTATAAAATAACAAATACAATAGATAAATAAATGCCTTTATTAATATAAATTCCAATAAGATTGAATTTACAAATTTATTAATAAATAAAAACGACCAATCTAATTGGTGCGCCGGGTGTAACTCTTTCACGATCGACATCGTCAGGAACGTGCAGCCGAGGACTGATCCGGCGGCAGAGGCGAAGAGGCAGTATTTGAGGTGGTCGACGTTGATGTCGGCCTTGTGAGGATCTGTGGGGTCCATGTTGTTGCGCAGGTTGATTTGAAGCTTTAAGCTCTGGGCTACGAGGATGAGAAGAGGAAGAAGCTGAAGGAGATGACTTGAACACGATCAGCCGCCTCACCGTCTCTGCGCTGGTGGTGCACGCTGCGTTCGCCACGGCGGTGGCGTTTTCCGGGACGGTCATGGAGAACCCGATGAATATCGCCATGGTGAAGAGGGAGTTGACGTTGACTATGCCGTCAAGGGCCGTCACGTGGATGCTCGTGTTCTTCCCGCCGTCGGTCGTGGTGGCGGGGGCCCCGGGGGAGCTTTTGTTCTCTTGCAATTCCAATCTGGATGCATGCAGTCATGATAGTTAATTAATCTGATCTTATACATATATATATTGTTTAGTGATTTGTATGATTTGTATCTTTAATATCAGAACATATGACATAAAATTAAAGAGAGAAACGAATTATAATTACCCTTCTAAAGTTGTAGGGGAGACGCTGACGATGGTATGACGGCTTCTAGATATGTTCATCATTTTGTTCCTTGAAATATCAATGTGATCTACTATCTAAATCCCTTTAATTTGAATTAAGTGCGAGTTTAATTGCGACTATATATATAGGACAAGGTTTGGTTTAGTACTGGACAAACATGCATGTCACTTTCCCTGATACATACATAATCTATATATATTAATTGCTTCTTGGAATTCATTTAAGATTTAATGACCCAGTCTTAGTCTTTCAAAAAAGTTTGAATATCAACTTTAGATTTTGGCAATGTTTTAAAAAGTAGGCATGAGTGAAAACATGATGTTATTAACCGCGGACAAATTAGGTACGAGTATATAAGCTCATTTTTCACTGCATAAACAGATACACGTTTCTACAATTTAAATTATATTTCGCTTCGTATTCCATAAATGATTATGTAAGTTCTGTATTAACATACTCGATTTTAGAAAATGAGTTATTAATATATAAATACACGAATTTTAAATACTTTTTGATTTTGCATACGAATTTTAAAAGGAGTATAAATACATGAACTAATATGTTGCAGTAATATTACCATAACTTTTGCTTTCTCCCAAATTGAAACAGACATGACAATTCGAAATGTTGATATGGACACACCAAACGTTTTAAAAAATAGTATCATACATATATCATAAAATATCGTCGTTTTGATTTGGATGGTATAAAATTAAAAACAAGAACTCTTGAAATTGTTAATTGCGACACACTACTTCAAATATGTGATGCTAGTTTTAAATGCAATACGCCGCAATTTTTTTAAACATTTGATTTGGCCAAATCAACATTCCGACTTGTCACTCTGTTCTAATTTGGGGGGAAACAAAATTCATACTACAAAATATAAGTTCGTGTATTTATATACTCTTTAAATCAGAATGTGTTCAAAGTTCGTATGTTAATTATGTACCAATTAACACTTAGTAAAGTGTTAGAAAATGTACCCAACTTAAGTATTTTTCTTCGGATGTGTTCTCTTTGGTCGAAAAGGGTAAAAAATATAAGTTTCACCATTTTTCACTCTTTTCACGTAGTTTAATAGGGTGGATAATTTTTCTCATGCAAGATGGAGAAAAAGTCCATGCAACCTATTTTCTCTCTTTTTCACTCTAATTCATGATAATATTATCATGAATATTGATATGATAATAATTTCTACTATTTTCCACCCTAGAGAATATAAGATAAGTGACAAACACTCATATTTTCATGTTTATAAGGTCTATATGATTTCATTTGTGTAGGGATTTATGTGTTTGTTAACTAATTTGAGCTTATTATTTAGAATTTGTTACTTGCTTGTGCTTTGGGTGAATTTGTAGAAAAAAATGGAGACAAAGTTAAGGAGAATGAGCATGATAGGAATGAAGTTTATGAGTGTAAACAGATCGAAAATCGGACTTCGGATGAAGGAGAACGATCCTAAACAAAATCAGTGCGCAGAAGCCCAGAGACCATGCGGTCACGAGCACGCGACCGCGTGCCATGACCGTGAGCGAGCAATATTACTCCAGATGATCCTCGCGGTCACGGCACGCGGCCGCATGCAATTGACCGTATGTGGTGCCGAATCTCCCACTTGTAAAAGGCGAATTTTTGGTTTTACCCTATTTAGAGCCCATTTAGGAGATCCATTGTTATATTTTACTGCTACACATATAAATACCCCAGAAAAACTCTGCAAAAGAGAATCACACCACATATTTTGCAACTTTGATATTTTTATGGAGCTTTTAGAGACAAGAAGAGAGAAGATCAAGGGCTTGAAGATAACGTGATTCTTACCAATCTCTCTCCGATTTTTATTGTTTATGATTTTATTTTTCTTTGATTTTAGTTTTCTAGTTAACATCTCTATGTGTGGCTAGTTTTCTATTATCTTAGGATTAGAGAATAAACAGATGTGATTGTTGGATAATGTTTTGATTAATTATTATAGTTATTTCTTCTTTTTTATATGTTCTTGGATTTGTTGTTTGCTTAATTGTTTGATCACCAATTTTGCATGATTTATTGTATTGGTTTGATATCGAGAGATGATAACTAATATTTGATTGTGAACATAAAATATACGTTTCAATATTAGCCGAGAGGTCTTGGCATCTGTGTGAGGACTTATAATCTTATTGTTTTGTTTGGAGTTGCATGTTTAAGCAAAGATCTGGACATAGTAGTCTTGCATGTAATCCACGGTTTATTTGCTACGAGAGTAGGTTTAAGCTATTTTATGATTGTCTTAGGAAGAATTGAATCTGTAATTGGCTAATTGATATAGACCGGTTTGATTGTCTGATCTGTTGAAACCGAAGCTATTGGATATTCTTTTATCTGTTCTAATCTTCAATTTCTCCATCATTGTTATTTAATTTAATTGCATATTTTAGATGTTTAATCAAAACTCTGAATTCTTAAGTCTAGATAGAGAATTACAACTAGGGATAGTAGTTAGTCAGGGTATTACAGTCTCTGTGGAATACGACATTGCTTGCTACTGTACACAATTGTAACCATATACTTGCGGTGTGAAAATAATTAGCGAACAATAAGTGGGACCACATAAAAAATGATAAATTTTTTTGTATCTTTCATTTTCTTATGATAAATTAGCAACCAAAGAGAACGCACCTTTAGGTGGGAGTGTACACGATCAGAGCAGAGCTGAATTTCAGCAGGTAGAAGCTCAACCGTGAAGATTTTAGTGGGAACGTGCTTGCTCAAGCTCGAATTCTTGCTTTAATTTGAGTTTGAGCTATGCTCGATAGATTTGAATAGAGTTCGAGCTTTGTTTGCTAATAACCCATTTACACCATATTCGAGCCTAGCTCGGTTGGTTAATTATTTGTTTACACCATACTGGAGCTCGAGCTTTAATCCTCTTGGATAGGGGTGAACAGAATCGAACTGACACTGAAACACCGAACCAAGCTAATAGTTTTTGGTCGGTTGGGTTCGGCTATTGAAGAGTTCGGTTATCGATTAGGTCGTACAAATGAAAATCAAATTCATATTTGATCGGTTTTGATTTTTATCAATATGAGTTCGTTCAATTTCGGTTCGGTTATGGTTTCTATCAATTCCGATTTTCTTTATTTTTAGCTTATCAATATGGGTTCGATCGGTTTCGATTTTTATCAATATGAGTTCAATCAGTTTTGGTTCGGTTAACATACTCTATTCGATTCGATCAATTTTCACTTTCGGTCTATCGGTTTAATCGATTCGCCCGATTTTGGATTGAAATCGACCGATGCTCTGCATGACCTACTCTTGAGCATAAAATGTTTAATTTTTGGTTAATGACTCAATTTTGTGTGTGTGTGTGGGGGGTCTATTAAGCTCGATTAGGAGGCTTGCAAACCAATTAGACTCGAACTCAAGCCTAATGAGTCAAGCACCCTAAAGCTCGAGCTCCGCTCGTTTACTTAATGAACGAATTTAAAACATTTTTTTCGAGCCGAGCTCCGAATAATTTGAAAGTAGGTTGATTTGTTTACACCCCTATCCTTAGGTAAATACCACTTAATATTTATTTCTTGTCTAATAAAACCTTCTAGATATGTATATATTTATCGACAATAATTGGCGTAAATAATGCATACTAATTCTTAGAGTTATTGTCTCTATGTGAAAATTTCTTAAACCGGTCACCAACTCTGCAATTCACATATAGAAAAAGTCGAAGCTTTCCTTTCCTTTTTTCCTTTTCTCTTTTTAATATCGAACGGGACTTCTAGCTGTATGTCGAAATTATTCTCAACTTTTAATTATTTTTAAGGCTTAAGTCAAATTTTCCTTTAGACTATCTACAATTTTATATATAAGTCAGGATAGATTTTTATACATATTAGTCAGCACAAATCTAATTATGAATTTTATGAACTTTCGTGTACATAAATATGACGAGAAATTATTTTGAAATTGCACGAGTGTATCAGGTCTCCATTAGAAAACAAAGATAACGATGTTAAGACATGAGCGGCGTAGGTAATGTTCAATTTAATAAACTAAATTCTCTAAGAAATTCCTTGTTTTAATAGAATAATGTTTAAGCGCAGCCAAGTCTGACGCTGTAAGTGGTTAGATAATATTATTAAATTTCGTAATTAATTAGAACTGATAACGAAATCCTGTGTCCATTAGACTATTATGGTCATGTTTATTTGTAGAAGGAATTGACCGATTGGGACAGTCTCATATACATCATTAACCAGTAATGACTGGATTACAAAAAGGTATGTACGCTTAAGTCAAATTAATTTAACGAGTAGTGCATTATTTTTTTAATACCATGAGGTTGGCGGGGTTTGTAAAAGAAATATCACAGTATCATTGATTTAATCAGCTTTAATTAAAAAATATTTAATGTACTATTCAGCTTAGTATGTATAAATTTTAATACAATTGTATATATACAGTATACTGACAGAAATAGAGGGTTGGAACTTGAAGGGGTCAATCAATCACAGACACGCTCCAACTAGAAAATAAGAGGGGTTTCGTCATATGCATAAGATAAACTTAGTAAAAAGAAATTACTCAAAAATAATTGACGAGTGAAAATTAATATAATTCAGGGATAATATGTAAGTATGTCCTCCAAACTTATAAGGTTTTACAAAATATTTCTAATGTAAATTTTGATGTAGAAATATATAAATCTTGAATAAATAATGCAATAATACTCTACGTCTTTTTTTGACGGAATCTTCAAAAATGAAAGAATCAAGATTGTTTCATATCTATTTAGTCTCAAAAAAAAATTCCATTTTTTATCAATCAACATTATAAGATTTGGAATCTCCTTTCTACGGGACATCTAAATCACATTTGAAATCGATATAATGCACTCAAACCCATGAGACGTTTGATGACCTCTTGGCCACAGGAACCCACATTAACCGTTGGGTCGTCCCTAGAGATGAGCATCCCATCATTTTTATTCGATATATATACGGGGTGTTTTTTCATGAATGCAAACTTGTTATTCTTGTGATTGATTTGATTAAGTATTTTCAACGTGCTTTAAGATGGATTTTCGTTCAGATTTCCATATCAGCAACCAAATCAATTTGGTGTGGCGCAACCTCATTTCCAAAATTATCAACATGGCTCCTTAGACCACATGTTGCCCAACTAATTATTTTGTAGAATTAATAGAATTAAAAAAGCGAGTATTAAGAAAAAAATGAAAACTTTTGGAGGCAAACACATTGTAATAATATGTCTACTTTGAACAAGTTCATATATGCCTTACTAACTAAAACTTAAAAAAAAAGCTCAAAATCTTATATATCCAGATTGATTGGATTGATCTAGAGTTTTAGAAATAACAAAAAAAGAGAGCAAAAGAGTTCCCCTATAGATTGCATCAACCATGTCTGCATGTAACATGAAGAGAAGCTGTATCTAAAAAAACAAAAAAACAAAAACAAAAATGAAAAGGAACTGTGGTTTGTGGATCTAGAATTTATTGGTCAAATTAGATTCATCTATCCAAATATTTTAACTTTAGTAATAAATAAAATAATTATATTTTTGTCCATTTGGGAAGATCAAATGTTAAAGTGGGTTATTGTAGTCCAAAAGCCACAAATTTGAATTCAGCCAATAGTTCTATAGATCCGAGTCCGTCACATATTATTTCTAAAGTATGGTTTATCTGTCCAGTGTAGTTTGCATGCTATTACACAAGAATATGAGGTTTATCCAATGCACACTAAAAGTAACAGTTGTGGTTCCCTATGATTCAAAAAAGAAGAAGAAGAAGATTTTGGTATATTCAAATATACGGTGCTTCGTCCTAATTCAATTATAATTATGGTTAATAAACCTTAATTGGAAGTTATGAGCAATTCAATTAGAATGGATATACCATACATCCAAATACACACAAATTTTAATTCTGTTATCATTAAAATATTTGACCTAAATCATTATAGGCATAATTGTCTCACAGTACAAGACTTTTAATAGCTTTTTATTTTGCATATGACTTTTAAATCTTATCTCCAATTATATTAACTTTTCAGTTGCAAATTTATTACGATTTAAAATTTTGGCTCAATAGAAATTAAGGTGGTAACCGGTAGTGTACACGTGAAAGTGCTCTTTATTAGCAAAAACGACGTAGTGCATAATTATTTTAAAGGGCATTGTTGCTACTCCAAAACATTGGGCATTGGGAATTTTCTATGTGCAAATGAAGTTCCAGTCATTTCCTAGTCGTACGAGGCAGGATTGATATGTAAACAAAACGTATCTTATAATATCTTATAAGTATAATAAAACATATTATATAAGTAATAAAGGGGTGGTGGCGCAGTTGGCTAGCGCGTAGGTCTCATAGCTCGAGAGTAATCCTGAGGTCGAGAGTTCGAGCCTCTCTCACCCCATTTTTTCTAGTTTTTATTATTATTTTATATTCTAAAAAGATATAAAATCAATGCTTTCAAGATAATAATAATAAGGTGTTTTTTAACGAACACGTTGTCTAGTTTTTATTTTATATTCTAAAAAGATCTCAAATCAATCCTTCCAAGGGAAATAACAAGGTATTTCATGAGGAAAAAACATTATTTTCTTTAATAGTGCTAGATTTAAATGTTGAACAATACAGTTCCGGTTTTCTTAGAATGCAAACAATCGGCATCTACATAACCTATAACTTTCTATAGAAACTCCTAACCAGTCATATATTTAGGACACAAAACTTACATATTATAGTTCTTTGTTTTGTTATTTAATGTGGGCGTATCTCATATCTCATAAGCACATCACATAATTTTATATTTAACTTGTCACAAGTAAATATCCACGTCACTTAATAGACACTTAAATATTATATATTTTCTATATAAAAGAGACCTCTCAAGTTAAATCCTATTCTCCCAACTAATAAGGAAAGATTAAAAACTCTCCTCGGTAGGATGTCTCTCTATATTAAAGTAATATTAGGGATGTCAATTGGTGCGTTTTATCGGGATCGATCCGCAACCGTTTATAGTCCATTAAATTTTAGAACAGCGGTTCTGTTTCTAGTTTCGATTTCAGACCCGCTTTAGACCCGTACCGTTTAGACCCATAGTTTGATGGTCTAATCCGGTCCGGATCCGATTCTGGTTCTGGAATCAAAACCAAAACTTATTTATTTGTTTTGATCCGAGTAAAACCTGTCTATTGATAAGCCTAAGCTTAAGTAGTCTTGTCAATGAGTCGATTTTACCAATACTAATCCAAAATCACTCATAGTCCATTAAATTCTAAAGCAACGTTTTCGTTTCAATTTGGTTTCAGCATCATACTTGCTCAAATCAGGACAAGTTTCAAACCCACAGTTGATGATCAGGATCCGATATCTAATGAGTCAATTTCAGAATCAGAATCAATATTTATTTATTGATTTTGGTCTAGGTAAAATCCGCTCATTGACATCCTTAATCTGTAGTACTAGTAAAACTACTTGTATGGTGGTTTTCCATTTTTAAATTAATGAAAACAAATTGGATATTTAGAATATAGGTTTCAATTAGATGATCCTTCTTTAATTATTTACTCTAATCCAATTTCAAATGATTAATTAATTCACAAAATTGACTACTTGAATATGGACAGTTGAACATGGTGGATATGACAATCGAAAATGAAGCTAGTATCTAAAAATTTATTAATGTATTCTCACCGTATATCACAATATAACCTAGTATGCTTTAGCATGGTGCGATCTACAATATGATCCGGTATGTGACATGCAATTGTTCATTGGTTGCCACGTTGGTAAAATATATATAGCTAGCGGTCGTAGGAGGTTGGTATCGGTTATGAACTGGTAACAGATTGATGGCCTGACGATCGTGTGTAATCTGGGCCATTCGATCAATTCTGTAATCGGACGCTCTAGATCCATTCGAATAAAGCAGATGCCACTATTTCAGATAAATACACCTTAACTTAAATTAATTAAAAAAATTATAGATATAGGATTTCATATTTGAGCATGTTCATTTTTTTTGGGATATATCCATTTTGCTATGTGCAAATTGTCAAAATATATATTATTATTGTAACAATTCATAAAATTATGTGTAAACTTCTGGCTGTATTTAACACCGCACATGTTATAATTATATGTTCAGTTTGGATAAGCTCGTGCCTTACCTTTACACTTACGAAAATATTTAACTAATTCATTGCTGAAATATAATTTAATATTTTAAGCTCAAAATCTTACAGAATGATTTAGTTAATGTAAAAGTTTTGAAATACAAATGGGGCGTTTACACTTCAACGAAAATGTTTAATCACCTAACTTTTTTTTAATATTTGAAGTTCAAAATCTTCTCCAGATTGAATAGTTAATGTAAAAGTTTGAAATACAAATGGAGGTGAAAAGATCTAGCATGGATTACACCAATTATCTCTGCAGTCGATGTGAAGTGAAATGGTGGTCTGTGCATTCAAATTCGAGAATTCGTGAAAAAAATAACAATACTATTAAATAGAAGACAGCTATGCAGTGGACATCTTCTATATGTGAAAAAGAGAGTTCTCTAGTGTGTGTTATCATAGTAATAGAGTGATTAATATCCAGAGAAAAGGCCTCGAAGTTCGAAATTCATCGTATTACCCACCTATCAAGGTCGATATTCACTGCTCTAACACTCTCTAAACTCGGAAACAAAAAATCTTTGATCCAATATAATATATTTAAATCGATAGATTTAAGTAATAAGTCAACAAAGGGGTGGTGGCGCAGTTGGCTAGCGCGTAGGTCTCATAGCTTCTGAGTTATCCTGAGGTCGAGAGTTCGAGCCTCTCTCACCCCATTTTGATTTTCTACAACGTTCATATTTTTACATTTTTTGTTTCTCACCCATTTGGAAATATATATTTAAATTTAAATAATCAATAGATTTATTAAAAACTAATTTAAAATTTTAAATATAATGTATTTACTAAAATCAGTTTAATGTGGATTCTTGATTTGGTCAATCATCTAAGTTAAGTTCAAACAGAAAAAAAGGGTTTTAAAAATGTTGATATATCTGCAGATTTTGTCAGTCTATCTTTAATTTTCTTCTTTCTGTACTTATGCTAAGCTACGAGCAATAGCCTTTCCACTTGAGGCAATGCTTCGCTTATCAGTGCTTCCAAACTTGCATAGATGCGTATCACTGCTTGTCCTAAACTCCATTAAGTTTCAACAGTTTTTCGTTGAATCAGCATAAGCTCTAAGTGACTGCTTGTTTTGAGAGGTTCTTGAATACGAACGATGTAATTTGAGAATCTTTAATGTGTTCTATAATATTGATTCATCTCGAAATTGCATGAAATGGAGGCTATGAAGTGCGACATATATAAATTTAGCACAAAACTATGATTATCATCCCACATCGAACGTTTACGAAAGAAACTAAAACTACTTAATGAGCTGCATGAAGGTAACTGTCACGACTTTACTTGAACAGGATCTGTTCTATAGGCTCGTACCTCTGTATCCTTGATTTCTAAGGAGACAGGAAACCAAGTCTGGTGGATGAATCATGGCTGCCTGACCAGAGCGTGATTAACAGCGTTGTGGTCCGGGTTACTCTGGTCACTTGTGCAGTAGAGGATCGTTCTCGATTTGGGACTCTGATCCAGTCGGGATGGTCAGGCAGCTATCTGACAGACTTTACTTTTTTTTTTTTCTTCTTTTTTCCCAACTCGAATCATATAAACTTCCCAACTTAGAAGGTTTCATTCCCAACTTCTTCTTCTTCCTATTCCGCTCTTTGTCATTTTTTAACGTCGTTTTGCAAGCTTGTCCATCTTCTGACATCAACAGTGAAAACCTTCGTGATCTGCCTCACCACTATATTAAGGCAATGTAATTGCAAAGTGGCCGACTTATAATTTTTAGCAGTTAACTACGGATGTTTATCCCACGTCGAATATCTACTAAAGAAACCACATAAATTAAAATGGGATGACCGCGCAGCTGTCCGACAGATTTTCCTTCTCTTTGGATTTGGTGTTTTGGTTGTTTTCTTGTCCTAAAAAGAGAAACTCTTCCTCCAGTACCTTACACATAAACTAGGAGGACTTTTGCTGGGGTGTTTTGGTCTATTTGAACTATGCTTTCTTGATTCTTTATAGGTATATACTTCCATTTATTTCATACTCCCTCATCCGTCCATCATATTCGTGCCTTGATTTTAGTGATACGAATTTTAATAAATTATAATAAGTATAAAATGAGTGAAGATAATAACTAAATAGATTATTAGATAATAAGATTAAAATGTGTGCCATAGGGATAATAAATGAATATACTAATGGACATTGAGTGTAAAAAAAGTAGGTCATAAATGATTTTTTTATAAATAAGTGGATGAATTTATAGTAAAAATATAAAATTGACGTTTCTAAAAAAGAAAAGTGAATATTTTTTTTGGATTGACCAAAATGGAATTAAATAAACGGATGAACTGAAAGAGTATATTTTGTCTAAATTCTCTTTTTAATATACATCCATATGTTTAGCTCGGTTTATGATTCACATATTAAAACCTTAATTTTTCCTATTAATTAACCTGCCTCTTTCTAATATATATCCATGCGTTTATATATATGCAGAACGTTTTTATCAGTCCATAAGAAGCACGAAATTGTCAAAGCAAATTACCATACAAACGTAAAAAAAATCTACCTAAGTCATCGATGTGGGAGAGAAATAAAACTATACAGAAGAATAAGAAAAAAAGTCCTAAAGTCTAAAATGCGCATGTTATAAATTCAAGAGTCGGGTCTCATTAAAAACGATGTGATTAAACGTATGGACAGTATATTTTCAACATTTTTCCAAAATAAATATCATCTTCAACGATCATTTTTGGCTTGACTTTTCAGAAAATTCTAATTTACAAAAAACAAAATTTGAAAAATTACAAAACATTATACTTCTTTCAGTCACTCAATATTAATTTCACTATCAGATTCCATTTTCATCAATTACGTATCGGTAATGTCCTAATTAAATATGTACAGCGACATCTAGTCTTATTTCAATTCACGTGTGTCGTGTTATTTGTTGCCAACTCGGTTATATATTACTCATTTCGTCTCACTCAAGACGGTCCATTTCTTTCCGACATGGTTATTTAGAAGAAGTGTATAAAGTGATTAAAGTGATAAAAAATGGGTAGATCCCACAACTTTTGAAGAGATAATTATTTCCTAAAAATGAAACATATCATCTTGAATGAGACAGTCCAAAAATGAATATATGTCATCTTGAGTGATTTGGGTGGGACAGATGGAATTAGTAGCATGCATGGCTGCGTCTATATTTTCTCAAAGGCCAAAAGTTTATTTTGGATCTATACACTTCTGGAAATATATATTTAACTATTTTCCATTCTAAAAATATAATATACTAAGTATTATAAATTGATTTTAACAATCAAGGTTGACAGATAATTATATACGTATATTTTCAAAAGAATAAGATAGTTATATGCATTTCAATAAAAAGTTTGGGTTAAATATAAAATTAATGGTTTTCTATTTTCGAACTATAGATAAGTATTATTAACTAACCCAATATTATCAAATTCAAACTTAATTCTTTTATTACGAAAAACATCATTATAGGACTTCAGCATCATCAAGCTATTCATGACACAACCTAATTTGCAAATTTAATATGGTTTTCAAAACGATTCATTAATTAATTTAGTGCAAATTCAAAGATGATTTCTCTAACAACCATTTTTTTTTTTTAAATGGTTAATTGTCTAAAATATATAAATTTTTGTCTTTTTTTGTTTTGCATAAGAACTTTTAATTTTCTTCCACATACACAAAATTTACAGTTGTTATCATTTTTTCCTGATTTGATCATCCTACCAAATTAAAGCTAATGTGGCATCAACATAACTACTTGGAAGTTGGAATACACATTTATAGTCATAAATAACATAGTATATGAATTACGTGTTAGAGGATGTTCTTACTTTTAAAATTAAAAATGATATGTTATATTGAATAAAATGCTAAGTTACTAATTGATATTTTAAAAGTGAGAATTACATTCTTTCAGAAAAAAGTGACTCCGTTTAATAATTAATCCATATACTTCATTGTTTTCGATATACACAAGTGACAATGCTACCTGAACTTTGTTTTGGCAGAACAATATAAATGAGAAAAAATTGCAAATATATATATATATATATATAGAGTTTGGTTCAAATAAGAACCAATTTTAACGTGAGAACCAAGAACTACGAAAACAAAATGAATATCTTATGAAAGTTAATGAATCTCTGAAAGTTAATGAATCCAAAATTGAATTTTCACCGGGTTCGAATCATGAGGCGAAAATTCTTTTTTTATTCATTAACTTTCATGTATTCATTTACTTCATAAGATATTCATTCTCACGCTCGCACAATAAAAATGGTTTTACGTTAACCTATATATATATATATATATATATATATAGTTTAGTTCGAATGAGAACCATTCTTATCCTAAAACTAAACCAAATGAATTTGTTATGAAAGTTGATGAATCCGTTGAGAAAGTTAATGAATTGAAATTGAATTTTCACCGGGTTCGAATCCCATGAGGGCAAAATTCTATTTTTGGATTCAAGAACTTTCCCAACGGATTCATCAACTTTCACCGCGAATCATCATTTTTTGTTCTCACGTTCTACAATAAAAATGGTTTCACGTTAACCTCCCTATATATATATATATATATATGTGTGTGTGTGTGTATGTGTGTCTTTGAAAAGTTCTTTGCAAAATAAAAATTTATGTATTTTATAACAATTAACTTTTAAAAATTAATCCAAAGTCCAAATAGCAGTTACGAGTGCTGAACGTGACTTAGGACCACCATAAAATCAAACAATAAAATTTCTCCACGACGCTTTTCTGGCATTCTCAACAAGTCAAACTTGTTACAGGCTCCTCACTCCTATTAATTCACGCTCATCTCCACTGCCAGACTGGAAATCATGTTTTGTAAACAACCAAAAATGGACTCTTCTCCTGCTCAAATAGCTCCTTTCGCCCATCTCCTCATCATCGTTTTCCTTTCACTCCTCTTGCCGTTATTTGGATCCAATCAGGTATATATGGATTCTTGATCAGCTGAGATTGTCGACCTTGTTATTAATTTTTTGTTTATCAATCATCTAAGTTAAGTTTAAACAGAAAAGGGGTTTTGAAATGATGATATATTTATTTTGGTATTTACTCAACGATGGATAAATAAAAATAATTCAAGTTAATTTGTTATTTATTTTGATATATTGATTAATTTTGAACTTGTTTGATAATCTTATTATTCAAATACTCAATCTTATATTTTATCAATCTATATCACTTAAATAAACGCCCCTATTGAATTATGTAGTTCTGTGATGCTGGTATTGCGTACGGTGAATCGACGTGTGGAACTGCTGCGGCGCATACGTCGAAGATATTGATAAAGGGGGGAACCGTAGTGAATGCTCACCATAAAGAGGATTCGGATGTATATATTGAGGATGGCATCATTGCTGCCGTGCAGAAGAATATCGTGGTAATTGCATCTTAAATGTCGATAATGATTTGAATTTTGAAAATTTATTTTGGCATGATGGTTAGAAGTTTAGTTGTATCTAGATTTATAGTTTGAGAAGTTTGTTTTACATATGCTTCTTAGTTTAGGTGAAGCTTTCTGCTTTCATTAGAAAAATACCTAGAAAGAGAAGCTGGAACAGAGAATTGATGATACAGTCATGCAGAGTACCTCGTAACTATAAAATTCCACATCATAGAAGATGCAATTTTTATTAATGGTATGGCCAATTCTTGCAGTTCAGGGATGAAAAAACTTGATTGAGATTGAGATTGAGTTTCTTTTATTATTATTATTATTATTATTATTATTATTATTATTATTATTATTATTATTATTATTATTATTATTATTATTATTATCTTAAAATAATTTGCAAAGAGTTCTTGTAGTTAGAGATGTGATATCCATTGATAATCATAGATGGTGTTAGTTATATCGTCTCTATACACTGTTCAATGATTCTTTTTACGGCAGCAATGCTAAGAGTTGGTTGAATAAATTATATAGAAGGCTGAGAAGATTAGTTAAAACCCATCGTTTTCCTGATGTGTAGCTTAATGTTTATGAATACATAAGAAAAGTTTGTGCCTGGGTCTGCAGGTGGCAGATGATGTTAAGATTATTGATGCTACTGGCAAGTATGTCATGCCAGGTATATTTTCAACCGAAAGTTGTGATAATATCTCAAAAGCATTTTGATGATCTACATAATATTATTCAACAGTTTAGAGACATCAAAATTGAATTTAAAGTGTTCGTGTGTTGGCCTAGTGGTAGAGTGGTTAATGCCTAAGGCCAAAGGTCTCGGTTCGAGTCCACCGTGACACGACCTTTAAAATTTCTGTATTTAATGACCAAAAAAAAAAAATTGAATTTAATATCCCTTTTGGCATTTAAAGGGAATGTTCAGCTCTGCAAATGTGAGTTTTATAGTAGTTTTTCTGTCTGAGACTCTGATGGATTAAGGCTGGATAGATTGATTTCCCTTAAGCTGGTGGCAAGAATCATGTATATTAGTTGCATCTTATTTAGGGGCTGCTTACCTGAGGATAATCATATTTAGGAATGGAATCAAGGGGGAATTGTTACCATTAATGTTTCTTGGTATATTGGCTGTGGAGTCAAAATAAGGTAGTGCTCCCATTTCCATTACAACTCCCATCATTAATCAATTTGACTCCCATTGTGACTTTCCTCCCGGATCCATTACCACTGCTATCAAAGTACATAAAACAAAGCACTTCATCGAATAATGCAGAACATATAGCTGTCTCTACTAGACTGATGTTCTTACAATTTGCTATGAGCTTTGGATGCTTGGAAGGCTCTAGAGCTTTGACATTTATGAGTCTAAGGTGGCAATCTTAGCTTGCCTAGTCGAACATCATAGAGTCTCCAAAGTCTAGTAACTTATCTTGTAATGTTCATCTTCTGATGGTTCCAGGAGGAATTGATCCACACACACACTTGGCCATGGAGTTCATGGGTACTGAAACAATTGACGACTTCTTTAGTGGGCAGGCTGCTGCATTAGCCGGTGGAACCACAATGCACATTGATTTTGTTATACCTGTGAATGGGAGCTTATCAGCAGGATATGAAGCTTATGTAAAAAAGGCAGAAAGGTCGGCCATGGATTATGGTTTTCACATGGCAATCACAAAATGGGATGATACTGTTTCTAAAGAAATGGAGGTGATGGTTAAGGAAAAGGTGTGTCCCCTTTTCCTATTCGGTTATACTTTTGAATGATTAAAGACAAATTTTGTCTCACTCGAATGCTGTTTCAGTTAACTGACTAACTCGTTTGTCGTGCACTATACAGGAATTAATTCTTTTAAATTTTCATGGCCTACAAGGGTTCTCTAATGATCAATGATGAACTTCTGCTTGAGGATTCAAAAATGCAAATCTCTTGGTGCCTTAGCCATGGTTCATGCAGAGAACGGAGATGCCGTGTTTGAAGGACAAAAAAGAATGATAGAACTTGGCATTACAGGCCCAGAGGGTCATGCACTTTCAAGGCCACCAGCGGTAAATTCATTCTAGGATTGATTATACTATCATCAATTATTCGAATATTTTGGTTTTATTTAGTCTCCAGAATTGTGACTTTGTGACATTAATGATTTGTGGAAAGGGCTACTTTCTGCTAAGTTTGTAGAATAGCTCGCTAAGTGTAAACTTTGAGGCCAATTTTATGTTATCTTCCAAGCTATATATGTCATTTTACTTTCTGAAAAATCATTTTATCAGGGATTTTCTCAAAATTGAGAGATTTTAGCTTGCAGACTTGCAGTATAACATGTTCGATCAATGACAATACACATTTCATATAATCTTTCAGTTCCCATGCTAGCCGTTGTGAGAAGATTGATGATTCTTTGAAAGTAGATAGCAAAGCTCTTCTAGGATTCGGTAGTAAAAGTATAGTGTTAGGATTGAGGCACTTATTATAAGCATCAGGTTATGGCCAGATCTTATAGGATTTAATAGTTTACAATGTCTGATTGAATTGCTTATTATAGTGTCAGACTAATACCTTGTACCTTGGCATCAATAAACTTGAATGTTTTGTCCTCAATCTATTGATTTCATTTTAACATTGTGCAGCTAGAAGGTGAGGCAACAGGTCGAGCTATTCGTTTGGCTGGTTTTGTGAACACTCCCCTGTATGTTGTCCATGTCATGAGCATTGATGCAATGGAAGAAATTGCTAAAGCTCGAAAATCAGGTTTCTTGAACTTATATATAAATGCTGCTGTTGATTACTTTCAAATGCGAAATGATCAGCCTGTTCTTTTCTTTCAATACTGAAGAAACATAATGTTATTGACTGGGCTATTTCCCACATGATCCAGCTTAGGTTACTCTCGTTTAGTTATTATTTATTAAAGCCATCTTATAATTTGGTACTCCAGTCACTTTTCCCAGCCTTACTTGAACCAACATATTCATTCTTTACCCTGTTGGTTGGTCCTCATGCTTCGATTGGCTTTGTTTCCTATTTCATTTCCGTTCTGTTTTCATTCTTCACCCTTCTTGTTCATCTGGCCATGCTTATATTGTCTACGGATCTACAATAGAGAAACATTTACATTATTGTGTTTCACATCTGCAGGTCAAAAAGTTATTGGTGAGCCAGTAGTGTCAGGACTAGAACTGGATGATTCTATCCTTTGGGACTCTGATTTTCACACTGCAGCAAAGCAAGAATTTTCCTCCTTCCAGAAATAATTATATAATATTTCTGCACGTCTTGTCATCTTGTGAAATTTCGATATCTTTTTGTTCCAGGTATGTCATGAGCCCACCTATTAGAGCACCTGGACATGCTAAGGCTCTTCAAGCAGCTCTCTCAACTGGGGTTCTACAGGTTTTTTTCTCTCATCAGATTTCTGATCTTGTGGTACCCCCTTTAAAGTTATCATATGTATATACTAAGCTAATTGTCAGTTAGCAAAAAACCAGAAGATATAGGACCAACTTATATATATCAGAGACTTGAATACCTTGATATTTGTGGGAGCTGTCCCTGCAATTAACTGTTAAAAAACACTCATATATTTATTAGTATACAAGATATAAACTATCTATATGAATGTTGGTGCTGTACTGTACATGTATCCAAGGTTCTGATCTTCGCCTCGGATGTGATTATCTCTTCTGTTCGACCTAAGTATCTCAAACATGTTGCAGCTTGTCGGAACAGATCACTGCACCTTCAACTCAACCCAAAAAGCTATGGGAATTGATGATTTCAGGAAAATACCAAATGGTGTCAATGGTATCATCATTTTCTAAAATACTTATTCATTCTCAAAGATGGATATTTTTCTTGTTTCCTCTAATACGCCCCTGTCCTATATAGGTCTTGAGGAGAGAATGCATCTGGTTTGGGATACAATGGTGGTATGTTTGCCACTATTTCCTCGTAATTAATTGTTCTCATAGTATAGGGACTTAATAGACTACTTTTAGTGGTGGAATTGTGGTCTGTCTTAGTGATACATATTAGAATTGCAGAGTATTTATTGTTACCATTTCAACTATACCATTATTTCTTTCAGGCATCTGGACAGCTATCTGTCACTGAATTTGTTAGGGTGATGAGCTCGGAGTGGTACGCTTTATTTTTCTCCAGTAATCAGTTCCAAAAGTTATAAATAGTCCGACATTAGATTCCACTCAGGGAATTTTCATTCGCTGTAATTTATTGATCTCTGCAGATTGGCTCAGTTTTAAGTTTTAACATTTGCTTTACTTCAGTGCCAAAATTTTCAACATATATCCAAGAAAAGGCGCAATACTAGTCGGGTCAGATGCAGATGTCATCATCTTGAACCCAAATTCAAGCTTTGAGATCAGTGCAAAAACCCACCACTATCGAACAGATACAAATGTCTACGAGGGAAGAAGAGGGAAGGTAAAACCTTTTCGTCGTTCTGTCCCAACTGCATGCTGGCTTATGATCCATGGAATTACTTGAGTTGTTGATAGCTATGTTTCCTTAACTTCTTGAAGGGAAAAGTGGAAGTAACGATTGCTGGAGGAAGAGTCGTTTGGGAGGAGGAGGAACTGAAGGTCATCCCGGGCTGGGGCAAATACATAAAAATGGCGCCCTTCAACTATCTGTTCGATGGATTGGAAAGAGCAGACGCAGAGTATTTATCTTCGTTACGAGCTCCAGTGATGCGACGTAGCATGCACACAAGTTGAGCTTCTGGTTCTACACTTGAAACTTGATTTTTTATGTACAAAAGACTCGCAGTAAGTGTCAAGCAACACCTCCTCTCCCTAAGCTATGATGTGAGTAGGAATAAGCTTTGGTAGCTGGGGATTTCAGTTATGTATGTCCCATACTTTACAATGTACATAAGATTCTCTCTTGCATACTTTATCATGAGTCATGACCTATATAAAAATTTAGATTTTAATATAATTTTTAAATCGTTGCATCCAAACACAAACAATTTTTGCAATTACTACATGAAGTTGATTCTTGATCAATTGAATGTCGCGTCGCATAAAATAATGTACAGTCATATTGTCTACGTGGACTACCACATGTATATATGGACGATATCTTTCAAATGCAACTGCAACTCAAAATTACAATAAAACCTTAAGAAGCAAGCCCAAAAAATACCAACCGTTTGCCCGTGCATAGCTCTACCCACGAGTCCACCACAACCCCTGCCAAGTTCTATTGCTCGTCTATCGGGCTTCAATCAATCAAAAACAACAAAAGTGTGTACAATATATGATATAAGATGCAACTTAAAACGTCATTTAATTGACCATTATGATCTATGATTGTTACAAAAAGAAGTGTATTGTATACAGAGAACCTCTCTAAAGGAATCTATTTAGGAATAACCTCCTATTTTGTTATAAAATTCATGGTCCCAACTTGGGATGAGTTATATTCTAATAAACTCCATATTTGTCATAATTCATATTTTTAAGGTCCCACCTTAAAGAAATACACCTCCATTTAGGAATAAATCACAATAAATAATATATATATATATATATATATATATATATATATCATTATAATAAATTTATGCAGACTTAAAATATTTCTTTAAGGTTGTTTGTGACAATGACTTCATCTTTTTGTTCATGTAGTATTGTTCATGCAGATTTAAAATTTAAAATATTTATGTATTGTTCATGTACATTAAAATTAGAAAAAAATAAATCTTCTTACAACTCTATTTAGGAATAACTCTCATTCGTCATATTTTCTATAGTCCCCAAAATATTCCTTAATAGAGGTTCTACTGTATATAAATAAAAAGAAGTGTATTGCATATATAAATAAACAATATCATGAAATAACAATATATATTTATATATAAATGATATAATTACATTGCATTTATAACTAAACAATATTTATAAAGAAACAAGGGTTGGTTCCTACCTTGCTTTAGTGGAATTAGCTCCAAGTGATTTCTCAAAACAAAACAAAAATGTACTATATTACTACTAATAGTTACTTTTCCATCCACCATTTTCGTTCATTGATTTTGGTGGCACGAGCTTTAATAAATTATAATAAGTATAAAGTGAGTGAAGATAATAAATGTAAAAATTAATAGATAGTGAGATTAAAAGATATGACATATGGATAATAAATGAATATATTAATGGATAGTAGTATGTGTAAAAAAAGTGGACTATTATGAGTGTTTTTTGTAAATAAGTTAATAGGTTTAGTGCAAAAATGTAAAGTTGATGTTTCTAAAAAAAATGAAACGCCTCAGGAGGTAAAAGCTGCAGTTTTCTCCGGCATTAAGCCTCAAATCGAGTTTGTAAGGTATCTACTCGCCTTTGCTTCAACAACCTGTTCTTAATGTCATTATGAAGATATTTTACACAATCCTAATTCAATATCTATGTTCAACCACTGTCTTAAGGACAGCGATCATTAACCAACATTATCAATCTGCAAAAATTACTGTAATTTTCTAAAAAAAAAGAAAAGAAGAAGTTGGACTAATATAAAATAGTTTTGGATTCACTATACATACAAAAACAAATGCATATATGTACATATCTCTCCCCTTTTCCCCATTTCTATTTTCAACTAAGAGAGAGCCGTAAACCCGACTGCAATATGTGTATAAATGGATTTTTTTTTTCTTCTTATAATTTATGTGAGGAATGTAATTTGCCTCTCATTGAATGGTCCTCAATCTCAAGTAACCTCTCTTGTTGAAAAACCTTAGCAAAAGTTCGTGAGAAAGATTCGGTTCCATTAGTATCTCCCCATTCTGCAGAAAAGTCTGTGTAAAGTGCTTGGGGCTTTATATATTTAGTTGAAAATGATCTTTCATTTCTTTTAGGCTCAACATTTTCCATAGCTATCAAGTGAAGATGCTGTTTCTCCGTTTCTTGGGATTCGCTGCTGCCTCTGGATTACCTTTCCTCATCATGGCCGCAAACTCGTCATAGTTGATCCGCCCATCCTGCAAATATTCATGAGGTAATTCAACAAGTTGCATTGCATGCTGATTAGGATGATGATGATGAAGGTTGTGTGCTTTAGTTACGTTATCTGCATCGATCTCTTGTATGAGTTCCTTTATGTCCTTCCCATTATCCATGCCAAATTCTCGGAGAGCCTGCTCCAGCTCCTCTATGGTAATGAACCTTATTACAATACAATATTGGAGGTGTTAGATTTAGCCCTTTGTTCATGCATAGAACACTTGTTAATAGAAAAACTAGTCTCATAACATGATACCCGCTGTTGTCTTTATCAAAGTACTGGAATGCTGTGTACAGATGCTCTTCTCTGTCCATTCTGTTCATGTGCATCGTTGCTGTAATGAATTCTTCGTAGTCTATGGTGCCGTTGCCATCAGCATCAGCCTGGTGTTGTTCGTTGGCATTTGAAAAGGCGTTAGCAATTAGTCAAGAGTGATGATGGATGACACAAAATCAAGAAGCATGGTATGTTAACTTACAGCTTCCATCAACTGCTGCACCTCGTATTCAGACAGCTTTGTGCCTTGCTTGGACAATCCTTTCTTTAGCTCTTCGAGCGTTATGGTTCCACTGTTGTCGGTATCCATTCCCTTGAACATCTGTTTCAGTCCCATGATTTCTTCCTCCGACAGGCAGCCTGCGATTACCTGCTCATCCAAGAAAGGTATATCACCAAAGATGACTACTACAGATTTGACATTGATTTATCAACACTTAGATCTGAGTACCCGGAGCGCGACTTTTTTGAACTGGTTCATGGCTTTGAACTGCTTGAGTCTGTCGAGAACAGCGTTGTCGAGAGGAGTGTCAGGAGCCTCTCCGTCCTCCTTGATCCAAGGATGATCTTGAAATAAGACAAAATAAATACACAGTTGAAGGATATATATAGTTGGAATGCAAATGCAATGATATACGATAAGGTTAAGATAAATACTTAGCACTTGGAATGCTGAAAGGCGTTGCCTGGGATCTGAGTTCAACATCTTCTTGATAAGGTCCTTTGCTCCAGTGGAAATGTTAGGCCATGGATCACAGCTGAAATCGACATGTGAGCGTAGAATGGCGTTGAAGATTCCATTCTCCGATTCTGTATGTGGAAGATAATGAGATGATATGGATATGGTTGAGAAGGGGAGAATGGAAATAGCATATATATACATACCTGCCCAGAAAGGAGGAACTCCAGATAGAAGAATGTAGAGCATTACGCCGACGCTCCAAATATCTGCCTCGGGGCCGTATCTTCTCTTGAGAACTTCGGGCGCAATGTAGTAGGCGCTGCCGACGATGTCTTTGAAGACCTCCCCTTCTTTGTAGAAGACGGAGAGGCCGAAGTCGGTGGCCTTGAGCGGTGCATCCTCGTCCTTGCTGAGCAAGAGGAAGTTCTCAGGCTTGAGATCCCTGTGGATGACCCCCATGGAATGGCAGGTGTGGACAATCTGGACGATGGTGCGGAGGAGGGAGGCGGCAGCGCGCTCGGTGTAGTGGCCCTTGGAGATGATGCGGTCGAAGAGCTCGCCCCCGGCGCAGAGCTCCATGACGAGGTTGACGGAGTGCTTGTCCTCGTAGGCACCCCTGAGCTGGACGATGTTGGGCTGGCCGGTGAGGTGGTGCATGATCTGCACCTCCCGCCGGACATCCTCCACGTCCTCGTTGTTGGCCAGCTTGCGCTTGGCGATGGTCTTGCACGCGAACTGCTCGCCGGTGTGCTTGTTGGTGCAGAGGTGGGTCACGCCGAACTGTCCGCGGCCGAGTTCCTTCCCCATGGTGTAGGTGTTGCGGACGTCCTCCATGGGGCGGCCGAGGACGGGGCCGACGGGGGCGTTCTTGGATGGGGAGGGTTCGTCTGCGGGCAGGGCGGGGTGGTGGTGGCGGTGGTGGTGGCTGCTCCCTCTGTGCCGTCGTGAGTTGGCTCGGCCGGAGCATCTTCTTCGGAGCCCCGGGAGCAGCAGCTACCCATTGTATGGATTATTTTCTAAGAGGGAAGCTTGTAGGTAATAGGGGGGGCTATAACTTAGTTAAAACATGAATGGTTTAGAGAGAGATAAGGGCCAATGCATATGCATGCAACGGTTATTCGAGAGATTATAGGACCAATTCTGCCTTTCTCCCTTTTCTCTAGATTTTCCAAAAACAAACACTATTTTTGTGTTTCCCACGAATTTGCGGAGGCTAATCCATGGTTGGTTCCCCACATTTTCGGTGCAAATCTTCTTCTTCTTCTTCTACTTTCTCTATATGAAAACAAAAAAGTTTCTCATCTTTCTTCAAAAACCAAGGTTATTCTTGTCATTTTCTCCTCTTAATTAAAACTCACATAGTTTGCGTAGATCTCTTGTTCATCGCTTTACCAAAATAGTTGGTTCAATTCTTTTCTAGGGATGCTACACATGGGTGAAAGAGCAAAGTTGAAGCCTGTTTGAGTTTGAAAGATCCTATCAACATCTGCGTTTCCCATATGTCTCCATCACCAATGAGGTGATTAGGTATAAATTTATTTTACTTTTCGGTCCTACTAAAAGCTTATTATACAATTACATATTTTGATATTCTTGCCAAACAATAAACATATTTAGTGAAAAGGGAGTTGAAGTCCGCAGGATTGACGGAACGAAGACAGACATGTATAACTAATTTGTTTGCATTTATGTTGTCTATATTGATCTAAAATTATCATTCTATGTGGATTTGAATTTGGCAGGATTGATGGCAAAGTCAAATTGACAGAACGAAGAAGACATGTAACAAGCTGAAGATGACACCGCGGCAGGTTGTTGATAATTTATTGATTATTAGATTATGTTTGATTTAGGTGCCCTAACCTGCTTTCTGTGAACTGAGAATAAGCTATTCTTAGTTTAGTTCGAAAATGTATGATCTATATAGTGCTCGTTTAAAAAGATATAATCGTTTTTATACGTGTGTTCGTTATATGAATTTTCTCATCTCTTTTTTTGCATTCGAAAGAATGAGTATTCACTCTAATTAAGCACTTGATATTTTTTTATTCTTTTTCAAAATTGGTGGACTTGCAGCAGAAGCCAGTTGAGATTAAAAAAATTGAATAGGAAAAAATAAAGCTCTTATGAGGATATTAATAAATAAGCGTCCCTGTTTTTTTATTATTATTTTGTCCATTATAATTCATGTTGGGTATTCAATTTTCTATTTATATTTGTCTGACAAAATGAGCATCTTTGGAATAAATATTTTACATTTCTATCAAATTAATTTTAGTATAATAGCACAGATATTTCCTACAACTCTAATCATATAAAACGCAATAAAGAGTTAAACATTTATCTACGATTATAATTATGATGTGACTACAACCTATATTTAATATAAAAAAACATGAGCTCACGTAATATGTATGTATAAAACAGGTCTTAGAAGTAAATATAACTCATAAATTTTCTAAGGTATGTAAATTGTTAAAATGCTAAAAGCATGGCCGTAATGCGACAATGGAATGGAAATAATAATTTCTCTTTCAATTTTAATCCTATAACTGATTTAATTTTTCTAACAAGAATCATCATTCCTAAAGAAATACTCATTCTCATGTACATAAAATTAGTGATTCATTCCCTCTCTCATGGTATTGCTTATTCAATTATTTCCATGAACATAGAATTATCCAAATATTAATTCTACTTCTTTTTTAACATGTGGTACACGGTATGCTCATATGACCATATTATATAATAATATTTTATTAATTTAATATATTTTAATAAAATATTAAATAAGTGTGGTATATAACTCATGCATGTTCTATAGAATTTCTCCTAAAATTCTATCTTCCAGTCTTAGCTGCTAGTTTGTGAAAGTTGCGCATCGTAGTCATACTACTCGGCCCCCGATTTTATAACGTATTGAAAGAATGATGCCACAAAAGATGAAGATTTCAAGTCACAATCAAAATCTTAAGAATCACTGTTAAATTTCTGAATAGTTAACAACCAATTGTTCTACAAAATAATGAAGCGAAGTAAGTGAGCGTTAGTAGGTAGGAATGGATGAGTCCACTTTCACAGCGTATTCGTGAATTCCTCCAGTCACATTGAACACTCTCTTGAAACCCTGTCAGTTTAGACCACATGTAACAATTAAAATCCCCATAAACGAACAATAATTCTATTCTTTGTGGAACTGCAGCTTCAGACGGAGACATCACTCAGACACTAACATTGTTTCAAGATAACAATTAGAGAAAACTCTCATAACAAACTTATCTATAAACTACTTGACAAAATAAGCAACCACGAGGGAACAATGACAGATTTGATATAGGTTTAAACCATTTGTACATCAACCACGAAGATGCTATTTCTATTTTCAGTTGTTCGAATAAATTGACTCGGTACAATAACATTGGAATTTAAATGTATAGCAATTTTCAATTTAGAGAAGTATAGTGTTCAATGGGGATGCTGCTTCCGGCACAATTTCTTTTGTAAATTTCATTGGATTGTGAACTGGAAATAGTGCCTTAAAGCCCACGACCTGAGTTCGCTCCAAAATTTGTATCTTAAATGTAATTATGTCAGTAGAGAGGCAAAGGGATTACCTGTGTCTGCAACCATTGGGCAACTTGCAATGACCGCATACCATGATGACACTGCATTAGAGATGACATAAATCAGTCGGATAACAATACGAGAAGATTGGGAGAAGGAAAAATTATCCAGAAGCTAGTCAAGTTACTTTGGGTATAAACATGCAAATACTTGAAGTGAAGATTCACACACCTGTTGGCAACAGTCACCAAAACATAGATGTTCATGAACCCTAAGTTTCCATAAAGGCAAAAATGGATACTCGGCATCCACCATAAAAGTCCAAACAGAAACATATATGGCATATAAATCACCATATAATTTTTTTAAGAGATGCAAAGTAAGTAAGATCCATGAAATAACAAAATGAATGGAAACAAAATTCACAAATACAAGCAATCATACACCTTATGCAGGCAGTTTGAGAGAAGTATTGAAGATCACAATATTTGAGGGTTTTAAAGCAACAGCATGCACTGCCAAGCAAGCAAATTGAATTTATGGCTTGGGCTGACATGATATACATACCATAACATAGGTATCCTTTTCTGGATGAAACTTTGTTGTAACTTCTGGTCCCCAATTTCCAAACTGGCGAAGTGGAAGAACTTTGAAACCCGGTACCGAGGCTATGGCCCTGTTATTGATAGACATGTTCCAAGAAATAGTGATAAATTTCTCCCACTGTAATGTACTACTAGAAATTTGGAATACCTCTTCTCCATTTAGCCACCCAGTTTCCAGTATTTATTATTTAACAAATATTATCTAAAATACTTTCAATATTATATTTATCTTTATGAATTTCATACTATGTTTTTTGCATCAGTGATAATTTTCTTGCATCAATCAGTTGTTGTTAAGCATGTTTACAGATATACGCCTCCTGAATTGTTGTTTTTAACCAGGCACTTCTCTTTGCTATAATTTACTGGTGTAATTAAAATACAGCATGAGGAAAATTATACGCATACACTTCATCTGGTTCTCTAACGTCAATCAGCTGTGCCTCTTCCAGAAAAGATGGATCTTGCATTTTCTCATGGAGTTCACTAGGCCGAATGTCTGCAAGCACCGATTCCTCTCTGCAAGTTAAGAAAGGGAATTGTTTTTCAAGAATTGACATACCCAATTCTTGCAAACACAAGTTTCGATTACATTTTGAGTTTAAAATTTACCTTTCAGACAGTACTTGCAATAAATGCCACCCGAATTTAGTCTTGCACCTCACAACTTTATTTAAAGGAGCATTAAATGCAGCCTCCTCAAACTCTGGCACCTGATATATCTCACCAAGAAGAAAAGTTTCAGACAACCACAATTGCGAGTACTGTCAATATGAAGAGTATAAAGATGGATGGATGGGAGCTGTCATTTAATACAATGTAAAAGTCAGGATATTGCAAAAGTGGCTCTTGTGACAAAACATGGCCTGACTTTAAATTACTCTGATTGATAATTCAGCATCCACTATCTCTCCTATATCAGACACTTCTAAATTGCACACAATTTGACACAAGAAACTACATCTATTTCTTATCATCATTGCACAACGTCAGAAGTGCTAGAAATTCCAAAGATAGCAAGTACTGTCATGTTTATTGCATATTTACATAAAGAAATCTTGACCAAGTTTATTGCATATTTCAAGAATTCTAATGGAAAATGGCCGTTTAGTTATCTTTCATAAAATAACATTTACACCATTATTCTGATTGAAACTAGTGAGATGCACATATAAAAATAAACAGCATACCATCTGCCCCTTTGTCACCCAACCGAGCATACCACCTTCCTCTTTTGATGGGCATATCGAGTATTCTACAGCCAAGTCACTCAAGTCCTCTCCTGAATATAACAAGTGTATTTTTACCCAAATGATTAATGAAAAATGAAGAAATCTTTTAAGCTTTTCAAGTACTAGTATGCACAAAAAAATCAAAGCGGTGAGTTGGTGACATCATGCAGAAAGCTTGCTTTTCCAATGTAGCACTGACTCTACTATTGGCACCCCATATATACATAGAAGCACTGCTATTCTGTATATTTCCTACTGTAAGAAGTAGATTTGCAAACAAAGGATATTTTCAGGGACTGGGTGGTAAAACCGTAAAAGCATAGAAGACAATCAGACATCATAAGAAATGTCTGCTTCTCTAAAAGCAAGACTTCATATAGAAACCCTGCAGGCTTAAGCTAATCTACGTAATGTTGTTTTGGTGTTGTGTGTACATTCTCATCATTCCAGCTGGAAAATGAAAATACATGAACTAACCCTCAGCAACTCTTTTTTGTAGTTCAAGCAAAAGCTTCTGGTCCTCTTCTTTGACAAGCAAATGCTGCACTAAAATCTCTCTTCCAGCTTCAGAGCTGCTTGAGGTGCTGAATGAAGCTGAACATAATACGCAAACAGAACCATATCCAATTAAAGCGAACTCAAATTGTCAATCAAAAGTGAAATACAGCGCAAAGTCATTTTATGTATATCTTGACCATTCACAAACACCATAAATGCCGAATCTCACGGGTAGGAAGCACGGATAACTGATGGGAACAGGGTTTTAGTAAGGTTCAACACAATAAAGACCAAACAGAAGTAGTTTTCTTACACTCACACACAAAATACAGACTCTTGCTACAAGCACAAGCAATGCAAGCACACAAAACCTAGATTCACTATTCCTACTAGTTTAGGCAATTAAAAAAAATACTGAAAAAATCATTATTAAAAAAAATTAACATTCTCCTCAATTATTCAACTTAAAAAAATAAACAAATAAAGAAAATCATCCAGATTAACGTAACGCTGAAATTACAAAAAAGAACATCGGAAAAAGGACGAGAACGCCAAATCAAATCAATAATTTCATAAGAAAATACTGTAGGGGCGCTAATTAAGCTCGTCGACGGACCTGTGGCATTGAGATTGCTGCTAGGACCGGACATCCCCGGAAACCGAATGAACTTCGAGCTAAAAAACTGAGAATTGCGACGATCAATGGGCGAAGAGTGGGCGGTTCTCCGGTGAGATATCGGCAGTGGCGAGGATCGAATAATGAGCGCCGGAAGAAGAGAAAAGATGGGAGGCGGGAAACGGCAAACAAAGGGGGAAAGGTGAATGGATGAAACTCTTAACATTGCTCACAGTTTCTTGATTCGATGGACTTGCACTTGCACTTGCACAAATAGAGTAGTGTTCGAATTGGGGTTGTCGATTTTCTCTATTTTGAATTAGAAGTTAGTTCTCAAAAAAAAAAAAAGACAACTTAGAAGAAGCGTTGTCATTTAAATTGCAACAGTTATTATATAATTATTTCGGTCCGTGAATTTCTTTGAGTCTTTATTGAGTCGAAGGCTTGATAAATATAATGGAAAAGACTGGTGTAATCTCATAAATTAACTTTACGATGATTTTAGTTCAACTTTAATTAATAATTTTTTAAAAACTCTTGAATTGATGGTTAAATAGTAAATCTACAAACTATATTATTTTTCAAATTTATTCCGAACTATCAATTTTAACAAATTAATACCCAAAATTATGGAAAATTATAAAAATCTATTCCCAAATAAATTTTTGAATACTTAAAATCGAGTGGAATCGTCGCGAATTTGATGTGGACTAAAAAAATTGAATAAAATTCTCAGAATTGAATTTTTGCGATGGTGGCGAAAATTCTCAACAATCATGATCACTTTTAAGAACCAAAAAATTTGTTTGGGATTAGATTTGCATAATTTTCCATAGATCGAGTATTAATCGATCAAAGCCGATAGTTCAAAATTGTTTGAAAAAATTGTGATAGTTTTGAATAGATTCGACTATTTAACCTAAATTAATTTAGTGACAATTTTAGCCCATAATCTAACATCGGAACATTCAGGAATCGAACTTTACGTGTGATATTTCCATTTGTATAAATTAGATTGCACTAAAAATTTAGACATTTCAAAAATAAAATTGGGGATGGGGCTGGGGAGGGAGGGGGAGAAGACAATAAAGGCGATATGTTAAATTACTTTAAATTGCAATTCCAACGTGATACAACTATTTCCTTCGCAAATTTCCCGGGCCTTTTTTTTGTCAACATTCTTGAAGCAAGTCAAATAGAAAATTAGGTTTTTTAAAAATTTGTACACATATACATCGAACTAGGGATGTCAACGGGCGGATCTTTACCTGGGACCGATCCGAACTGCTCAAAGACCATTAAATTTTAAAGAAGTTCGGTTACGGTTCTAGAACCGCTTGGACCGGACCAATTCGACCGGCCCATTTTGCGGTTCCGGTCCGACCCGGTCAATTTTTATTTTTATTTTTAATTTTTACATATACTAATAATAGCTTCTCCAAAATCAACAACTCAACAAACAAATCAATTTCTTTTAATTTAAATATGTATAATACAAGTATAAGTGTATAACTAACTATCGCATGTAAGAATAATGAATTATTGTTCACATAATTATTAGAAGGTGATAATATTATATCAATCCCGAAGTTCTGAGTGTCCTGCAATATTAAAATGAAAACACATTTTTTTTCTTGTCTATTTTTGATTTTACTCACAAATATTTTTAATTTTTCCCTCCAAATACATAATTTACAATTTTGCTATTTTATAATGATTTTAATCATCATGCCAATCAAGTAATGTAGCTACACGACTATTTGAAAACACGTATGCAATCAAAACAATTATTGTAAGAATTAAGTGTTAAACGACTAGTTTTAAAATATTAATTAATAATTTAATACTTAATTGAACATAACAAATAATTTTAAATTTTAAAGGTAAGAACATCACTGTTTAGAACTTAATTCTTATACCACGGCATTATTCGGACTATGTACTTAATCCCACAATCAGCTTTGATTTGATAGGATTATAAAATTAGGGGAATATTATAATAATATAAAGTTTATATATTTGGAGAAAAAATGAAAGTTTGTTCGTAAAATAAAAGACTGAACCAAAATTATTTACGAAATTATTTACAAAATTATTTACAAAATTATTTACGAAATTATTTACAAAATTATTTAGCGCCCAACGGTAACCGTTAAGAATGGTAATACCCGATCCGAACCATAACGATGGTGGGATCCGTCCGATCCGATGTTCTTGGGCGATTCGCAACCGTAACCAATACTAATTTATTGGTTACGGTCAAAAAAGTTTCGATTGACATCCCTACATCGAACATTGAAATTGTGTAAACTCAAAATCACAAATGAATACTATCCAGCTTCCTCTATGAGATTGGTGTTGTACCACAACAAATTTTTATGTCATTCTCTGTATTTGCATGAATCGCCATCCGCAGTTAGCAGCACCAATATATGTCACCTTCAGTTACTTATTTCTCTCGTAATTAGGAGATTAGCAAAGGAGGAAAGGCACCGTGAGGCCCTCGTTGTTCACACATAGGTTATTTTCCCCTCTTTGTTGATGCACCACTCAATTTTCCTTGCTGCCGCCTCTCGACCAAAATAATGATTCGCATTAGGTGCCACTGAGCATCAATGCACTAGCATATGTGAATGTTTGGAGGAATCTTTTGGTTATCGACTAATTCACAAGAGAAGGGCTGCTTGAGGAATTCGGTGCAGGTTTCCAGAGATAAACCACTAGACCCACGGCAAGGACAATAGCACCTGTTACAAAGCCAGGAGGAAGGGAGGAGGCGACTCCAAGATATGGCAGCGGCAATGTGAACAAGTATACAGATATTGGCACTATCAGCAGAAAGTGCAAAACAAGAATAAGATGTTGATAAAGAAACCATTAAAAGAAAGAAAATAATTTCAAGGGTTATTGATAGTCTACTTAAAAACAAACAAATCACAAGTTCGTCAAGGTTGACTTGCTAAGGTATCAGGTCATATTTTGGGAGTCGAGATTTAAGGGGTTGGAGTGATCAGATTACCCAACATTTGGACTTCCAAAGTTCAAAATGAATTTGTGGACTAATGGAGAGAAAGTTAACATGTATAGTCGGGGGTGTACTTGACGGGTAAAAGGCACAAGTTCGAATAATCAACCTACCTGAAACTGTTGATGCAAGACAAGATACCACTGCAGAAGAGATCTTGAGCAGATGCAGCAATGATATGTTGAATCCCATGTTGACAATGACAAATAGCAGTGGCAATAAAGGTGCACCATTACATCCTGTGACCGAAAGCAATCAAATATAGAATAACACTTTACCAGCAAAACAGAATGCACATATTCATCATGTGCATGCGTGTGTGCTCATATATCATCTTCATCTTTTTTTCGTCATTTTATATTTCCAGAAAACAATATTTTTATCTGTGTAATTTACATGTGGTAGAGCAATATTTTTAGTTGCTAAAGCATTGAAAGAGGGTTTTATTTATTATTACTAGGCAAGGCAAACAAGCATACATATGCTTCTTAAAAGCTAGGATCACTTATACAGGATACCGTTACTTCAAAATCACAAAGATAATCAAATGTGACACAAACACGCAGTTAGGTTCACTTACTAGTACAAGCACAACAGTTACACTATCAGGTAAGACTTGTGAAATTTTCTTCAGGAATTACTCTTGCAGAATAAGTGAATCATGATAGGACCACGACTTACGATTTAACATGGTACCAGTATTCAGAAAGCAGGCAGCGCCATCTTTAAGATAACTCGGCAGTTGGCTAAACGGAATTCCCCATAGGTATGACAAGAATGGGAGGAACAGGCAAATGAAAACAGCCTGTTCATGCTCAATGTCAGGCTTGTGGTAAAATTGAAGTACATGGTAGCCACAACTTTATACGGCTCTAACTCTATAACACTTAAAAGTTAACCTGGTAAGCAGATCCAAAGGAGTTTACAACAAATAGATCCATCGAACCTCCCTGCCATCAGTGCAACAAATGTCACATAGGTATTATTGAATCTTTAAATAAGGAAAAACAGAAATCAGATTTTTGAATGCTTGTTATTTGAAGAGCATGTAGATCTGATCTGAATCAAGCCTTTAGTTACTTGAATTCATCTACTAACTAAATCATATCATTTTTGTCTTGTAATTTACAAATTTGTACTAGGTGAAGAACATACTGACATGTGTACCTTTAATCTTTTGGCAGCATCCAAAAATATAATTTCCTGCAAAAAAAAAAACATCTTGAGTAAGAGAAATTACACAAAAAAACAAAATAGGACAATCTTATTGCCCAAAAGCAAAGCTAAATTACCTTCAAGACTGTGTCAGCAGCTTGTAAGAAGAACGAAAAAATCATTAAAATGCTCCAAAATAATCCGGTTGTCATCAGGGATCCAGGACCTGATCCGCTGTAAATTGAAATAGTGATAATTATAATTGATGATGCGTTGAAATTAACAGAGTAGACTCCAGGACTATCAAAGAAGCTGTTAAAAGAGATGAGTGGTCAACTCGTCCCATTACTTTTAAGGCATCTAAGTTATGAAAGGAGGTGATATATAATATATTAATCACTTCATACTATGGGTAAATTTAAAACAGAAAGATGCAATCTAAACACATGTGTGTGCGTGTGTGAGTGAGTACATACAATTTGATACTTCCACTTTTGTAAATGCCCTATATCATTACCAGCAAGATATGACATCATATTATATTAGAAAGAATTTAAACACCTCAAGAAGTATAAAAAGTAATCAAAGTATGCTTGTAAGCATATTTTAAGCCTATAACATTTGTTCGATTCTTGTATAATTATTAGTTTTATGTTTGATATTTTAAAAGTTCTAAATTTCTGATTATAATAGAAGTTTTATATTAGTTACTATGAGATACAATAAAATATTATATTATTTTAGAAAAACAAATTACAGATCCTCAGTTAATAGTTATAGATGATATATAATATAATGATCTCAAGGCTCAAAATATTTAAAAGGTCGTTAAATAGACTGGATTTTGGGCTTCCAATATTTATAACCAAGTCTCTAGGAGCTTTCTGAGTTACTTGCCTTCATTGATAGGTCTTATATACTTTCTGTAATCTGACAGAATGAAATGAATTACCTTGCAAGAGTTACTACTACTCCAGCTGCTACCAGAAAGCAACCGAACAATTGGTTGAATCTATATTTCCTTTCAAGAAATATATACGAAAGACCAAGTTGCCAGACTAGAAAACTCTGCAAAGATTACAGATAAACAAAAATTAACATGCCATTCGACATTGTTCTGAAAGTTGTATCAAGCAAATCTCCACACTCCCCGCCCCCACCCCAAGCACCAGGAGAGAGAGAGAGAGAGAGAGAGAGAGAGAGAGAGAGAGAGAAATGTACAAAATGTACAAGTGTACAACATAAACATCCACAAGCACAACAAACAAATGCTTTTTTACCAGTCAGTTTATCTGTCAACTACCTACTGTTTCCTAAACCTAAATCCAGACTTAATTATAATACAACCAACATCACTGTGAGTAATTTTATAAAAGAATGTGAAGTACAACAGGAGTTCTATTTCGAGAATATTATTATGAAAGCAAAGACAGTTTCATTGATATTATAATTCTAAGAGATCTCCATTGTTCAATGCTATACACTCCCTCCGTCCCGCTTATGTTGGCTCGTATACCTCTTTGGGCTGACCCATACCAAAAATGGAAAGAATTTTACACTAAAAAGTGTCTCGAATTTCATGTCTCACACTACTTTACACACAAAACACAACTCTCTTTAATCCACGTACCCAAAAGCTGTAAAGCATGGGGACGCTTGGGCAGAGGGCGTACTCGTCCCGAGGACGGGGACGGCAAAATACGCCGGAAATACGTCCCTGGGGATGTATTTTATGAGGATACTTATTGTTGACTTTTTTTTAAAAAAATACGATCAAAATACGTTGAGGTTAGCCAAAATACGTGAAATCCTAGTTTTGAAAAAAAAAAAAAAGTGCAGCCTCATCGCCTGGTTCGCCTCACAAATTCAAACCTGATTCATCCACCACCTGGTTCACCTCCGCTTGGGTTTGCTATCGCTGTCGGCTGGTGAAGCCGTTCGCAGCTCTCTGTTCGTCGTGTTCGAAGGAAGGAAGAAAGCTTGGGTTCGCGTCGCCGCTGCTCGCCGTCGCCTGGCTTGCTGTCGCCATTGCATGGGCTCGTGTTCGAAGGCGTCGCAGCTCTGTTCGTCGTAGCTCTGCTCGCCGTGACCGCCTCTGCTCGCCGTCAATGAAGAATGATGAAGATGAAGAAATTATGGAAGAGGATGAAGAATGTTTTACTTGTTTTAGTCTTTAGTTGGTGTGTTTTATGTTTATTAATGTATTAAGACATCTTTTTATTTGCTATGTGCTTAGTTTTATTATGGATTATGTGGTATTTGCATATTTTTTGATAAATTATTGATATTTATTATATATTAAATATAAAATACAAAACGTATTTTTGACGTATCGTATCTTCATTTTTGGAAAATTTACGTATTTTCGTCCCGTATTTTGTCCCCGTCCCGTGCTTCATAGCCCAAAAGTTAGGGGTGAGATTGGTTCGGTTTGTTAACGCAACGAAATCACCTAAAATAGCTAATAAGAATCGATACTAATCGTTAACCGATTAACCGATTCGGTTAGTCGGTTCGTTATGGTTAACCGAAATTAAAATTAATTTTTAAAAACAAAAATATACAAAATACAAAAATAACCGAAAATAACCGAGATTAACCGAAAATAAACGAGATTATTTCAAATATTACAGAAATTATAATATTAAATTAAATAATTTTTACTTAGTAATTAAATAAATAAATTAATTAATTAATTTCGGTTAATCGGGTATAACCGTCGGTTAATCGGTTATACCCGATAACCGAAATTCACTTGAAATGGGTAACCCGAAAAAATCGGTTATCGGTTAACCGATAACCGACTTTTTCGGTTTCAGTTCTCGGTTAACTGAAAACCGATAGCCGTTTAAACACCCCTACCAAAAGTAATGAGCCAACATTAGCGGGATGGAGGGAGTACTACTTTTCCTATTATATCCACAAGGCTGCAGTCATCCATCTGAGAGACCATTCAGCATATAATCAGCCATGCAGGATACAGAAACTACATCAGTTGATTCAGTTTTTAATGAAACTTAGATATTCAATGCCAACAGAGAAAGAATAATCAGTTTAGAGTTACCTGAGATAGTATAGGAATTGATGCCCCTGGAAGAACAGCTGTTTAGGGAAAAACCATTAGTATGAACAAAGTCAGGACAAATTCACTTGTTAGTGCAGTTGAGTAAAGAAAAAAAAAAGAAACTATTAAAAAAAATCAAGGTAAATTTTTATATATGAGAACACAATAGGAAGATCTTCATCCATTTATTACAATTGTTAAAGGAAATTAGGAAAAGAGAAAATCACGTGCCTGATAAATCTAAGGCTCTAAGCATTTGATTGTCACACTTGAATAAATCTAAGCATTTGATTGTCACACTCGAGGCAAGCAATCAGCTCTCATGCTAACCCATTTTTTATACATGCATATAGATTGTGAGGAAAATATCCAGAAGTTAAACTGCCTATTATGCATATTTTGAGGCGTATGTAGGCAACATAAATCATGCAATAGTGTAAACCCAGAATACTTTCACAAAGCTGGTGCCAGACAAAAGAACTGCATTAGAAAACCAAAAGATGAAAATAAATCATTGACAGGATATTACGTCACAACTGTGGCCAGAATAAGGATATAGGATACCTCAAATCATCATAAATGAATTACCTCCTGATGCCATCCCAGATGCTGCTGCTAGAGCCTCTAAGAGGCCAATAGTTATTAACGGTGATTTCGGCAATGATAGCATTTCATCAGTAACCTTGCCAGCTTGATACCGGAGATACAAGATAGAGAAGTATACGATTACATACCTGGAATATGTGTATGGATCACAATTAGTAAAACTACGATTTGCATAGCCAAAAGTGTGAGAAAAATCAGTATAAGGAAAGAAAAACCATGAGTAGATTCTGGCATTCATTCATTAGTTTTTTATCCAGTTTCCGTACAGATATCTTATTTCTATAAAGCCAATAGTGAATAAAATATTCTGCATGTAAAGGTCCATTTAGCCGATTAGCAATTACAACTGTTTCCAGTTGATTTCCGGGGGGTTTTAAATCAACCGGTGAGATACATTTCATCATTAGGACATCATACTTGCTGACGCCATAGTACAAAATGCTTAAAACAGCAAAAGCTCAAACAGTGCCGCTACTGATATAGTTGCAGACTTACAGTAATGGTGCAGATATTGCACCTTACTTCTAATGCTTCTGGCTTGTGCTTAAAATATTCATAAAAATAATGCCACATAATTGTTCACTCAATATATTGTCAGTATAGCATTAATCAATAAAGTAAAATACGCATTAGTTTTTTAGAACAAAAACTTATCAGTACTTCTCAGAATGGGAAGTCTGCCACTAAATATGATCCTAATATTTTAGGATGAGAATTTTACTACGCTAATTGGATGGCCAGCTTATATGCCTTTCTTGACAAGGAGAAGTATGTGGACAAATCAACCAAAGCATATAAAGGCCTTAATTCTATACCACCAATCAAAATCATCGCCACCGCCTGCAAGTAGCAACAGCGATATATGTATGTACTGAGCAAGAAATAAAACACCTATTATAACATAAGAGGGTGTTTATTTATATGATAAAGCTAGATAAATAAAATTAATCCAACTTAATCCAGCATTTACTTTTAAGGATTAATATTTGAGGATATCTTATTTTAATGCTTTGGGTTACTCTACATTGATTTTAATTCAATATAAGTGAGATTGGAGTAATCCTCAAAACAAAATGAGTTATTCATCTCAATTTTAATATCTCACTAAATCTCTTTTGATAAAAAAAATTATTAATAAATAAAAATTACCGTATCATATATTTATTTCATCAAATAATCAATCTTTCAAAATATTAATCATGAAAAATAAACGTAAAAAATAAACGTCCCTAAGAATTCGAGGATTCTTGAATCGTAGTGTAATAGAACAGCTCGACTTGATTAATCAAGATTACTAATCACATGTCCACAGTCCATATGTGTAATCATTGTGATTATTATTAGTTTAATCAGGAACGAGGGATTAGAATTATAGCATCCAAAATTAAAGCCATCGGCAAAGACAAAGGTGGTAGCGATGGCTGAAAGAAAAGCCATCGGGGGCACGCCCAACAACTCTCTCTCTCTCTCTCTCTCTCTCGGTAATTGGTGGTGGGCGGGACTAGCGAGCGAGGCGCAATCATTCATAGCACTCGACACACTCCCTGCACGCGTTCAACCAAGATTTTCTTTTCGCTCGATTCCAAATCTGGCAAAAAGACAAACATGCCCTCACACGTGTTTTCAATTTTTTTCGACCTTCAATTTCGCCGGCCGCGGTTTCATTTGTTACTTGTCACTTGCTTTCCATAACCAATTTTTCTTCCTTATTCTTACGCCATTTATTTTGCATTTCCAGTTTCCAATGCAACAATAAATGATTTATATCAATTTAAACCCAAATTATCATGTTTTATCAAAATATCACGTACTTTCAAAATATCAATTTAAACCCCAACTATCATATTTGTATCAATTTAAACCCCAACTATCCTAAATACATGTGTATTTTGATATAAATATGATATTTGGGTTTAAATTGATATTTTGAAAGTTCAGATATTTTGATAAAACACGATATTAGTTTAAATCGATATTACCACAATAACAATATTGCCATCTATCTGTTAATACTAACTAATTAAAATACTTTTTAAAATTAGCAATCAGGTTCCGGAAAACAAGTATGTGTTCTGTAAAACACACATTAAAATTAGAACACAGTACCCAAACGAATTCACGCCAACCAGATTTCCTGTTAATTTTCTGATAGCATTTACTTTTATAATAAATTATTTTTCGAACTCAAATTGAATGTGGACTCGGCTTTTCCAGAAAACATCGTGCACTCGACGAATCAATTTCGAAACAAAACTTGTTTAGAATTTTAAACTTAGAATTTCATGTTTTTTGTTATATTTAAAACAGAAGAATTCTAGAGTTACCCGAAAGTGGCGAGCTGAGCGAGAAAGAAAGGGTAATGCTTGAGAGGAACTAATGCGAGCTTGTAAAGCACGCGATTCCCCACGCCGAGAACCACCGTCGCCACCGTCGCAACCACCACCTCCGTCCTCCGATCAGCGTCTCCACAGTTCGCAGCCACCGCGTCTCGATCGAGCGAGCAGCACCTCGGCGGCGGCTTCCCCTTCGTCTTCAGGCCATCCTCTCCCTGTCCTTCCGCCGCTGCCGCCTCGATCACCAGTCGCTTTGCCCGCAGCACCACCTCAACTGCGTTTCTCCGCCGCCAGAATTTACGATAATTAACTTGCAAAGAGTTGGTGGACGACGACGTCCGCGACGGAATGTGGCGAACCGCCGCCGCCGCTGCCGCGGGGGAGGCAGACGGCGGCAACATGCTGACATATTTTCTGTATGTAATTTATGTGGAGTGAACGTAACTATACATCAATTAGTCTTTGATGAAATGATGCACAAAACCTGTGTGCCTGTTCATGGAGGGGAGAGAGAAGAAGACAAATTTGATTTTTGATATGTGGGTTCGTCACTTCAGTATTTTGGATTTTATTTTAGGGATAATTTTATCTACACATCCCAATTGTGCACTTTTTCCTACTGAGCTAGTTGAGATTTTTAATACGATTTCAATTGCGAAAATACATAATTTTAGCTTGTTAAATTGATTTTATGATAATTTAATCTAATAAATTAATAATATCTTAATCAAATATAATGAATTGATTTTATGATAATTTTAATTCATAAATGATTTTTTATACCAAAAAATATAATTGGTACCGAAAAATGACATATAAAAACACAAGTTAGAAATATTGTTGTAAATGATTCACGCACTATATATTATTTCCGGTGTCAATCGTACTTTTCGATGTCAAAAAATCACATACGTGCTGAAATTATCATAAAATCAATTCATTAAACTTTATTAAGAAATTATTGATTTATTAGGCTAAAATTATCACATAATCAATTTATTAAATTAAAATATATATTTTCGCTTTTCAATTTACCATCTAAACTTTAATATTGTTTCTCTAAAGACTAAAGTCACTAAAGTTCAATAGAGTCCACACACCTGGGTTTTCAAGTTTTGTCCGGTGATTGTCTTGAAAAAAAGTCAATAGAGTCCTGTTTTGCCCGGTGGATTTTGGCCAAAGTTGAGACAAAAGTATGTCGAATTGTTATTTTGTTATCAAAATATGTTTAGAGATATCAAAGTAAATCTCTTGTTTTTCGAAAGCATCAAATTAAACATCTTAAACAATTACATTGGCAAACAATAAATTGCGAACCTTGAATTGTATACCACAAATACATTAGGTGGTAGCGGGAAATAAAATAATTACTGTAAAAAGACACAAATTTTGGATCAATTTAAATTACCTACATGAGATATCATATCGTGACACTAGTAATGAAGATATATATTTTAATAAAAAAATTATATATTCAAAAAACGTCAATTTTAATTACCTAGGTGAAATATCATATCGTGACACTAGTAATGGAAATATATTTTTTAATAAAAAAATTATATATTCAAAACAATGTTGTTTTTGTTTTATTTAGCGTACAACATGTACACATGTTCAATTTCGCTTGCCACATCAAATCCAATTTTTTCAAGATTCACAATCGTATGAAGTATATGTCTAAAATCGAATTCAGCCAAAGTATCTTATAACAATTAGCATTAAAAATAGTTTCAATCAATGTTATAACTGTCCCTTCTTCTTGATATAAATATTTTCAAGTTTAAACCATCTTCATGTTTATTTTCGAAAACTTAGTTGAATATATTATAGGAATCGGGATCCGTCGGTATCTATATATCTATAGGCATCCCGAATCCGATTGAAAAATGACTTTTCTACTTATTCTTGTCTCTAATTTGTATAATAATACCCCGTGAATTATCTGAATCGTTTGAATTTATAAATTTAAGTTACAATAGTTGATTGTTGTCGCAATAAAATTCGAATTGTACAATGTAAATATTAATAATAAATATAATAATAACAAAAGATGAAAGCAATGCAGAGAATTCCATGAATGTGTGTCGATTAGTGTTAAAAACTTATTTAAAACTCATATAGTAGTACATGTCCCAAATCTCATGTAAAAAAATGATTTAACTATATGTTCTCGTCCTAAATCTGTATAGTAATGCTAATTATCAAAATTCATTTACATTCATAAAATAGTTTAATAGTAAATACAAATTGTTATAGTAATTGGTTATTTGTCTAACTAAAATCGAAACATTACAAAGTAAACATAAATAATAAATTATAGTATAAATATCTGGTTATTATTAATTTTCATCTCAAAATCGTGTAGTAATAATACCTGCTAATTATCCGAACTTATTTGAATTTTGAAATGTTGTTACAATAATTGTAAGTAAAGTTATCTTAAGTTGTAGAAAGAGTTAACTATAGTTTATGGCCTCAATTTTCAGCGCTTTTCAGTTTATGGCCTCAACTTTTAAGTTTTTCTAAAATATCATGAACTTTGAGAAATATACTAACTTATGGCCCGAAAATATTTTTCGGCACTGGAATGCTCACTAGAATGGCAACTAATTTGAAGTGAATTTTTATTTTTCACATGTACATAAAACTACGACGTTGGGACATTTTGGGTTCATTATAGTTTATGACCTCAACTTTCAAGTTTTTGAGAAATGTATTAACTTATGGTCCGAATTTTTTTCTAGCACCAGAAAGCTCACTAGGACGGTAACATAAATTGAGGTGGATTTTTTTCACATTCGAAACGACGTCGTTTTAGCATACGGCTTCGATGTGTTGAAGCTTTGCCTGTATGATAGAACCAGTATAGTGTTAGGATTGCGCGTACCTTTGTTCAAAATTCTGGCTGACAAAAAGCAATAGAAGCCGAAAGTCTTTTTCTTCTTTTCTTCTAAATTAAGAGGGGAAAGCCTAAAAATTGCAAGTGTTGGTGATCTAAATGGGCAAATTGTTAGAGTTGGAAACAGCCGTTTTGTCTCCTTTGAGAATATTGAAAATAGCTGACAACAAGTAACAAACCCTCACGCCATTCTCCTGAAAACTAAAACAGAAAAAAGTAATTTAGATCTTCCTATAAAATCATGCATGATGTAGATGATTGGTATAAGAAAATGAAGAGGACGATGATGGGATGGGTAATGATGGCGGTAGGTATAATATTATTGATGCAATCAGGTGCGGAGGCGCAGGCTCAAATAGGGCAATGCATAAACAAGTGCTCTCAGACGGCGATAACGTGCACCGTGGGTTGCGGCGCCGGCGCGGCCCTTTCTTGCTACCAAGGTTGTAGGACTCAGGATATTGTCTGTCTCTCCACTTGCTTTATCACACCACCTCTCTCCAAACCCAACTGCCATGGATGACCTATCTATTTTCTATATTTCTATCAAATCCCACCACCCTATGGAGTGTGAAGATCATCTGGAATTTACAAATTTGTTTCATCATCTCCCCTGCTTAATAAATTCATCGCATTTTATAATTATACATGGACTCGTGTTTAATTATTTCTCTTTATCCATTTGTTCGACAATGTTTTCTGATCCCTTATTAACTGATATGACGCAATCTATTCAATGATTTAGAGGGAAAAATGATCGAAAAATTTAGTCCATCCATATGAAAATGAGTCGTATCATGTCATTCACATACAAATTTCGGACTAGGAATTAATTTGCTACAATTAATTTGAAAATTTACTTAGATCTTAATTGTGAAAGTTCAAATATTGAATTGAATTTAAACAATGCCCAAAGTTTGAGATTTAATTAACAATAATTTTTTAATGATAAAGTATTAGTGTTAAGCTTTCTAAATAAATTAGAAGTTAATGTTAATTATTTTTAGTAGAGGTAATGTCCGATGGAGGTGGTTTCTTGTCAAGTAGGCCGCATGTGCGGACACCTGGGTCCAATCCCTTCAATTAATTATCTTTAATTAATTAACTAAATTAAAATTATTAACTAAATAATTTTAAAAATTTGAGAATTAATTAATTTTAATTAAAGATTAATAAATTCTTAATTAGGCTTAATTATCCCTAAATACGAGTGTACATGTGAGGCCGACTTTATCAGAGACTTTGTCTAATGTCTTTAACTATGTTTAAGATTGAACAAGTAGAAATCTAATTGATGAAAGTAAAAAAAGTTCCACAACACACATTTTCCTACAAATAGAATTATTTATGTATGGAAAAAATGAAACAAAAGTAACTAAAAAATGAACGATTTCTAGCTTAAACAATAAATTGTGCGGTTAACCTCTAAACTATGAATTATCGAAACATGATGAACTCGACGTGATACGTGATGAATTCGTTGTGAAATACAATAAATAAATAAATAAATCATCACTCGTGAAATTTGAACACATGTTCACGAATTCATTCAAAAAAAGTGATTAATACTTGAAATCTAATATTCAATCAACGATTATTTCGACTAATTATTATTAATATTTTATTTTTTTAGTCTTTAGAATCATATTGGGGCGTGTATCTAATTATTATAATAACTCATAATTGAGTATTTAAATATTTTATAAATTAAACGAATTTGGATGGATAATCAGCGGATATTATCATGAGTTTGAATAACGAAGTCATTTTTAAAAATGGCCAATAAGACTGATATGGATAGATAGATTTTAAATGGGATATGAATAATGCTTATCGGGTTGGTACCTGACTTATTGCCGTTTTTAGTCCAAAGTTTAGTCTATGTGGAAAAGTCATCCTGCCAACTTTTGGTCCTTGAGAACTTTATTAATGTTTTAATTACAAGAAATTCAAAAATTGTGTATTTGTATTAAACTTCTTAAGATTGTGGTGAAATTTCATTGAATTGAAAGTTATGAACTTTTAGAGAAATCACAAGTGATGTTTTAAATGACAATTGTAATAAAAATCTTTGACACTCTTTGTAATTTTTTTAAATTTCCTTTTTACTTTATTCTTTTATTTATGACATTTTGATATTTCAGATAGAATCCTATTTATTTTATGTTGAAAATTTGTTAATAGGATAGGATGTAACTATAAGTGATACCGTGTTATATATCATAACTTATTTCAATTTTTTTTATAAAGTTGTTACGTTGCAAAAAAGGATATCTGGGACATTGTCGAGATAATAATAGTTGATCCATTTCTCTTGAATTGATTAATGATTTGTGTAGAGCAATAAATATTAAAAATATTATAAGTTAATGTGTCAATAAAAATATTTACGAACAGTTAACTTTTCAAAACAAAGAAGATGGTGATTAATTATTCAGTGGTTAGCTTATAAAAAAATGATGAAAGTTAGTTAATCAAACATCAAATTTCAAAATTGATTGAACGTTTTTCAAGCCCATTATCTAGTATAGTTCTCTTTTATTGTCAATATCGTTGTCCGAATTCGTGCAAAATTTTGGAGGGACGAATTTGCAACAAATTAAAAGATTGAGATATTATTACAACTTTTTAAAAATTGAGTTTGATTTGCAAAAAAACACTGAAAGGTTGTGACTTAATTTGCATTTAATTCAATTAACTATAATTATATTTGACTGTATTACGTATAGTAAGTTATAGTTTACCAAGTTCCAAACAATATACTAATTGACTAAGATATTTGACGATATACAAATTAAATAAGTGTTGAAATAATGACGTTTAAGTTCTTTTGACTTCTCCTAAAAGCCAATATTTTCCCTCCCATAAATGTAACCGGCACACTGTATTTTTCAGTATTTCTTTAGATTTTTCCCAATATAGTGATATTAGATAATCTACTACGCATTTTTAATCTACTTTGGTATTTCAAATCATAAGTATGCGTATTATATATTTATAACACAATTTAAAATGCAAATTAATAGGTAGAGAGTTATATTAACTCCACAAAAGCTGTATTATTCCTCACCTAAATATACTAGGAAACTCGTAATTTTTTCCTCATAATTGATAAACACTCACAGCCAGTGGCGGACTCAAGGGGCAGTGGGCCCCACTAGATTTTTAAAAAACGCTAGAGATATAATAATAATAATAATTTTAGGGGCGCATGCACGTATACCCAGATCTCATAAGAGATATGCATATATACCCAATGAGATAAAAACATGCAAAATCAGGTATGTTTATATTGTATGAACAAATATACCTCATAATGACTTTGTTTTTCGTGTAAAATAACGAGCGATTAAAAATGGAAATGTGCTATTGGGAGCTCGGTCGGATTCGATCGAGGCGAGGAATCCGATCGAACGAAAATCCGATCGGTAGAGAAGAATCCGATCGTCCGATCGGATTCCACTTCAACATTTGCGCACTTTTTCGTCTTGACTTTATGTCAACTCGTTTGTTTTTTAGGTGAATCCGATCGGATCCGATCGAAGAAGAATCCGATCGAATCCGGTCGTCCGATCGATTCAACTCGATCAAGATTCGAACATTGGCGCAATTTTTCATTTTAAGTCAACTCGTTCCTCGACAATGTTTTTAAATTTATTTTATCTCTTCCTAATTTTGCATGTTTTATAACGATTGGGATTTGTTCATACATTTTATGGGATTTGTGTAGTTTTCCTATTGACACATAATTTTATATATTTTATAATTAAAAATATATATGTAAAGGTATAAAATATGTGAAAAATAATCTATATCATGCTTAAAATAAATATATAAAAATTGAATGGGAGCTATACATAGAAAGAATGATTTGCTTTTTTTTTTTCAACGAAAATAACAATTTTGATTGTTTTTAAGCATATAGCATTAAGTTTCAATTCTTCATATTAGATTGTTATTTATTTTTTATTTTAATATAAATTTTTAAAATTATAATTATTTGAACTTTAGATATTTTTTGGATCATAAAAAAAAATTAGGTGATCATCAATCAGGAGAGAGTCGCGGCCAAAAAGTAGGTAAAAAGCAACAAATGGGGTCGAGTACAATAAAAATCATATTAAATTAGTCTTTTTCTTTTCGTATGAAATCAAAACATTTTGGTAGCTATGGCCCATGAACTAAAAGCGGACCACACTATATGTATAATAGTAGGTAAATTACGAAAATATATTTATTTTAGACAACTTCTATATGGTTGCTTAGATTTGAAAAGATGTTATGAAGGATTATGAATATTGTAGTTCAATCATATTCATTACCTTTAGTTAAAAGTATTTTTTTTTATGTTCTAGCATGTAAATCACACAAAGTGTATAAAATTAGACTTCATAAGTTCATTAAAAGTTTCAATTTGATTTTTTATTGATCCGTCCATACAAAATTTATTTTTTTATTTTTATAAATATTATTTTATAATTTTTATTTTTAATCTATTCATTTATTTTAAAAATAATATTTGACTCATATTTTTACTCTTATTACTTATTAATATATTATTCATTTATTACGCTGATGGCCTATTATTTAATCCCATTATTTATATATATATATATTTTACTCTTATTACTTATTAATATATTATTCATTTATTCCATACTTATTATTTAATCCCATTATTTATATATGTATATTCTTTTATTATATACACTTATTTTATATTTATTACGATTTATTAAATTCATGCATTAAAAATAATGCAAGATCTTGTACATTTCGCCTTAGATTACGTACTCAAAAGAAGAAAAAAGAAAATCTTTATTACCCTTTGTGACAGACGCAAACAGAAAAACAGAAGAAAGAGAAAAAATGACTCGTGACGAAGAAAAGCAGCTGTAGTTGGTCGCTGCTGTTATTGCACCTTCATCCATCCATTTTTTACATTTTCATTTTTACTCGAAAAGAAGAAAGAGAAGTCAGAGTTGGAGTTGGAGTTCTGTTAATGGGTTGTTCATCCATCTCCATTGTGTAGATCAACTTGGGCTGAGTTCGATCCGTGTCGACTCAGTGCGGAATCGCCATTGGATGCTGACTCCGCAGTGAAAAAAGGTGGCGGCGAGAGACTGAAATGTCGGCTCCACTTACCGCAATTGAACGTCCGCGCAATGTGAACTCGAATACGGTAATGCTTTAGCCATATTTTTCCATTTGGCGTTAGTTTTTTGCAATCTATAGAAGTTTATTGCGTGCGTTGAACGGAAAGGAAAAATGTGGGTGCAAATGCTGGATGTTCCTTTTTTTTAGTCAAGTAATTCTCAAACTGAAGTTTAAATTGATTAAATGAGAGTGAATTATAGATATGAACTCTTTAATGTTCGAAATTTGGACTGGGAGTTACTGACATCATTTTGCTTCATCAAGTTTTGGATTTGGAGTGTTTTATTTTCTGGGATGTTTCTCAATGTCTATCTTTGATGAATTGCAGATATTCAAGAGCGGGCATCTGCTCATCTCTTCCAAAGGTTAGAATTTCATACACAATTTTATCTTAGAAAAAATCATTTCCGCTATTTCTTGCCATTGGAGTGATTTGACATCGAAAATTTGCAAAAATCTTCTAACTCTGTATTTACATACAATTCTAATGTTATGTCTCTACATTCAGAACACATTCATTCTCTATGTTTGTTTTTTTGGTGCTTTTTCTGGATGTAGGATATTGGTGAGGAAAAGGTAATAGAAGTACAACTTGGTCGATGGGGGTATATCTGTCAATCTGATATGCGTGCTATCTGATAACTCGTGTTATAGTAAAGAATGATCAGCCTTAATTTTTACTATTCCTTTTTATCAACACAAAAATACTTATTTGTTGTATTATTGATGTCTTTCTTTCATCTGCCACTTAAAACTTCTTGCAGGGTTAGGATGGAAGTCTTGGAAGAAGCGGTGGTTTATCCTTACCCGCGCGTCTTTGGTTTTCTTTAAGAATGACCCTGTTAGTTCTCTTCAGATCTCTATTTTCTTCATTCATCATGTTATGGGAATTGAGTAGCAGTCTCGAATTATGCTTTGACTGGATTTGAGTTTTGATGAATTTTGACCTATCAATAATTATGAACTTTGCTTTCCATGTAGAGTGCACTTCCACAGCGTGGTGGTGAAGTAAATCTAACTTTGGGTGGCATTGATTTGAATAATTCAGGGAGGTAATGACTAAATGTTATCTCTTTTTCTGTTGCTGTTTCTTGTTTCACCTGCTATGTTATTAATCTCTTCCGATATAGTGTTGTAGTTAGAGAGGACAAGAAATTGCTGACTGTTTTGTTTCCTGATGGACGTGACGGTCGAGCATTTACTCTTAAGGTGCACAAAACATAATAGATATATTCTCTATCTTCTCGCTCATTGATCAGTATGTAACTCGTTAGATAATCTACTGCTCTCTTCCATTTCAATATTCCAGGCAGAGACTTCTGAGGACTTGTACAAGTGGAAGACAGCCCTTGAGCATGCTCTTGCACAAGCACCAAGTGCTGCTCTTGTCATGGGACATAATGGGATATTTAGAAGTGATACAAATGATACAAGTACATCTGAAGGCTCTTTTCATCAATGTCAGTACCTACCTTGTTCTTCAACTACTATTATTTTGGATCTATAATGGAGGTCCCTTGATCCCCTTAATAGTAAGATAGTGATGTTCATTAGTCCTATTGTGGATGGACATCTTAATGGAATCATATACAATCCAGGGAGAGAAAGACGGCCAATTAAATCTCTGGTTGTTGGACGCCCAATTTTGCTTGCGCTGGAGGATATAGATGGAGGCCCATCCTTCTTGGAGAAAGCACTTAGGTTTCTTGAGAAGTATGGTAAGACTTTATTTTCTCTTCTTAACATGTCTGGAAGTATTCGCCTACGTTAAATCAAAGATAGAAACATGATGTTTGGGACAAAATATTCCATATTCATAAACTGATCAAAGCACCGATATATACACAAGAGTCCTAACCAAACTAGGAAAATAACACAAGAGTTCTAACTAAAATTGGAAACTACTAACTTGCCCAACAAGTCATACCATAAAAAAAATCTAATTCTAACAACCTATGAACGTGATTAGCTTGATATCTTGAACTCGATTGGTTTCTTGGTAATGGATTTTTATGACTTTTATGATATTTGTCCTTAAAGTATCTCCACTTGCCTCTTGACCATGCACCTCTTAACCTTGTTTCTACATTTCTCCCCTTATCAAATAAATTTCAATTGTTCAGAGAAGATTGCCATTTGCAGGTGTAGTCATCCAGGAAAGAAAGAAATAAACGCTAGTCATAAATCTTAAATAATTTCAAGCTGGCCTTCTATATGTGGTCGGGAAGTACTCCAATATGAGCATTTTGTGTCATTTATGTGTTGGCTGGGGCTTATCTTGGGAATGGCGATAAGTTCTTTTTGTTCCCTATTTTGTTTAAATATCAATTACCTGTCAGCTTTCTCCATGCTTGCTGCATTGACTGAGTATGTTTAGTATGAATCCTTAGAACAATATTCCATTTATTGACTTATAAATACAATTCACTTACAATGCAGAATTTGTTCTTTGTCTATCTTCAGAGTTTATTGATATCATGTAAAATACATTGAATAGGAATTAAAGTAGAAGGAATTCTGCGCCAGTCTGCGGATGTTGAAGAAGTGGAGCAAAGAGTTCAGGAATATGAACAAGGTTTTTTTGTCATTTTGTTTGTGTGATTGCAGAGACTTGTTTCTTTTCTTTGCTCTTACAAGTAAGAACTATTTTAATTAATATGACATGCATACCAACTCGAAGGTTTCTTGGTTATAGGCAAGAATGAATTTGGTCATGATGAGGATGCTCATGTCATCGGCGACTGCGTTAAGGTTGGGTTGCCAATTTGGTAACTAATTCTCGAGTTGTACTTTGTATAAATGATGATTTCTGAAGTTTGGTCGCCTTCAGCATGTTCTTAGGGAGCTACCTTCATCTCCTGTTCCTGCATCCTGCTGCACTGCATTGTTGGAAGCCTATAGTAAGTTCTTCTATGCTATGGGAATGTTTGTGCCGAATCCCAATCCGATGGGCTTGCTATCATGCCAAAATCTTCTTCGGTTTGCTGGCGTTTTGAATAACTTGATTTCCTTATGGCTGTCTTCAGAAGTTGACCGCAAGGAGTCACGGGTGAATGCAATGCAAAGTGCCATACAGGAAACATTTCCTGAACCCAATAGGCGCCTCTTACAGAGGTATGCATCTCCCCACACTTATCGCACAAGCAACATTTGTATTTTTAGACATTTCTAATTGATATGGTTCATTTTTCTCTTCTATTTTGTAAGCTAAGGAATGTAATAAATATATCTGTCCATGACCTTTTCCTATGGCTTGCTGCTAGTGAAAAAATTCCAGTTATTTTTATTTTAGAGCTTCTAAATTTGCAGTAAGCCTAACCTCACAGTCAACTCATGTTTTTGCTGTTTAACAAGGTAAAGTCTAATGATTTGTTGATAAGATACTCTACTGATGATGAAAAGCTTTTACAAAGGTGTTGTACTTATAAAAAAGTCCGATCATTCAAGTGACACAGTTGTTGGTCAAGAAAAATTAGATTTTGGAGATGGTGACTTCTGAGCGAGGGGAAAGCATTACTTAAAAACATTGATGCGCATATGCTTTATTAACTGCCAACAACTAGCCAATATGACTTTCAAAACCCTCGGTGTCTAGTTTATTTTGAAACTTCACTTACTTTGAATAAGTTAGTTATTGTAATATTTAGATGTAAAACTTTCCTTGATAGAATTAAGAGACTAAATCACACAAAATAGCAAATAAGAGAAGAATGAATTGATCAAACTAATCCTCAAGTTTTCTCCCTCAAAGAATATGCCAAATTCTCAAGGCTGAAGACAACAAATGCCCTAACTATCATAAACTGATTTATTAAATGCTCCTACACAGTGTTGTAAAAAGTGATCGAGGCGGCCGCCTCGAGGCGCGCCTCAAGGCGAGGCGGCCAGAAAATGCTCCTACTTGGCCGCCTCAATGTATATAGCCAAACTCACACCTCGCCGGATTGAGGCGGCTCCTCAAGGCACCTTGAGGTGGTACCGAGGCGGTTAGGACTTATTTAAGTGTTTTGGAATTGGGCCTAAATTTTTTGGGCCCAGACTGAATTAATAGTAGTCTAATGAAATTAAACCTTGAAATTAAAATCTAGTTATTAAAATAAAAAGAAAATGAGAAGAAACACTCAGCGCAACATCGTGCGAATTCTCTACCATCCTCCTCACCAGTCACCAGTGCCGCCACCTAAAAAAATGAATTGCTTGTTTATGCACACTTTATGTCTTTATTTTGATGTTTTTAAGACTTAAAAACCCATAAATTTAATGTTTGGCTTGCTATCTAACTTCTTCCTTCCTGTCGAATATGACTCATTTCTTTTTGGCACGGTTATTTAGGAAAATGGTATAAAATAATTAAAGTGATGAGAAGTATGTAGGGTCCACATAATTTGAAGACATAATTATTTCTTAAAAATGAAATGAGTCAAGTTAGGTGGGACAACCCAAAAAGGAATACGGGCCTAGTTTGGTGGGATGGAGGGAGTATTATTTTATATTTATTTTATAATTTGTATGATTTTTTATTTTTTTTATTGCCGAGGCTTACGCCTCCGAGTGCCTCGAGGCTACCATCTCACCTCACCTAGTCAAAACGCCTTAGTTCCGCCTTAAGCTTTTTAAAATATTGCTCCTACAGCCTGCCCTCAAGATGCATGGCCAACTCACCTCAGTAATATAAAATAGAAAATAAATAACTGAATAATAGGCTTCCACAATGAACAATTCCTGCGGCTTCAAGTGCTTCCTCCCCCCTGCTTCATGACCTCGACCATCTTGCCTTGCTTCTGGCGCTGATAAACTCTGATGTTATCAATTCCCTCCCCGTTCAAAACAACCTTGCCTTTAATGCAGAACTATCGCAATTGACCTTGAAAATTTGTGAGATCCGCTCAATTAGCTTTGTTAATCCTTAGTTGTGCCTCCAAACTACTCGTAGTTGACGATTTGTCTCGAACTTCTCGAGGTTCCATCTCTTCCTAAACCTCCTAGAGTGCACAATCTTCTGGTGCTCAAACTCCAGCTCAAATCAAGCTAATTTGGGTGGTGGAGAGTGTCCACCACCTACCGGCTTTCAACTATGAAATTGATAATGGGTGACTCGAGAATCTGGTAGTAATTACCTTCTGTAAACCACAACTTTCCAGTAACCTCAAATGGCCCAGCTTAGCTTTAAGTTGTTGGAACGGAAATTTGAAGGTAGCACCTTAACTACAAAAATACCCTGTCACCCACCTAAAACAGTACATCGCAGTGCTTGTACGTACGTGAATGCCTAAGAGAGAGAAATACATTATCTTAATGTTGTAATAAGACTATGTGAAGCAGTATAGGAAATTATACATCGAAACATGAAGGTGTATCCTGCTATTTTTCTAAAATCTTTCTTCAGCCTCATTAGATTGTTGATCTCTGTTTGCAGAATTCTCAAGATGATGCTTACCATTTCCTCACATGCTTCCGAGAATCGGATGACTCCATCTGCAGTTGCTGCTTGTATGGCTCCGTTGCTCTTGCGACCACTTTTAGCTGGTGAATGCGAAATAGAGGATGATTATGACACTAATGGAGATAACTCTGCGCAGCTTCTTGCTGCTGCCAATGCAGCTAATAATGCCCAAGAAATTATTACTACGCTGCTGGAGGAATATGAGAATGTTTTCTATGTATGTTCTGAACATTGCTATTTTCCACACCGCCTGACTTCCTGGTTGAAGTTTTATCTCCATATTATGCTATACATTTCTAATTTCTAATATGAAAATTGTCTCTTTTCTCTTCATTCCCCTTCTGTGGCTAAAACTTGTATTTTTATTTTCTTGTGAAACTAGCAATATTAAACTTAAGAGAAATCCAGTTAGATGCTGATATCCTTAACTTGTCTGTTCTTTTTGGTTTTGAAAGTAATCTCATGCTGGGAATGCTGAATTGCAGTATTAACAAAATGTTGGCTTGTTTCACTTCAGCTGAAAGATGGCTACATAATCATGTTCGCCACAATATAGGGAATTTCTGAGTAGCCTTTCTAGTTTCTACGAGCATACTATTTTAATTTTTACTGTTTGCAATATTGGTGCAAGTCCTTATCATGATTCATGACTATAATTTTCAGTAGTATATAAAAAATGATTGCATACAAATAGATTCTAGAGGGATTTATTTCCCAGATGTTGGTTCACACAGGGATCTTAATTGCAGCTTTTTGTTGGTGTCAGTACCATTATCATTTGCTTGCTGCATATGCTATATGCTAGATAGCTCATTTTTCTTGTCTGCTCCCTTGAAATTTACTATTATACCCTTTCAGGATGATGGTCTGAACAGATGTTCAATATCTGCGGAATCTCAAATGGATGCAGAATCTCAAATCGATACTAGTGGAAGTGAAGATTCAAGCAATGATGAACATCCAGACACAAAAGTCAATGGTTATCATGATGCTGAAAATGAAGTTGATCCTGAAGCTGATTATGATCGTGAACGTAGACACAGTGGGAAGTTAAGTGAAAGCAGTGGCTCTGCCAGTGATCTGTATGACTATAAGGTTCTCTCTCTCTCTCCCTCCCCCGCCCACTATGCTTTCTTCCTCAATTTCCAGTACTGATTTAAGAATGCTTCATCTGTTTTATGGTGATAACTTTGCTCTATGGAGGCTTGCTTAAATTTTGTCTCACCTTCTTGCGGCTAAGACTGTGTTACCTAAAAAAACACCAAAGGGATAATAACTATTAATAAAGATGCTGCTCAATGTTACTTCTATCACTATGATTGTTGGCAAAACAACGTAAGTTGTAAGTATAAATTGATGCAAAAAAGATGCATTTAAATGGCAGAATGTGTAGATTTGTGAAAGATAGCTAGTCCCAGGCAGTGCATTTCTAAAATTCCATTTATAGATAAAAATTGAAATATGGATAAGAGCATTAATTGTAGATAGAAAGTGATAACAGTAGTTATAAAAAAGATTTGTTCAATGAGATAAAGTAATGGATCAAGAAATAACTTACCAGGAGGGATAGGAGATGCTAAAGCCTAAAGTTAATTCGTGTTCAATTATTCAAAAGAGCATAGGTTTTATATTATTTTTTATTACAAATTTAAGCCCTTCTAAAGAGTTTGCCAGAATAACTATAGTAACCATGCTAATCTCTTATCATCCTCTTTCTTTTCATAGGTGATAGGAAAGTTGGGATATCAAAACAAAACCTAGGGGATGGAGTTATAAACGGAATGAATACTTCCTGGATCTTACTTCTTGTTGTATTAATTTTGTTAAACACATGAATAAATTTGGAGTTATTTTAATATTGAAATCTGATCTCGTCTCCACTGTTACATTACGTAACTTATCTAATTACTTAAACAAATGAACAAAACAAATATTGCAATGACAAAGTTGTTCTAATTTTGTTTCCCAGTAAACTGTAGTTTTATACACTTAATTATTTATTTTGTTTAATTTCATATAGTTGCTGACTCAAGATATATAATTGGTGCATTTTGTAAGAACTGCATGCTAAATGTGCTTTTATTGAATTTTTATGATCAGGGCATCGGGAATAATGATTCAGATGATGGATCTTCATCTCCCTTGCGCAATCATGCTTTAGCAACAGTAAATGCAAAATTGGACTCTAGACCTCTAGCTGATTCTGGTCTTTCAGTTGATGAGCAACTTGACCAACAGAAGACGGTATGTGAAAATGTGATTGATGCCTCTTCCAATATACTCTGTAATGAATCCCACCGATCTATGGGAGATATTTTGTCTTCTATGGATCAAGGGCTACATCAATCTACTCCTGGACATGACCTGCTAGCCGATAACGATAAGCCAATGCCCAAGCCTTCCAGTCTCAGTGCCAAGAAATCAATGTTCTGGGGGAGGAAAAATGTAAGTTTTTCCTTTGATTATGTAGGGGAACCTTTGAGACTAAAACAGCTAGGGTGGATGGAGTTAATATCATTAGGGACACAACAATGCACTGAAAAATTGCAAATTAGGTTAAAACTAAACATTTGGGGTGATCATGGATTAATGAAACCTCGAACTGTACTTGTTCTGATTGGCTCATATATTTAACTTTGCATTAACAGCATCAGTACCATTTGTAATATAACGGAGAGATGCAATGGACATGGTACTTCTTAGTTCTATCAATCTCTCTTAATTGTCTGCTCAACCAGTTCATTGCTTCACTTTTGGAGTTTATTCTTTTTGTTATGGCTAGATGCATGTAGACGGAAACTTACAGGTTGTTTGCGATTTCCCAGCATGCATTGTTGGTGAAACATTTATTTCCCTTTACGATGATTTGGAGATGTTGAAATGCTCTTCACCCTCTTAATATCTTGTTCTGTTACTGTAATCATGTATTGTAATTTGAATTAACAGATTAAGATTTTCATCCAGTGGCAAAGAAAATATCACATCTATTTAAAATGCATTGTAATTTTTTTTAAAGCTTCTTTGAAAGATATGTTGTGCCATTTCCTATGAATAATTTGTTAGGTTGATGAGACCCAAAATTTTATAGAATCAGTTTTATTTCGTAAATACTCTTTTGGGTCCATTCCTTATATTTCTTACGTTGCCTAAGTTCATCAATGTTGTCTACAAATGAAGATATTTGGACCAGATTGTCTGTTAAATTGATGACATATAAATACGATTATCTATCATTCTAATAATGACTATTGGTAAATGCTTTTCTCCATCTATATCACAAACTAAATCATTTTGATTCTTCATTTGCTTAATTTGAGTTTCCATTGATCAATTGTAGTTGGGCCTGCCCATTTTTTTCTGTTTTTTCAGGCCAGAAAAACTCCTTCAACAGAGTCAATTAGTTCTTCTGGCGAGGAAGAGTAAGATTTTCTCTCTATTTTGCTTGGTTTGGGATTGATGTATTGTTCTAGGTGGCTTTTGGGTTGTTGGGTTTGAGTGGATTTTCAAAAACTTGATGTTTCAAATACTTCGGACCCTCTTCATTGTTTTTAGCATTTCCCTCTTAATGATCTTATATACTTACATTGTTTATAGAGTCGTAAAGTTATTCTATTTCCTTTTCAGGTGTTTGAGTTGTTTTCACTTTTCATATATTTGGCATAAGTTTTATATTCCTGCATCATACACAGGGGTTGTGTACATTGGGAATATAGAGATGCTCTTTCGCTAAACTAGGGATCTTTACTTTATCTCTTACAAACTTCACTTTGAAGATGCATGTGTTAAATCTAATGCTCTCTGTTTCTGTCACAAAGAAGAGTTATCAGTTATCCCCCTTTCTTTTTGCAAAATCGCAGGAACACCCCATTACAAAATCGTTGTTGCTGATGCTTGTGAAACTTCATATGTTTATTAATTGTATCTATTAGTAGTTTATTGTCACGTTTAAACTCCGCTTTTTTTTTGTTTCATAGGCTTGCCATCCAGAGACTGGAGACTGCAAAGAATGATTTGCGTCAGAGGATTGCAAAAGAGGTAATTATTAGTTTTAGAGAGTGTGTGCCTTATAATGACTCTAGGTAGTTTGGTATTAGTGGTCTAACTTTCATATATGTTAGGCAAGAGGAAATGCAATTTTACAGGCTAGCTTGGAGAGAAGAAAGCAAGCTTTGCACGAGCGCCGATTGGCACTTGAACAAGATGTGAGTGTGTTTTAATCCTTTTTTTACTGTTTGCTTTGTATGATCCATAGCATTGCTGGCATTTTGAATGAGGTTGTTCAAATGATATAGACCTAGCCTCTCCTGTATTCAAGTTATCATGAAGATAATTCTTATTCTCACTAGATAATTCTTTGGCTAAAATGGTATTTGGTGCACTATGAACTATGATGAAAAATACATGATTCTTGCAGCAGTATGAAATTTGTCTTTGGCATCTTATAAGTTAAAACTTCCTGTTGAATATATGTGTAATTTCTACTTTCCACTTCTCTCTGCTAGGTCGCAAGGCTACAAGAACAGTTGCAAGCTGAGAGAGATTTACGAGCAGCTCTTGAAGTTGGCTTAAGCATGTCTTCTGGCCAGTTTTCTGGCACCCACTGCATGGATTCAAAGGTCTGTGTCAATTCCTTTGTGTCGCTAAATTTCTAGATAGTCTAGATGCTAAAAAAGGTTATTCCCTGTAAAGACGAGGGCTGAACTTGAGGAAATAGCTCTCGCTGAGGCAGATGTAGCCAGATTGAAGCAGAAAGTTGCCGAGCTTCACCATCAGCTAAACCAGCAGCGTCAGCATCACTATGGCTCTCTTCCAGATGTAAATGATTGTTATCAACAGGCTCCAACTCAAAATTTGCCGCAGTGAGTCAAGATCCTATTGTGGCATTGGTGACATGTTTATGATCTTAGACCAGTAAAATGCCTCCAGAAATATGATGTAAAACAGCAGCTAATATGGATAAAAAAAACATAACAAATTGTAGAATGCCTGATATATAACTGCTTGCTGCTAATCTATTAGAGAGGGATAATTTGCTTGAAGTCTTTTACTTTCAAATAAAATCCCAACATAATTCATTAATTTGTACTTAATGCAGAAAATATTTCCAAGAAGATTTTGACACAACGCTTGCTGTCTGTAACCATGAAAGGAAACAAAGGACCGAGGTGACTGCTCCTTTTCCTTAAATAGTTTTCAGTGCTCTTTTTTAATACTGTCACTGTTAAGTTTCTATCTCTTCATATTATGTACCTTCGCCATTCTCTTCGGGTTCCTGCATTTTACTTTCTGTTTTGACCTCTTTGCAGGTATTTTCTCTCTTTTCATACAGAACAACAAGTTTTTGATTATTTTTTTTGGCCGGCCATGCCTTCGATAAATCACCATTTGAGTTTAGTGTCAACTAGAAAAATTTTCCGTGGCACAAAAACTTTTCACTAGAACCTATATTTCAATTTTCCTTTTCTTTTCTGGGCAGACCATTCAATTCAATTTTTCTTTTATTTTACTAGAAACAATATTTCAATTTTGTGATTTGATGCCCAAATTATTAGTTACTGTCATACATCTTATTAAACTTCTCGTGCTACTTCAATTCGGAATGGCCTGCAGGAATTCACAGGGTCAGACCTGAGAAATATCAAAGGACAATTGTCAACTGGCGTCAGTAATAAGCAGGCTTCTTGGAAGGAGTTTGCGGAATCAACAAACCCGAGCGATTCTAAAAGTGGTGAAGCATCCACAAGATTATCCAATCTCTGTGCTGTGGATTCTGCATCTCTGCTCTCTACTTCTAAGGTGGCTGAGGTAAGAATAAATCTATTTTGAAGTTTCCTTTTTCATTTGGCCATTTGACAAGCAAGAAAATAAGATATTATGAAACTTGGGGGTCTTTTTCTGCATCAATTAGAGAGAATACAGAGATTGTTATTCAGTTCTCTTCAAGGAATCCAAGGTTTAGATAAATTGCTCATATTTTGAAACTTAAGGTTCTGAGTAACTTATAGATATTTTTTATAAGAAATTTCATCATTAACAACACGGTTGGACTTCTTCAAGGAATATGGTCGAAATACAACAGCAACATCGTCAACATTGGTAGAATTGACGACACGGTTGGACTTCTTCAAAGAACGGAGATCTCAGCTGATGGAACAACTCCACAAGCTGGATCTAAACTATGGATCCATGCCTCATGATTTTGTGTATAAACTATCTTCTCCTCCTTGGAACTAATCAAACGGTAAAATCCCCCTTTCTTGTACATTCTCTTCTTCTCCTCTGAAATTCTGCCTAACACTTAAAATGACTGTTGTATGAAAAGTAGATTCAAGTATTTGTTGGTGTGAGCTTTATAAAATTTAATGGATACTGCTAGTAATGCAGTAGCACCGCTGTAATGTGTGACGAGCATATTCTTTATATATTGGCACTTGCAAGTCTTGAATTTGTTAACAGTTTATTATATTTTTTATATTTTTTTAAAGTTAATATGGGTTGGGGCTCGAATACAGTAATTTTGAGTTTGATAGATATATTCTGTTTTCAATACGTTAAGGCATGGACATTGCCATCATTTCTCGATTGGGATTACAAATAGCTTAATGAACGCTAGGAAGAAGAGATAAAAGCTGGTGGTTTTGGAGGGGCGACTTTGCGATCCGATAGCATTTGGAACTGAATTGATGAATTTCAATAAAAACAAAAACAGGTGAGAGGATATGGGCGACGGGCTTGCTGCGTGCAGCGGTGGTGGCGATGGGGTTCGACGGCTGTGGCAGTGGTGGCGCGGCAGCTGGTCATTTTTCGTGGTGGTGGCATGTTGGTGGAGGTGGAGAGAGATAAAGAGAAAATGTGAGGGGAGAGTCGGAGAGAGATGGCCTAAAGAAGTTAACTGTCAGCCTAAAACTACCATAGTTACGTTGACCAAATCCCTTAAGATTATGACCCCATACGTTTAAAGACAAATGCAATTACAAGTTTACCTTTTTAATATTGCTACGAATTTAAAATGCTCACACCCTTCAGTCAACCTGATCCCTTAATTTTGTTATATAAAGGATCATAATTAGTTTTCACATTCTCATTTTAAGAAAATTCTATACATTCTCATTTTAAGAAAATTCTATAATGTACTTGAATATCTCTAAAGAGATAGTATAGATTTTATAAAAGTATAGTTAAAAGCTATGAAAGTATAAAAAATATAATGGTTCAAGAATAAGTTATCACTATCCATATAATTAAGAGACTGTTATTTTCGTAATATTTTATAATTATCTTTATAGCCTAATTTGATTTAATCATAACCACCTATCTTCAAAAATCAATGGAGAAAATTTGTTCTCATTTCTTATTTTTGAATGTGTTTTTATTTTAATCAAACTCTCTCTCTCTCTCTCTCTCTCTCTCTATATATATATATATATATATGTAATTGCCGCAAAAAATTGCCCATGAAAGATTTGAAAAAAAATTAATATGTATTTTTTAGTAAACTGTTATTTATGGGGACATTTTAAAAGAAAAATAACCAGTGCAGACTTTGTAGTAGAAAGTCAACTTTACTAATATTTTGATGACATCGTTTCAAATGAGAGAAATAAAAATGTTGAACAATGGCCATTTAAATGTACATTTAGAATATCTCAACTCATATCTAGATTAATTATCCACCTGAAGCAAAAGTCCTCATTAGTATAATAATATTAGAACTTTCTAAGTCAAAATTAGTTTCAAGTTTTACCATTACTCATTATTAGTGTCGTATGTCATGATTATAAATAAAATCAACGTCAATCATTAAAACATTTTGATATATCTTTTGAAACAATTAAGTATTTAGTTTATTTGCATCTATAAACATCAAACATGTAACGACTCCATTTTTGACACAAACTGAACAAAGTTCATTAATTAGTGTCGTAAGTGGATGGCCTGAAAGAGCCCATAATTCGGATGGGCTCACATCTTTCTCCCAAAATATGGTCCGAACTCGAATCAATCTTTGATAGTTTGATCAATTCTACTCGTATATTCTTGTTTCAAGAATTAGAAGTTACTCTCCATCCCAAAATGATCTATATTTTATTTTGGATTATTACATCTAAGGTGATCTATTTTTTTTAATAATTATCTCTTCAAAAGTTATGGATCTTACCTATTTTTTATCTTTTTAACCACCTTATTTCTTCACCTAAATAACCGTATCGAAAGAAATAGATCGTCTTGGATGAGACGGAGTGAATATATTATTATGATCTATATTTTATTTTGAATTATTACATCTAAGATGATCTATTTTTTTTAATAATTATCTCTTCAAAAGTTATTGATCTGACCTATTTTTTATCTTTTTAACCATCTTATTTCTTCACCTAAATAACCGTATCGAAAAGAAATAGATCGTCTTGGATGAGACGGAGGGAATACATTATTTGGAAAGTAGCATTACATAGTTTTAATTTTTAATTTTTTATTGAGGAAAATTTCATGAGAATTAGTCAGAGTCAAAATTAAAATATAAATGTCGTTATCGCTCGATTGATCTCGACGAATTAGATAACGAGACGTAAGTTTTTGTATAATCTAAGAATTTGCATAAAAATGGGACATAAGATTATTTTGGTGTGAGCAGCGCACCGTCCTAACATATCCAAGCCTACGCGGTGGGCCCTTCCTTTTGTGGTCGAACGAAACGTTAACATTTCACGCACAAAATCAATTCCAAATTTCCAGAATTTGCTCGCTCGCTCGCTCATAGGAGGTTCTGGTCATTGAGAGGAAGCTCCGCAACGGCAGCTGATGATCGACGAAGCGTCTCGAGCCATGAAACTGTCCAGGTTCGAGCTTTTTTTGCTTTGGCTCTTTTGGCGAAGCTGATTTTGTTGATTAGCGACGCATAAATCCTGCTTCTTGTTTCATTTCATGCTAAAAATTGAATATTCGGTTGGGAAATTATCTCTGGTGCTCTCGGATTTTATGAAAAAATTTAGTGGTTATTTTTTATGGAGTAACGTGTTTGTTTTGCGTGTCTATAGTTCTAAGGTAGGAAGGGAAATTTCTTATACCAGAGAAAAGTAGTATTTGTGGCACCGAATGCCGCGAAGAGTAGTATTTTATTATAGATATCGTGGTCAAATTGCATAAACTCACAACTCAGAAGGAGTGAAATTATCCAATGGGGTAGTATTGCGATAAACAACTATGGTCCTGAGCACTTTATAAAGAACAACCTGCCGTTATGATTTAGGGGGGCATGAGGTAGAAGATGGAGTTACATTAACATGAATTTTCAATGTGCATCCAAATAAATATAGACTAGTTGGATTGTGGTTGGAGATAGATGTTGGTGCTGCTGTTTGCTTGAGGGTTGTGGTCGATGCTGGAGATTGAGGTTGCTGAAGGTGGATAGAGAAAAAAGTTGGGTGCCTTAGTGAGTATTCTAATTCCAAATTTGCTGGATGGGTTATGGAAAAATATGAAGAGAATACATAGTTAAGATTTAAAAAATGTGGTATCTTGGGTTCATTCCTGCTTGATGTCCAGGTGTCCTGGGTTTTTTGATTTGATGTTGTTGATCAAGGCCATCTCTGTTCTCCATAGAAAGTAAATTAGTTCAAATGTTGTATGGTATAATTGATATCTCTCCACAGGCCTGTGACTTTCACCTATTGCTAATACTGAGGGGGTGGGTTTAGAACTTTGATTACACTGTTCTGGGTGCAAAACTGGTTTTATCTTGCATTGACCCATAATGTCAAAATTTCTGTATATAATGTACAAGATTTCTTATAAGCATGATATATATTTGCTAAGATAGGTCAACTGCAGCTGATTTGGGGGGTGGGGGCAGGGGAAGTCTGCACACATCGGTTGAAAGATCTGAATTGTGAACATTACATGATCTAGTGTTTGTAAATTTGTTCTGGGCCAGAAAACTGAATGTTTTGCATCTCTCATTTCTTCAAGTGCGGAAATAAGTAGACTTGTGAATTTTGAAAGCTTGATTAATTCAATTAAAAAACTTGTTCCTGGTGTCTTTAGTATAAGCTTATCTTTACTTATCCTGATTTCGATACTCAATTTAATCCAACTATTTGGCTCTTACTACTTCTGATTCATGGAAAAAATGCCATACTACATAAATAGTTTTATGGAGGCTGTCCTGCTAAAAGCATGATGTTGATATCTTCCTTACAGATGAATTTTGAATTTCAGAGGTATATTCCTTGGTTTGGATCCCATCCGAACAAGGATATATCATCGCCTATCACATGTACCAATACCCTGTTGGAGGCGCCTAATGAGAAGGGTAACAAGTCCAGACTCTGGAAATGGTCTCTTTTAACATTTATTCCTTGGGCTATGAGAGCCACGGATAAAATTCAGCTGCCAACAACTGTCAATAAGGGGCTAAAAAAGCGTGGACAGCCTAGTGCAAGCATTGAGTCCTTTTCTGAGTATTCTAGCATAAGGTTTAGGCCGTATGTTTCGAGGGTTCCATGGCATACAGGTCCAAGAGGTTTTCTTTCACAACTATTTCCACGATATGGGAATTACTGTGGACCCAACTGGTCGAGTGGGAAAGATAGCGGATCTCCCATCTGGGACAAGCGGCCCATTGATTGGTTGGACTTCTGCTGCTACTGCCACGACATAGGATACGACAGTCATGAGCAGGCTGATCTTCTCAAGGCAGACCTTGCATTCTTGGAGTGCTTGGAGAGACCAAATATGAGCACGAAAGGAGATCCTCGTGTGGCATATCTCTACAAGTTTATGTGCATTTCAGGTAATAATAGTAATAATGGATAGATAGATAGATAGATGAAATTGCATGAGTAAATGATGAAATGATTTGTTGTGCAGGGCTTAGGAATGTATTGATACCTTACCGGCAGCAGCTTGTGAAGTTGCAAACTGGGAAGCAATTCCTTCCTCCAATGTGGCTCAGCAAAAATATCAAAGGGAAAGGGTGGAAAGTTGCTGACACCTAAGGACTCTACTCTACCTCTAGAAACAAATCAACGTGTCGCAAAATTAATGGATGGGTTGTTATAGTATGTGTACATAAATTCTCTTAGTCACACTCGTGTAAATATATTATTATTATTATTATCATCATCATCATCATCATCATCATCATCAGGGTTACGTTGTTAGAAATTACACAATTGTTAGTGGATTTGCAAATTTCTCACGACTTGTGAAATGTTGCAATTACAATCACATTTTTCGATTTTTTGCAATTATAATATCATAAATGTTTTCAAAATAAATAAATAAATATTATATCGCTTCATTTGTAAAATGCCGTTTTAATTGTACATGTATCTGACGAGCTTTGATGAATAATTGAGGATGTTGAAGTTGTAAAAAGTTAAAAAGGTGGTGGTGTAATTGCCATGTTTTTAAAAATCGTGTACAACATGGATATTCCGGTAACTCATATATTTTATATTTTGACAATTAACCATTAATATTAGAGGTGATTTTATGTGAAGACATTCGTATGTACGGATAATGATATTTTTTTAAATATAAATAATAATTTTCTTTAGTATACATGATACTTTTGAATTACAGTATAAAAAATAAATAATATTTTTCTTCAATGTAAATGATACTTTTATTAAGAACAAATGATATTTTTATCCGTCGACACTGTGCAGATGGATGTACAGAAGTTTTTGTGTTATTATTATTATTATTAAATTTTTTTGGTTGGATAAGTTAATTTTTAATGACCATATAATGTTGGTTGGATTCGAATATATGATCTTTAGTGTCAAATATTAACTATTATATCACTAAGCCAATATATGTACATAATTATTTGACGTTTCCTTTTGCATTTAGAGGCATTAGCTTAAGACTATAGCGGTGTTGAGCGAGCGTTCAGTTTATTCATTTTGGTTTGATGTTTTTTAAAACTGATTTCATCGCAGTGAAATAATTGAATTTTCCGATTTTTATTTGCGACTGATTCACTTAAAAATATAGTGGCGTTGAGCGTTCGCTTTATTCATTTTGGTTAAAATTTAATTACAAAAAAATCATAACAGTGAAATAATTGAAATTTTCGGTTTGATTTTCGACTGATTCACTTAAACCTAATATATATATTAGAAGAAGAAGAATTTTATTTAACAGGGATATAATTTAATATATAATTCAGTCTTAGGATAAAAAATGTAATAACGAAACTTAATAAATTTTAAAAGTCGAACCAAACTGAATTTCGATGTATGTAAATAGACATCATCAAGAATTCATCTAATAGATGTGGCATTCAAAATAAAGGGCGACGGGAACACTACACATGATCATTTTCTAACAAACCTAACAAGTTTCAAAATTAGAGCATCTGATGTCGTCGATGAATTTTGTCGTCAACCTATCGATTATCAATTCAAATCATCCTTTAAAAAATAATATACATTTAACTTCAAAATCTAGTCGAGTAGTTTGTGACGCCTTAGAAAGAAAAATGGGATGATAATTGATAGGTGATGTAGAATGTAACGTGTAACTAAGGTTCCTAATTTTTTATTCTCAATAAATGATTTTGCCTATAGATGCACGATGATTCCACATGTTTTTAGAAGCATAAAATGATAATATATGTTAGCAGCAACTATCAAACGAATATGCCCCACCACCCCATGTTTATCGAATTAATGAAATTGGCATTATCCCTTTCACTGCAAAGCATCATTCTTCGATATTTTCTGTTCCAAAATAATATTACTAAAGATCTCTCTCTCGTCCACCCAAGACATTTCATTTATTTTCGCTACGGTTATTTAGGAGAATGATATTAAGTAAAATTAAAGTGATAAAAAGTAGTTAGGTCCCATAACTTTTGAAGAGATAATTATTTCCTAACAAGAAAACAGGTCATTTTGGATGAGACAACCCAAAAAGAAATACATAGCATCTTGGAGAGTGGGTATATGTGTTCATGGTCGATCCCAAACCCCAAGACATATATTGCAAGTTTTATTTATATACAACTTTCAAATATAACCCGTTTGACCCGTAGAGTGACAATGTTCTACATTATTACGAATATTCAAAATATGAAATTAGTTATTTAAGAAAAAAGGATCGTTATATGTTTATAACAAATTTATGTGCATATTAGTAAGGTATGGTATTGATGATGTGTTTACAACCTGCATGAACATTTAGATTATGGTTACATTTTGGTCAGGAGCATTTTCTACTTGTTTGGAATTTCAAGATTGGAGTGCTACTAAATATTTAGTACTCATGAATTGTATATTTTGAGGCTCTTATGTAGGGATATCAATGGGTGGCTTTTGCTCGGACCAGAACCAATAAATAAGTAATGGTTCTGGTTCTGGAACGATCCATTAGACATTGGATCCGGATCAGTATGGGTCTTAAGCGGTCCGGATCTGAGCGGGTCTGGAACCAGAATCGGACCAGAACCGGACAAGAACCAAAACTAGAACCGAAACTGTTGTTTTATAATTTAATGTGTTATTAGTGATTTTGAATCGATATGGATAAAACTAGTTCATTGACACGCCTATTTAAACTTAGGCTTGTCAATAGACGGGTTTTACTCGGACCAGAACCAATAAATAAGTATTGGTTCTGGTTTTGGAACCAGAACCAGATCCGGACCGAACCATCAAACTATGGATCTAAACGGTCCGGGTCTAAAATGGGTCTTGAACCGAAATCGGAACCGGAACCAAAACCGCTACTTTAAAATATAATGAATTTTGAACAGTTCCGGATCGGTCCGGATAAAACTCATCCATTGACATCCCTACTCGTATGCATTTATTAATGATCTACACGCAATTTATCTTGAGAAAAGAGACTTAACTCTTATAGGGTTCTTGTTAGTTATTATTGATGGATTCCCAAATTTATATATCCAAACAATTTGCTCATTGACAAGATGATATTAATTATCCAGACCCTTGACCTTATGATAAAATTCTATCTACACCTCAGATTTTCTTATCAATTTTAACTAATAGTTATTATTGATGATTTTTTTTATATTACTAAAAAACTGGTACAGATTATAACCATAAATATTTATTTCTATACATGTAGTTTAATTACTATTATAAAAATAAGTATCTGACAAAATTTAATGCATGCAATGGCATCACGAATTAAATTAGTCTTTCCATAAATCATTTTGGATCTTTTACCATTTGACTTGAAATAATCCGAGTCGAAGTAAATTTTCAGAAAGGTGAGTAAATGCCAATTCATCTTTTTGATTTATGCAATCTTATGACTGCAGATTCTTTAATATGTAATCCTTATGACTGAATTTTATCTCTTTATTTCCGCAATTTATACATGGGATATTTTACACTAGATCTGAAATAATAAGAAAATGACAAACGACGTTATGAAAGGTGGAGCCTCTCCCTCTCTCTCGTGAATCGTAATTACAAAATGGTATTCACCTCCATGAGTAGCCACTCCTCGCTCGCTAACAAATGATAATGCAGAAATCCTCAGTCATTCCTACAAAAAACCAGCAATGGCCTTATCGCTACTCCTCCTCCTCCTACTATTAGGGCAGCCCTACTCTTCCGCCGCCGGCAGTCCGATTAAAACAGTGGTGGTGCTGGTGATGGAGAATCGGTCGTTCGACCACATGCTGGGGTGGATGAAGAAGCTAAACCCGGAAATAAACGGAGTCGATGGCTCCGAATCCAACCCCATCAACACAACCGACCCGAAATCGAAGCGGCTCTCATTCGGCGACGAGTCGCATTTCGTGGACCCGGACCCGGGTCACTCGTTCCAGGCGATCCGGGAACAGATATTCGGGTCGAACGACACCTCCGCCACGACGGCGCCCATGAACGGCTTCGCTCAGCAGGCCTCCTCCATGGGGGACCCACACATGCCCCAGAGCGTCATGAACGGTTTTCAACCCGACAAGGTTAACTTACTTTCTATCTCTACAATTTATACATGTACTAAACTCATCATTTTACAATCAAAGTATATACATGGGACAAGAGTTTCCCTCTCTCTCTCTCTCTCACTCAAAGATTTACTTCATTCTTCGTAATCACGAGATTGAATGCTCTACTTCATTATTAGTATCCCACTTCATTTCATATTCATGTTTCAGTGACAAAACTACATATTTTAGTCAAAATTAATTTAATTGAGATTTTGACAATATCCGCATACAAATAATCGCCTTCACCATATCCACGTATGGTAACTAATGATAAAATTTAGGAACTAACACACTGTTGAGTAGGAAATTATGTCCGCCGAAAGATATATATATATGTCTACTTCACGCACTAACACAAATAAAAATCTATAATGTAGCCGACAATATATGAGATCGACATTCGTTATACGAATTTAACGACACGTCTTATCTCCCTTTTCAAAGGATGCCCACCTTTTTTTTTTTGGAATGTTAACTATTCAGAATTGATTATATATATTATTAAGTAATTTATCTTTATTATTGGAATTTTTGTAATTCTAACTTCTTCAACATAATTTAAATCAAACAAGTTCTTTCAAATAGTAAAATAATAATAAAAAGGAAACCCCAAACTTATAATTCATCTTAATAAATATTAAATTAAATACCTCTACTATTAATATATATTTAAACTAATCCTTAACAGTAAATGTCCCTAAATCGATTATGATGTGCAGGTCGCGGTGTACAAGACCTTAGTCTCCGAATTCGCGGTGTTCGACCGGTGGTTCGCCTCGGTCCCGGCCTCCACGCAGCCGAACCGCCTCTACGTCCACTCGGGCACCTCCCATGGCGCCACCTCTAACGACGCTGCCAAGCTCGCCCTCGGCTACCCGCAGCGCACCATCTTCGAGGACCTCGACGCCGCCGGCCTCTCCTTCGGCATCTACTTCCAGAACGTCCCCTCCACCCTCTTCTACCGCAACCTCCGAAAACTCAAGTACGTCTCCAAGTTCCACGCCTACGCCCCCAACTTCAAGCGCGACGCGGCGGCCGGGAAGCTCCCCGCCTACACGGTGGTGGAGCAGCAGTACACCGACTCCAAGTCGGCGCCGGCCAACGACGACCACCCATCGCACGACGTGCATGAGGGGCAGATGCTGGTGAAGGAGGTGTACGAGACGCTGAGGAGCAGCCCGCAGTGGAACCAAACTCTATTTGTGATCACCTATGATGAGCATGGCGGGTTTTATGATCATGTGGCTACGCCCAATAAGGGGGTGCCCAGCCCGGATGGGATCGTGGGGCCCGACCCCTTTTTCTTCAAGTTTGATAGGTTGGGAGTTAGGGTTCCGACTATTGCTGTCTCTCCGTGGATTAAGAAGGGGACTGGTAAGAAGCTAAATCGTGAATGGTTATGGTTTTGTTTTTCCGCACACGGGAGCCTATATTTTATTTTTGGTGTCACATTATCAATTTTTTCTTGGTTTTAATCTTCAATTTTAATTTTTATATATTTAAGTTTAATATTAAGATTATTAAAAGCTTATAATTCTTTTACATTTATTTTGCTATTTTTTAATTAATAATTAATTATTATTAGGATCGATTAATCTAATATTATAGTATATAATTTTTTAAAGTTTTAATTTCTAAGTAATAAATATTAATTAGGGTTTATTATATAATAATAAATATTAGTATAAAATAGTGAAATTAATAGTAGGACACAATATGACAAAAAATTGTGGGACAAGGGATCGAAACCATTTTTTATTTATATTTTATGTGCTTGACTATTGGTATTTTTTGGGAAATTATTTGTTTTTGAATTTATATTTCCAAAACTGAGTAAAGTTTCAAGAAATATTGATCCATGACAAATATTTTCTTCGATTCCACACCTAACACTTACTACACGAGTCCTCTTCTAGTGTGTTTTGTGTTCCGACATCTCGGATATCAACTAAAGTGTCTAGAAGCATCAAAGTGCATATGTGTATTCATGGTATTTGAAACATTAAGTATTATTTTGTGTGTGTGCATGTGCATGCTTGCTTTGTCATAGTTCCCACTATTTCATTTTCACACTAGCTTTGCCGTAGGGAAGTGAAACATCCGACTTTAATTCGGGGGTTGAATCTTGAAAATAATAAATTGCCCTTTTTTGGGAAAAATATTATATGTAATGCTGTTATTTGATTTGGACTATATCATTATACATGTACTCAATTACTGTCATTTAATATTGCCCAATGGGCAAGGACACCAACCGCATAGAGTGATATTATGAGGGCCTTTTCAAACACATGATTTTACATTTAGTTAGGTGTCTTGTTTCTGCAAATCTTATTATAACTGTGGAAGTTCAGAAATGCTAAGGAAATACGAATCATTCACATTTGGCTTATTTTGGCACTGTACGTTGCAGTTGTTCACGGCCCTAATGGTGTCCCCACTCCGACGTCGGAATACGAGCACTCGTCGGTTCCGGCGACAGTGAGGAAGATATTCAACCTGTCATCGCCTCCTCTCACCAAGAGAGAGCAATGGGCAGGCACTTTTCAAGGTCTTTTCCAACAGCTCACTCATCCCAGAACAGACTGCCCTGGTTAGTCTTCCCTATTCACTTTTCACCCTATCTTAATTTACACACACACACACACACACACACATATATATATATATATATATATATATATATATATATATATAATCTCATCTCCTCTGTTTTCCACAGAGAAACTCCCAACTCCAGTCAAAATCAGAGAGACAGGTGCAAACGAGGACGCTCCGTTGAGCGAATTCCAGCAAGAGCTCGTACAGCTCGCTGCAGTTCTCAAAGGAGAAAACATCCTCACAAGTTTCCCACGAAACATCGCCAGCAACATGACTGTCCGACAAGGGAAAGAGTATATGGACGAGGCGGTAAAGAGCTTCTTCGAAGCAGGTTTTGCCGCGAAGAAGATGGGGGTCGACTCCGAACAAATTGTCAAGATGAGACCCTCTCTATCCACAAGACCGTAGAAACGTCATCATTCAATACTAGAATCAATCAAGACTATATATATATATATACACACACACTATACTTACTAGCAACAAAACCTATCAAAATGCATTACTTTCAAGCCAAATAAAGACCAGAGTAGCAAACATTAGAATATATTTGCACAAAAGAATGTCATCTGCTTCATTGTGTATAGAACCCTCTTCTTCTTCTATCAGGTATTCTCTTTCTCATAACTTCATATTAGTTAGTTAACCACTATTGAGGCCACAAAAAAACATCAGATCTTCAAGCTCCCGTATGATGCAAAATTAAGGAACGAATCTCAGCCAAAATTCACACTGTGTCCCAGTTAGGAATGTTTGCACTCGCTTCGTTCACTGCTTTGACAAGCCTCACCTGTAGACAGGAATACATATCCAACGTAGTTTAGCTAATCTTCAACCGACAGTGTGAATCATGAGGTACATAGCATCCAAGAACATGGTGCTAGCAGCATTTTTCATAAACAACACCACGCTATCATAAGAGAATCACAAAGAAGCAATTGGCATAAATTCTGCATTGCAATTAATGTTTAAGTTGTATCATTTTAAATAATTCAGTATCTTAAAAATGGTAAAACTCTCCTTCTATATATCTTGAAAATATACAATTTGCATTCAGGTTTTTTTATTAAGGGAGTCAAAATCTACGCATTTTCTAGACATAAAAATTTAAAAGTGAGAGGAAATGACATTGATATCTTCATTTTTGGGCTTGGAAAGGGAAATTATATCATTCACTTGTTGCAAGCAATGGGATAGTTAAAATATTTTACATGGCTGATTATATTACCTATGTTCATAATGATGACCGTCACAGCGTTCACTGATTGTATACTTCATCACATCTATGATATCTATAACTTTCTCCAATTCACAATTGAAATTGACCAAAGAAAAGCAAATCCTAAAATGACAATCATCTTATACACATGATCACTACTCCAGTACTCAACAGTATCTCAGATGGCCAAAAGCACTCAAAAAGGAAAATGACTAATGTCTCCAATGTAGGCTTCAATCAATCTGCTAAGATTTATCCACTCAACGTCATCTGAGGCAAGATGAAGTAATGCACTTCAAACATAGGTGGCCGAGATTCTGATTTAAATGAAAAGAGAAATTATTTGAGAATCTGGACAGCTCAGATTGCTTCTAACTTCTGTTTTTCAACTCCCAGAACACGCATTAAACTATTACGATATTCCTATAGTCAACTTAAGAATTTATTCATAGCTATTAGACTAAAAATAATGCTATATCTCTCCTTTACCAACAATTTGGCAATCCAATGAGTTTCTTCTCCAGCCAATACACTTTCTTCATCAATGGAGCCAGCTAGGAAACTAAGAACAAGAAGAGCCTGACACAGACAAAAGGTCTTTGTGACATGGAACGAACATGAGTTACAAGCAACACACTAGCCTACATGGTTGTCCTTATATTAACAATATACTTACACCAAGACGCCGTTGGATTGAAGTTTATTCATGGCTACAATAACTATTCTTCTATGAGATCAAAGAATGATGAGATTGAGATATGAGATGCTTATTTTATGCCAGAGAGTTGTGATAATAATTGATATGTTCAATCTCATAGAGCTATTATAGAAGTAATCAAAAAATGAAGTGCAAAATATTGGAAAGCATACCACACTTTCAGGAACGCCTGGAGGAGGTAATGGAAGATTTCTTGGAGGTGGACCACGCAAATGAGATCTCTTGTCAAATCTCCACTCTCCAATCTTACCATAGGTCAATTCCCCCTGTTAATTTTCCAATTAGAAGAATGTATATAGGAAAGAATAATACAAGGAAACAGAATAAATTGTATACATCCTATCTCAAAAAAGGAAATACAAAAAAAAAAAAAAAGAGTTTAGCCAACCAAGAGGATCCCAAATCCAAAACCAATTATATGAAACAGTAGAAATTACGTTACCTTCATGTTGTAGTCACATCCATATGTATAATGAATGATAAACTTCTGGCCAACTTCCAAATCCCATGGAGGCTAGAAGAACAAAGATCCGTATTAAAGTGGTGGTGAGATGCATAATAAAAAATATATATAATTGTTTAAAATACAGGGGTCTTCAACAGCAATCATGTGGACCTGTAGCATGAAATCCTTACGAAGGATATGCCGAACTCCATGCAAAGCAGATGCGACTGCATAACCGTACCTGTCGCAGGAGAATTTAAACCAAATAAACATGCTGTTTGAACCACCACATCTCCAATTGACCACTTAAAAGAGAAACCCATACATGACTTGTTTTACAAACCACTTACATTTCCAAAACCCAGCCAAAAGCCTTATCAGTCTCTGGATCATCTTTCATTCGCAAGGACACATTCATCCATGTAGGTGCAATTTTCTCCAAAATCGACTGCACCAAACAGGTTCATATGGCAATGTGAACATCAGCATATATGAGGCATCACAAAGACTATGAATTATAGAAATGCAGTAACTGAATGAAGAGTAAGTATTACAAACGGCATGAATCAGATGCTGAGAATGTGGGAAGTTTCTAATGGAGCTTTGTAGAAACAGAAATGGCATAAGACAGATGTGTAATTATTAGAACAAGTTCTCTCATAATTTCTAATTTCAATTAACAAGAGCATTTTCTTCTCCTTAATGAAATAAATAAAAATACATGCCTGTTGATGAATGTCTAATACAACAAGACACATTTTGCTACTCCAAATTGGAAAGCATAAAGCAGTACTGTATAACAAATTTGGAGGAAATTGGAAATCCAGCAAATGGAAAAAGTAAAAAGGGAATTTATCTCAAAGGACAAAATAAAACCATTACCAATATCCCTGCCATTTTCTACCCTTTCTCCATGAAAGATAGGTAACAGTAACATGCCACCACTGACAAATAGTGCATAGATGTTAATAGAAAAGTACCCTAACTTTAAGGATGCATATCATGGTCTACATTGTAAAAACATGCACCTATTTTCTTATAGGAAGTTATCTGCTTAAAGCAACGACAGATCCATTTTTTAGCCACATTAATAGACATCTAAAGTGGAAATTAAGAGCATACCTTCTTTACAATAACAGGAGAGTTGCCAATTGGATCAACATTGGACACTGGGCCTTTATCTTCAGGATAGTATTTTCTTATAATTTTCTCATTTTCAGTTGGTTTTATGTAGAAAAATGGGAATGCAGCTGGATGGTCTCCATGAGCCAAATTTGGCAACGGATTGACAAAAACGTGATCAGGTTCTGCCATTAAAATATATCTGCATTGGCAACAAAATGACCAGGGATTTAGAATACACAACGATAGAGAAAGAGCTAGAGAGGCTCAAGCACGAGAACATACTCCTCCTCTATTGTGGTTTTCTCCAGCCACTGCACGAACGCCCAAGGTCTATTTAAAACAATGTAACCCTGTTCACATAAAAAGACTTCAGAGTGGATCAGAACGAATGTAAAACAGCAACCTGGTAGAAAGCATGCATATATTTTCAGGGGGGATTATGAGAATCTTGAATGACTGGTATATTTCTCGAGCTTATCACAGACATGTAAATGAGAAAGATACTAAGGTTCACAGAAGAACTGCATCTCTCTCGGTTTATTATATTCATCTTTCTAATTGGTCAGACTTCCAAAATCAAGTCTCATTACTCATTATTTAATTTAACCAAGCATTAGGATACATAATCCCTAGGTAATTCAACCAAATACAACATCATCTGGATGAGCACTTCTATCAATATTTCTCAATGAGCAATGAGTAGCTAGCAAAATCTTAGACAAAAAAACTGGGCAGAAAAGAGGACTTAACATCACTATACCATGGTTCAATTATATGTGGTTATTAATTTCATGATGCAATCTTTCACCACTGTCGATACCTATGGATCGACCACAAGTCTCTTACCAGTGAAGCTAGACTTTCCTGATGATATAAGGTCAAAATTTCAACTTTCTCTGCCACGTTAACTCGGATTTGGCAACATTATAACTCTTATACTAAGGAAATTTCTTTTGGTCCAAACACACGAATATCTCATATCATTACTAGTAATATCATCATAAGATATGCCAAATAGTAAATGTGAAATTTATTAATATGCTTGAAATATCAATGTCCTAGAAGATATTGTACTTAGAAATGTGCTGCAAAAATACCAACATAGAGATCAGAAGACATCTTTAATCCTCACAGTCAATCACAGCAAGGAAGACAGATCAAATGTGCAACTATTAAATTCACACCTCTTTAATTACAAGGATAAGTAGGATGTACAGGCAGCTAAGATACTATCAATAACAAAAAAGATTGTAGCTAATCCTTTTACAAGTTAAGCCGAACAAGACGATTATTAATTAGTAAAATAGAACAGATTAAATACTATAAGTTTAAAGCACATTAGGTGCAAAGTTCAGAAGAAATGTAGCTCCATACTAACCCGATCAAGCCCTTCCGGAAGAGGATCCACAACAACAGTTGGAATCTCCTCCATCAAGTTATCTGGATTCCCCGAGTGCAAAACCCTAGTAAAACCCCCCATATCTGATCCAGGCATATCCCTCATTTTCTTGTACCAATAGTACATAACCCGGCATTGCCATTTGCTGTAAGCCGCATCGGTTGCCGTCAAAGCAACATGAAATTTTGTACCAGTTCCCCCCCTCACCTCATCAGGCCTCCTAATCACTGGATCATGCAACTCCTCTGTAACACTCCTACTAGTCTTGTGCATTACCAAAATCAACAAATTGTACGTTGCTAGGAAGAAACCAAACGACAACAGCACCAACAAAAAGGGCGATGCACGGCCCACATTTTTCCTAGCAATCATCCTCTGCTTCACCCAGAAAATTCAATCCAATTAACTCCTATTTCACAAATTCTTCCATACAAAACCCCAATATCCCTCCAGTGATTCACCACAACCAAATTAAATTCTATTAACAAGAGTGCAAATTTGGCAAAAATTTCCAGTAACCAAAGCAAAATATCCTCCTGAAAGATACAAAAACCACAAAAAAAAAGATCTTTAAACTCCTCTCTCTCTCTCTCTCTCTCTCCATCTTTCTCAGAGAAAAGCGTTATAAATTCACAATCAATCAAAAATTAATAGTGGTTCAACTTTGAGAAACTGTAGCATTAGCACTTTGCAGTGAATTGAGAAGCACGCAAAGAATAGCAGATCTACAAACATACCAGGGGCGAATAGCACGGCTGGGGAACACAAATATACACTAAAAGACGCAATGAACAAGAGCTTGGGTTGTCAACGTTTTGTAGGAGTGGACATACACGCAGAGATCCATGGACAATTAGACGTGGGACAGTATTTAATATGAACATTAGTACAAAATAATAATGTTTGTATATCTCTCTTTTAAGTTTTATGCATAAATTATCTAATAGTTTCTATAAATTAGAGTGCGGCTCATCTGTCATCTGCCATGTCAACCATCACGTTTATTGCAATTAAGGGGGTGGGACTAATTTTCGTGATACTATTACTAATTGTGATGTTTTGTTGATTTTGGTAATTTTGGAATGATTAGCAATGAATTTCTATTATACGAATCTGTAATACATGTTATTTTGGCCCACTCGGGAACATTTTTTTTGTATCATGGGGATCCACAGCTGCTATTTTAGGTGCGTACTGGGTAAACATTACGTTCTTGTGCAATAGCCTACAAACCACACATGACAGGTAAATCACACTTAAAAAATCAGGTGTGACAAGTTCAAACCTATAGAGGCGTTTGGTGGGGTTCGAACATGTGACCTCTCGACTACAGGAACCTACCTTAATCATTGGGCTTAACACATGGAACTTGTGTAAAAAGTTAAATTTAAGATTCAAACATAATCGTCGCTCTTTTCAATTCAAAAAATTAAAACTAAATGACATGTTATTTTGATTTTTGCTAATCTACGCGTCAAAATATTTTGCGTGATATCGTCGTGATTTAATGTTTAATACTCCATAGTCCATAATGCACTTCAAATAGTTGCCACTAGGGGCTCAGGATTTTTTTAAAAAAAATTAGGGGTGTATAAGTAATTTTAGCTATTACCTCTAAAAATAGAATAAATTTATAATTTTTTCAGTTCATGATATTTTCTTTTAATTTTTTTCTTGACCAAAGTTTACGCAATAAATTTGAGTGTAGTTTTATTATTATTATTTTGTTACCTTATTTTTTAAATCATACATATAAGTTGATTTTAGGGTTCATTTAGCATTGTTAAGCTTTCAAAAAAAAAGTCTAACATTGTTAATTACTTTCTCGGTCCACCAAAAGCTTGTATTTAATTCTTTTGTAAGATGTCCATCAAAAGCTTGTATTTTCATTTTTTGGAATTATCAACTACCTTCAATCTATTACTTATTTACAAAAAAAACTACGCATGACTCACATTTTTACTTTCACTACCCATTAATATATTCATTTATTATCTTTACTCACTTTACATTCATTACAATTTATTAAAACACGTACCACCAAAAGCAAGGACGAATGGAGTATTTAATTTATATAGACACGTATGTTAAGGTAATCTTGTTATGTTTTGATGTAAAAATATAATTGTCTTAACATATTAACAATTTTATCAAAATTTATAATAAACCTACAATTTTGTTTATAAAGTTGTTTACATTATTTATCCATTTTATATTACTATTAGTTGTCTTTACCACCGAAATAATACTGGCTCTGTCACTAGTTGATGTTTTAGCTAATTTTGCCCTAAGTGTTTACATTAAAGTATTTGTATCTTTTATTTGTTCATCCTTGACCAAATGGATATTCTTGATCAATGGATATGCATGTTGATCCGGCTAAATTGTTATTCATGATATCTTACAGATTTATTATTATTATTTGGAAAAATAGCAAATTCACTTGGATCTATTATTTGATTAAGGTTGTAAACGAAACAATTAAATAATTTATATTAAACTATAATGATTCAGGTTGCTTAAAATTATCGTTTGTACTCGGTTGTTATCCATTTGGAATTGCAAAAAGTAAAAAGTTGACATATTAGTTTTGTATTAATAGCTAATTAATCTACTTCAAGGCTATGAAACGATATGTTTGACTTTAAATATTACTTCCTCATCCACCAAAAATTTATATTATTTTTTGTGGCACGAATTTTAATAAATCGTAATGAATGAAGAAGAAGTTTCACATTATAAGTGTAAAAAGATGTCCATAAAAGAAAATTCCAAACTTTTGGTTGACGAAATGAGTAATAACTTGGTATTTTAGTAATCAATTTTTACTTGTAGATTAGGGTTTTGAATCCCCTTGAGAAGTCAGTGCGTGTAATTTATCTTAAAAAATAACTTTTGAATCCTTCCTTATGAAATATAAATTTAAAAAGTACAGATTATAATCTTATAATTTACCAAATTTAACATTAGTTCATCAAATTTTGTATATTTTGGGGTGGTCCGTTGATGTTATTTTGTTGTTTGCTCCTATGTATTGTATCTCGTTATTAGTATGTTGAATTGCATTCTTCATGCGTATTTGAATTAATTTTACTAACCTAAAAGGGAGATTGGGGGACTATTAGGCAAGAGTGTGTCGACAACTACTAAATAAACTTTATTTTAAAAATATAAATATTTGATATCACAAGCACATGTAGCAATAAGGTATGTACCTCTGAACCTTGATATTCATTAAACATTAGACATTAGATAACAAAGAAAAGGGAAAACGAAAACAAAATAACAAGCAATTAATGGCCTAACATAGATAGGACAACTGATTTCATATAAATGTTGACATTTGATTTATAATTAATTACTACAGTACATATTTTGCATGATGAAGTAAAATTGAAAAGAGCACAACAATATTTAATGTGCTAAAGAAATTTTAAACACAACTCTTTCATTCTTACTGCAACGAAGTGCCAGATTTTAATATAATATAAGGTTTAGTCCATTGCCTAAACTCAATTGGCTAAAAGATAACAAATTTAGAGTAAGGATCGAGTTCTAACAGTTGTATCTTGTAGGAGTATCACCCTCTTTAGGATGACTTTCACGTTTTCATGAACTAAATGTGAGAGTTTTAGGGGAAAAGATCCTCTTTTAAAGCAATATAATAAATGGTTCTAATTGCTCCAACATGACAATCAATAAAACAGTTGGGGTCAAACTAAAAATTAATGAAATCACATCATTTGTAAAAAAAAATACCGTAAATCTTTGTGGCCACATTGTGGCTGGCCATAAACTGGTCCAATAAAGAAAAAACCGGTTTATTTAAGATTTTCGGTTCAAAGTAAAATATGATTAACTTAATTTTACTATTTTGTCCTTCAAAAATTTTGGCAATTATTCACTTTCTCTCTCAATTATTCCCTCCAACTTCTTCCCCCCAAATGCTACCAATTAATCTTTCTAACTCAAATATTTCCAAAAAGCATTCCACCAAATAAGAATATCACTCCCAAAAAGCATTCCACCACAGCCAAACTGTATCTAACACCGGTGAAGAAGATAAAGTCGTCTGAATGGAGCGTTCCATCGCCCAAAAGTTTGGAAATCGTGTACAAAAGCCTTAGAGAAGATAATAAGAAATTGAAGAGTGAAGTCATCGAGTTGTTTCGTCATTTGTCGTCTGCTTGCAACGATCAATAAGTTGGAGACCTGCTGTTGGAAAACCTCCCGCTGCTGAAGTTGTATGAGTTGTTTTTGGAAGTGAAACCGGCTACAGCAAACAGGGATCAAGAAGGGAGTTCCAACCATTTTATTGAAATCATAAAATAGTAATTAATGTATCATTTTATTGAAATCATAAAATAGTAATTAATATATATTTATTTAATTTGAAATGTAAATTTTGAAATTTAAATTTTGAAACCATTTTCATCAAAAATGGAGGGAAAGGGTACAAAAGTCATTTTAATTGCCTATTAATTATAATTAATATTTTATTTAACAATTAATATTTTAAATTTACTATTATAACCCTGTGTGGGTGGCCATAATGTGGCCAAATAGCACCACTCAAAAAAATATCCATTTTCAGTATACATCCCATAAACTAATTAATGTCATGCCACCACTCACCATGAATTGTCACACCGGCCAATGGCATCAGTGTTGCAAGCGACTTTTCCAATCATTTTCCAGCGGAGAGAATGTGAATTTTGGGCAAGAAGAAGCTTAACTTTCTCTTTTTTCATTATTCATCTAGCTAAGAAAGAAAGTTGGTAGCATGTGTTCAATCAGATGATTTGTTCGTGTTTTAACTGAAAAATATATTAATAATGTTGCAAGTATAATGGTATTAACGTTCTGTCAAAACTAAAAATATCTGTATACTTAATGACTTTTAGATAATTAACCCTAACAAAAAAATAATCTTTTAAATCAAAATCTATGATACACTCGCCTTCTTCCCTCCTTTAATCATCCTCTTTGATGTGCTACCTCTTGTGAAAGAACAAAAAAGGAATAGTATTAAAATCATAATTCTATTCGATTTATATTGTTTTTGCATTTGAATTTTTTTTCTGAGCTAGATCCGGATCGTTTGCATGGACTATAGAGGGCCTTGGCTTTGTTAACTTAGCTTTCAATGCAATTTTTACAATTTAGACTAATTTGCCCCCACCCCCACATAGGGATGTCAACAGGCGGTCTTTCTGGGACCGATCCGGAACTGTTCAAAGCCATTAAATTTTAAAACAACGGTTCGGTTCGGTTTCGGTTCCGAACCACTTGGACCGGACGGTCAAGACCCGCCCGTTTGTCCGGTTACGGTCCGACCCGATCATTTTTTTTTATTTTTATTTTATTTTTATTTTTTACAAATTTTAATTTGAGCATTACAAATTTTATAAATAATCTTGTCGTATATCATACAACATCAAATTTGAACGTTGTTACACACATACAAATTTATTCTTTTATTCTTTGGTGAATTGTATCTTGAACGTCGAGGAAATTGTTGGTGAAATGGGTCTTTGTCTAAGAAGTTGACGACTTCGATCTCGAGGTGCAGATTTAGATCATGATAAAGTTGTGAGGCAAGTTAGATAATTTGTTTTGTGTTTCTTGTCGCTTGTTTGTTATCTCATATCTGCTCAAGCTATTCTTGAATTGTGGTTGCGGTCGGCGGTTACCCACTGGATCTAAATATATACAAAAGATACTAACTTTTAAATAAAACGGTAAATAGATATATTGCTATCAAACTTCGTGGTATAGACTATATAAATTGTTTACAATGACGGTTTTAACTTCGGGATATTGGTCCATTTTTAAATAAATATTGGCATGCCAAATAATGTATAACTTCACATTTATGTTTAGTTTTTACTTTTTAACTAAAAAAAATCAGTCTTCACCGTATTAAATCCATATTATCACGCTTCTTATGCCGTCCATTTATTAGCAAAATTAGAAAAGTGATTACGGTGTCCCTTTGGAACAATTCCATTGGTAAAATGAGAGAGAAAGTAGGAAATAAGATCCAGTGGGTAACCGGTTAGAAATGGGTAATACCGATCCGGATCCATAATTTGATGGTGGGATCCGGTCCGGTTTAGCATTCTTGGGCGGTTCGCAACCGAACCAATACTAAATTATTGGTTGCGGTCCGGTAATATCCGCCCGTTGACATCCCTACCCCCACATAGCTAGATGGTGCTTAATGGGATTGGAAGAGGACAAAAACTTGGGTGAGCTTCACCACCGTGAAATTTCATCTTTGTTTTTTGTTAAAATAATTATATATTGATTATGGTGAGTAAGGATAATTAGATTTTATTAATGTATAATTAAATTTATTAATTTTAATTATAATTTTTAATTTAAAATTAGAATTTATTAATTCATAATTATGATTTATTAATTCATAATTGAGGTTTATTAATTCATAATTATGATTTATTAATTCACTGTTTATTAATTCAAAATTAGGATTTATTAATTCAAAGTTACGGTTTATTATTCAAAATTAGGGTTTATTATTTTCAATTAGGGTTTATTAATTCAAAATTAGGATTTATTAATTCCTATTAATTCACAATTAGGGTTTATTAATTCAAAATTAAGATATATTAATTCAAAATTATTATTTATTAATTTATAATTTAATTGTATTAAACTAATTAATTTTAATTAGAATTAAATAATTCATTAATTAAGATTAATTATTAATTAATTAATTAATTAATAGGGGTGGTCTCACTGTGCGAGCGCGCGCACAGAAGACCATCCCCTGGAAGAGATCAGTGGAGAGATGGAATTCTCGAGTGATCTTTCCTTGAGCAGAGAGGGAAGAAATAGGGAATAATACAAATCCAAGGAGCTGATCATCCATGAGGTTCTTGGCCCTGCTGAGCATCCAGATTTCACATTTGAGGATGGCATCGGGTTAGGTGATGTTGATGGCCAGGTCGTCGTTGAAGTTGGGGTTCTTCCCCTCCATTGATGATCCAGGTGGAGAGCGCTGTGGTCGGAGTTGTAGGTCAGAGAGAACTTTGCGTACACATCCTGCTTCTCGTAGATGCATATATTGTGGATGTTCCTGGCGACGAGCGTGATGGACATGGATTCCAAAAATCCGCAGAAAGCATCGTCTGATTCCGGATTGCAGATGAATCCACCCCCATTGCTCAAGGACATGTTCAAGATATCACAAGTCAGAACAACAAAACCATTAGGATTTCAAATTCAGCCCATCACTATAGGAACATCACTTGTAAGGGAGACAAGGTGGAAGTTGTGTGTGTGTGTGGAGAGAGAGAGAGAGAGAGAGAGGAAGTAGAAGTCTGCAGTAGGGGAGAAAGAAGGGAAAATGAAAGAGAATGATGATGTGAGATAGTAAAAGGTTTGGTAGGAGATGGAGATATCGCTTTGCTTGACAATGCACTCTTATTTCCAGTTTGCTGGGACGAAAACTTGCTCCACTGAGGCCATCTTTCACTATTCATAACCATCTTTCTCACTCCCTAAACCTTCAAAGACTATAACTTTGGTCACACTACAACAAGATGCGCCACACCTTCATGTCAACGCTACGCATGCCTACGTCATACCTTTTTGTCATTGGTTTACACACAAAATCCAAACGGCAAAGATCCTCATCACACGGTCTAAAACATCATAAGCCAGCAGATATAGTAAAAACCATAATCTAACAAAGGGAATCTAACATTAGAACGAAGTCGAACTAGCCTACAGCCCTAAAATGTACAAAAACTAAACGTTAGAGAGAGTCAAGAGGGCTAACAGCACGGAGATACAGTACATTTTCACTGAAATCAGGTCTACTTGCGGCCCAGCCTGGCTAGATGTTGCTGATGCTTGGCTGCAGCGGCCTTGTCAGCAGCCTCTCGCTTCAACGCCCTCTTTGCACGCCGCCCTACTATTTCTTTAGCAGGAGTATCTTTCTTCCTGGGCTGACGAGATGGACCAGCACCTGAATCCTGGATGGAAGAGGAATGAATTGGCCTCGCTTCTTGTCTTCCTGCTCTAACGTATCCATTGTCTCCCCATCGACGATTACCAATGCAAAGAGTTGAGGATCTACCTAAATAAAACTCGTTTGGATATTCTTCTTCCTCATCATCGTAATAATACTCTTCTAATATCTCCAACTCTTCTTTCAGCACTTCAACCAAAGGCTTAAACCAAGAAGCTCTTAGAAGAAGGCATACACTCTCCTCGAACATATAGTCATGAATGCTGTTCAAAGAAATGTGAAACATGTGTGCATAAAAATGTACTCAAGTTTACTTCCACAATATCCAAGTTCTGTTATCTTCTGATATTAATAATACCTTAAAACACTCTCCTAGTAACCTAGTCTTTGTGTGACTGAACAACAGATTAAATTTTCAAATTTGCTAAGGACTGAGCTGCAGACCACCTTCCCACATCAACATGACATACACGTGCCCATGAAATAACCCAGTCACTCCGACCTACCCATAGGTGGATGCAATTACTTTTGTTCACATCTTGGTACAGGAGAGTTAATAAAATTTCATACATGTTCAGTTCATGGAAAGAACAATTCCCTGCTTCTATTGAAGTTAATTATCTCAAATAGGTATAGCGAAGCTCAACTCAGTGGCTGATTTATTCCTTATTTCATTATGAAATTTTCATTACATACCCCTCATTCAACCTTAAGTTTGAACCCAAACCTCTCTTCTTTACTCACCACTTTTACTTAACCTCCAAATATGAATGGTAAATTTGGTCACAACTCCCAGTATGTTCTCTGAAAATGAAATTTTAAATGAAAAAATAATTAAAATTGTAAATTCAATGTCTTCAAATTATAGTTTATGCCAACATTCACTCAAGGCTACTAACTATACTATTTATGAATTTATCTCCCACCGCCTAACATAACAAGAAATATCACCGAGGAAAATAAGACGGATAGCTGGAATACCTTCCATCAAGAGCACGGTGAATATTAAGGAACTCGAATGGCGTTTTACACTGAGGGCATGTCGGTTCCTTTTTGCAAGAGGCCCATCGCAAGATGCAAGTCACACTGAAGAAAACATGTGAATTGATTACTAACAGAATTGGCTTGCCATCTACTTCAAAATTCAACACATGCTTTCACATCCACACCAATAAATGTGCTATTGATGAAGCCAACAATCATGTCTATCAAACACCCTTCACTCATAAGTAAATTGAAGACAAAGGAAACTCATACTAATATAATTCCGATTTAAACTGAAAAGGAATTAGAAATGAAAAGAAGTCTCAAATAATTACTAGCTAATGTCTATAAGACAATTTAGACATGTGCCAACGTCTCAAACAGGACCTGACAGTGCATGTTTTTATCCACTTGAACTATAAAAAGAACTAATCTATAAACTTGTTACAAGAAAAGAAAATACATCTTTTTACTCAATATCTCACTTTTTTTTTCTCATTTAAGAGTGTAAAGCAGTAGCATTTAGAATAAGGATATGACCAGATGAAGGACCAGGGATTGCAATCCCCACAAGTATTTCAAAATGAAGCTGGAGCTTTAAGAAGTAAGCAAAACAAAAGTTTCAAAGAATTTGTAAGATATTCCCGTGCTTCATAGATAACCGATGCAATGGCAATTGAGGGATGACAAACTCCAACGCAGCCCCATAGAAAGTGGTTCTCATGCATCCTAGTCTGCAACACCCTTCAACATATGATGGATGGCACAAAATAGCAATTGGGAACGGACCCTCAATATGATCTCACAAACAATAACAGAAAATAAATAGAGATTCAGACAAACCAGTAGGCATGCTCGCAACCTTTTACAAGTGCAGTTTCTTGGAGTACTATTTTACTCAAACAAATTGCACAGAAGCCGTGATGGTTATTGATGTTACTGATGTTAGTGTCACGCCCCCCTTGGTTAGTCTCCTCCACCGCTGCTGTCAAATTCCCCTCCATGTCAGGCTGAAATCCACAGGTTTCAATTCAATTGGTATCCAAATAAACAGTATCGACACTGCACAACAACCAACATTAAAGATCTATACAGAACCCTAAAACCTAATTCAAAGAAGTATTTCAAGCTGTCAACAATAACACACAACAAAATACCAGAACTCAGTGTGCGTGTGTTGGTCTAGTGGTAGAGTGGTTAATGCCCGAGGCCAAAGGTCTCGGGTTCGAGTCCACCGTGACGCGACCTTTAAATTTCTGTATTAAATTGACCAAAAAAAAAAAAAATACTAGAACTCGTGTGCGTGTGTTGGCTTAGTGGTAGAGTGGTTAATGTCTGAGACTAAAAGGTCACGGGTTCGAGTCCACCGTAACGCGACATTTAAAATTTATGATATTTAATTGACAAAAAAAATACTAGAACTCGCAGTGAGCTTCCCATACTGCAATTATTCCCAATTAATTGTCACTTAATCTACTCACAAATCAGTAGCACATAGAGACATAGGGAATTTTCCCTTTTTTCAACAAATCTACGTCACATGTCCTCATTTGTAACGAATTAGCAATGTGTATTCATCTAATATCCGATTCCAACAGAAATAGATCCGCGCAGAAAAATGGGTCAAAACCTCTATTAAATAAGATGAATCAAGTACGAAACTCTATTAAATCGGAGAAACTCACCAATAATAAATTAACAGCCAAAAAACTGAAATAATTCCTCTCCTTCTTTATGCATTACGCTAGGAAAAAGTAAATCTAGAAAAGTACAGAAAAAAAGTGAACAAACCTCGACATGGATAGAGAGATCATGAAGAGGTACGCCAACGACTACAACGGCTCCAGACATGGCGATTTTTCCTGCTATAATTCGCAAGTACAACCTAAAAACACTATGTATCCATGGATGTCTGCAAATATACAGAAATTGAGGAAATAGGAGAAATAAACCAAAGAAGAAAAAAGAAAAAAGAAAAGGAAAAGAAGAACAAGAAATATTCGAGAGAATTATGCTGGAGGCGGAGAAGAGGCGGTTTGGGTGGGTAAATTTTAGAAATGCCGCAGGGGTCAATCTGTTTTCGCCTTACTGACTACAGAACAATTTTCATCTATTATTAAAAAAACTATTTTTGTGGATTTTTCTTATCATAAATGTCCTAATACTATTTCATTCCTTATAATCTCAAAAAATAGAAGAATTATTTATTTAAAGTAACCGCTTTAGGAGGTGTTTGGCTGAGCTTATAAGCTCTTTAAAATAGCTTATAAGTTTAATTAATGTGTTTGGCAAATTAAGTTGTTAGAGAGGTTATAAGTTTTCAAAATAAGCTCTATTAAAAAAAAAAAAACCCCAAAATCCAACTTATTTTTTAATGATCTTATAAGTTACAACAAAACTATAAAAATAACCCTGATATATTTTCTTATTTTCATATTTATCCTTATTATCCAAACATTTTAATATCTTATAAGCTTTTAATACATCATATCTTATAAGTTTTTAAAACAACTTATAAGTTGTTGGAGCTTATAAACTTTCTAACATAAGGTTAGCCAAACACCCTCTTAGTCGTGTTGAAGGTGCTAGACATCAAACGGAATCACATCAAATAAATAAATTGTATTGGTAGATTTGCCAAAGACAAACAATAGCCTTTTCTACACATTATTGTGTGTGTTGCTCTAATGATAACCAAAAGTCCCAAGTTTCAATTCATTATGATGTGATCTTTAAATTTATTTATTTAATTGAAAAGAACAAAATAAAGTTAAGATGATTTACAATGTAAATGGAAATCACACAACAACATCAAATGCATGCGCACACTAATAACAACAAAAACACGGGCCCGCACTTAAAAGAAGCAATTAAAACGATATATGCAAATGAAGAGGGAAAGAATTGGTGGAAACAACATAAGAGAGGAAGAGTAAAAAAGAGGTGAAAAAGGAGTGCCCAATTTGTAAAAGAGAATTTGCTTTTAAAAACTATGATATTATTATTTCTTTTTGACTGAAAAGGCATTATAATATTATATTTTTTTCATTTTGTTAAAATCGTAAAAGTCTACTACCATTATTTTTTATGCGTATTGAATAAACTTCGCTCCCGATCAAAATGTAATATTTGATGCATAGTGAAATGCAAAATTAATGTACCACAAGACTCACAGTAGCTAAAATACCCACTAATGTAGAAGAATGAGATTGTAATGTGAAATTGACACTTTAGCAGTAGGGAAAATGGGCCTTTGATGTCCAAAATTCAACATTACTATCTATAACCTATATAATTGAATCCTCCCCAGCCCAATGGAAATAGATTTGCAAACAAACTACAACAACCCGGTTTTCATTAACCGGAAATTTGTATATAATGAATCTCTATTATTTGCCTCAAAAATCTTTTATTTTAATATATTCAAGTAGAAATCCTCGAAGAATTGATAACAGAATGGAATAATAAATTGCATTGTTTTTTTGTTTTTTTCTTTCGTGTTTTTGATATGGAGGGAAATCCGATTTCCTTTTTATGGATGAATATTAAGTATATTATATTTGTTTGGCAATTTAAGTGATTAAAGAACTTATAAGCTTCCAAAAGCTCTAAGAGCTTATAAGCTCAAAGAAAAAAAAGCTCCAAATCCTAACTTATTTTTCAATCACCTCTTAAGTTATACCAAAATTACTCTAAGATCCATTGAATTAGTTATAAAGCCACATCATTATTTTGATATTATACAAAAAAAAAAACATGTTACTTTTTGACTGGGTCCTGCTAATTTGGGTTTCAGAGGCCCACAATTGTAGGTCTTCATGAGATATAAGGTGGGCTTGGTTTGCGTGCCATCGATCGGTTCAATAACTAATTTTGATCCAAATAGAGTAGCTCGATTATTTTACATTAGTGAAAATATAGTGACTTATTTCCCAAATATATAGGAGTAGCACTGAAGATTAGAAAAAATCGTGATGATTGCAAATACAAATTATTGAATTTTTTTCACGACGAGACGTAAACGTAATTCGCAATGACTATGCATATCCATGTTTTACTAAATTATATTTATAAGTTCACAAAAATTGCACTAAATAAGTTATGTGCGATCGGTGTGCAAGTTGCAACTATTACCCATGCTAGTACTTTCCATTTCCATCAATATGATTTTATATAATAAAACGTAAATTATACCAAGTAAATATTGTGTGACGAGCTCCATCGAACTGAGATTAAAGGATGAATTCGTGATATCAACTAACAAACTTATATATTTCACTATTAGCCAGGTTACCCGATGGGTGCAAATATGTCGTATATAAAAATTATATAACTTGGCAAAGTATTCTCATTTTTAAATGCTTTTTTAGGACACTTAGTAAAAGTATAGTTTGACATTTACGGTACGAGGATTTTATCATGTTATTTAGAGGTGGCAAAAGAATGGGTAGGGTCAGGCCGATATGAACCTGATGGACTTTTTCTTAAAATTGGATAAGTTCGGGTTGGCCCGAAAATATGTTTAGCCAAAAAGGGGACCCCAGCCAGGGCCGAAGTAATGTTCGTAGTAGGGTCGGGCCAAGTCCACTGGGCTTTTGATCGTTTTTGGCTGGTTTGGCCGATCCAAAATTTCAATCGATGTTAAATCTCTTGGCCCAATCCGATCCAAAATCTGGTTGGGCCTATTTTTACCAGCTCTATTATTATCATTTTATATATATAGAAGAGAAGGTGTATCGATTCTAGATTCCATAACTTCGGAGGCACACATTTATGTATTTGGATACATGAGCATTCACCTCAATTAAATTATAGTTATGATCCATTTAAATCTATGATATATTTAAATCTAAATAATAAAATCTAATGAAAAACCATATTCATCCCTAATTAATTATTAATTAAGAATTAACACTAATTGCGACCATCCGCCGCACCAAACTCTTGCCTAAATTAGATGGGATATGAATTCTATTGTAGCTTTTACTCACCTCTTCTTCATCTCTAGTGTGTTCAACATATATGTATGTACATTTACGTCCTTTTGGAAATAGCACAATAATGATGTGAATATTTTTGTAATTAAAAGGTTTGAGTTTGAATCTCACCAATATATTTTATCTAGATAAAGCCTATTGTTGCATAAAGTTTTTTGAAACGATTTAAATCTCATGAGTGATTTGCATACTATTACATAAAATTTGAATTTATTTCATGTCCACACCAAGTAGTATTTACAAATTATTCTCATTTTTTTTCCATCCTTATACGTTTAGCTCAATTAATTAAGCACTAGTAGATTTGAAATAAAATTATTTTCATTTAAAAAAAATGTATTTATATGATAAAATTTGTACGAGATGTATATTTAATACATTATGATAAATTTTGAACAATATATAGGAAGTATCAAAGATAGATCGTTGATGAGAAAAACAAAAAAGTCAAATCCTGCATCAACTAAAAGTGGCGAGCGTGACTGTGAATGTGATGGAAGAGTTAATGATTTTGAGCAAAACTACAAAAGTAAATCTACGCACCCTACCTTATCACAAATTTGTGAAACACACGAAAATAGGCAGCGCTCCCACCCAAAAACCTCTATATTGCAATACAAGCATACAACTCCTTCATTCTTTTTCTATTCAATTCCTCTTTCCATCCCATCATAATAAATTTTCAAAAAATAAAAATTTAAAATTCGATCCATGTCATTTAGATAAACAAATTTTAGCTCATTTTATACTTATAAATGTGATGCAACATATGCGAGGAAACTACACAATTGAGAGCATTTTAAAGCAGCATGGTGTTAATTGACCGAGCTTAAAGTTCCATATAATAAAACCTATTAAATTATTAAATTTAAATTTGAAGTTTAAAATTTTCAATTCGATATGTATATGCAATAATATTGTAATTCCATGAGATAAGTTTTTAATCTCATAAACTAATTTTTAATATATCAAAATTAAATAAATGAGTTTTTCATTTAATAAAGTTGACTTACACAATCACTTTAATTCCCAACCAACCCTCCCTCCCTCCTCCCTCCCACTTCTTTCCGACAGCCAACCTCCCCTTCTCTTTTCCGACGGCCAACTCTCCTTCTTTCTTCTCGACGGCCAACTCTCCATTCCTTCCTGTTCCCAATCATCCCTCCTTCCTCCGTCGCGGTCCAACCTCCTCCATCTCCTTTTCCCGACGTCCAACCGAATCGGAGGCCAACCCCATCCTCCCTTTTTCACTCAATTGACCGAGCTTAAAAGTTCCATATAATAAATCACCTATTGGTTATCTTTGGATCTCAATTTGAGGGTGTTTCATTGATGAAGAATATTTTTGTAATTTTAATTAGAAATGAGTAAAAAGAGTAGTATGTCAGTATATGAATTAAATTAAGTAGGTATATTAACATTTGAGACAATTCTCTCCATTAACACATAATATAATATGCATTCCATCCACCAACGGCGTATCACAATTGCTTTATTCAGTATCTATAAAGATTATGTCATTTTTTGGGATATTCAATACTTAGAATTCAATCTCATAATCATTCATTATTAACCAAAAAATCACCCATTAACTCATACTTAATTCTTATAATTCAACTTCAACCTAAATCACTCATTTCTTACATAGTGAGATCTTTTTCCATTCAAATAATCTATCAAATATTTTATTAAAACTCATGTCTCATGCATCAAGTGACATATTCTTGATAAACAAATGAAATATTATTTATTTTATACTGATTTTGTTGATAGACATTAGTTGATTGTTTTCATAACACTATCTCCAAACACATCATCTCAAACATACTCAATCACACCTATACATAGCATTTTTACAACCTTTTAAAACTTACAAAACACTACAGATTATAATAGATGAGTCGTCGAAATGGGAAATTTGCAACAATAACATAAAGGAAAAGTCTTGTACAATTCTAGCGAATACTCCATCCGTCCATCAAATATGAATCACTTGATATATGGTATAAATTTTAAAAAAACTATTTAATAGATTATTTGAATGAAGAAATACCACTTATATGACACATTCTCGATGAACGAACGACTATTATATATCAAAAAAATCATCATGTGAACTAGGGATGTTAATGGGTGGATTTTACCCAGATCGATCCGGAACCGTTCAAAACCCATTAAATTTTAAAGTAGCGGTTCTGGTTCTGGTTCCAGACCTGCTTTAGACCCGGACCGTTTAGATCTATAGTTTGATGGTCCGATCCGGATCTGATTCTGGTTCCAGAACCAGAACCAATACTTATTTATTGGTTCTGATTCGATGAAAACCCGTCTATTGACAAGTTTAAGTTTAAATAGGCTTGTCAATGAGCTAGTTTTATCTATATTGATTCAAAATCACTCATAACATATTAGATTATAAAGCAACGGTTTCGGTTTTAGTTCTGATTCTTGTATGGTTCTGGTCCGATTCTGGTTCCAGACCTATTAAGATTCGGACCGCTTAACACCCATAGTTGATGGTCCGATCCGGATCCGGTGTCTAATGGGTCGGTTCCAGAATCAGAATCATTACTTATTTATTGGTTCTGGTTCGGGTAAAACTCATCCATTGACGTCCCTAATGTGAACTCTAACATTTAAAATATGTAAATTCAAAATCTAAAAATCTAGCCCATCAAACAATTCTTAATTGTTTGAATCTTCCTACACAAGTTTTTGTCTAAATTAATTCCACGGAGACTGAAACTAATTAATTAAATAGTCAAAATATTTTTGTTTCTCTGTCGTTGAAATGTGACTGATTTTATTGTAGAGAATTCCAAGAGTACTTTTGGCCAAGTAAATAACTTGTCCACAAGTAGCTTGTTATGTTATGATAGGACACAACCCAATTGGATTGGCCACATGTTAGCTAGAGGCACTGAATCAAATCAACAGTACTCGCTTTAAAATCTTTCACCTTAATGGTTTTATTTTTAAAAAATAATTTAATCACAACATAGGATGATCTATGGGTTGTTACCCAACTTTGAATAAAGTTTTTCATTTAACCAGCAACTCTACTTCCACTAGCCAATGAAGTTAACAAATATAGTTTTTCTTTTTCTTCTAAATTAAAAATAGAGCTTATCGAGAAAACGAAGTAATTAATGTGAAATCTCAAATTTGAAAAAAAAAAAAAGATGTGGAGAATGTGAGAGCGCGTGGGAAGCGGAGGAGATATTGGAGGGCGTGCGGAAAGCAAGAGAAGGGGACAAAAACGTACGGCGGAGGAAATCGCGGGATATATAGAGGCGGTGGTTTGAGAGAGAGAGAGAGAGAGAGACAGATTAGATGCAGCGGTGGGCTCGAGATACGCCTCGTCTTTCGGGTTTTACAAAAAATAAGCACTGCCATTGCCATGCCACTTTCTCTGTGTAGAGTAGTGAGTAGGCTCATGCAGTAGATCTTCGCTGTAACACACTTCTAATTCATTCACACCACAACAGAATCAGGGACTTTATGCCCCACTCATCCACACTTTTTCGCTCGGCGCGTCTACGGACGCCGCTTCACTACTATTTAAATGTTTATTTTAATTTAAGCATATATTAAAACACTGTAATTTCGATGTCAATTTATAATTTGTTTCATTTATTATGTTGGTATATCCCAAATTTCTTCTTAATTCATTTATATATGTTATTTCACGAAATATTTTTAATTACTATTCTCAACAAACTCTTTATTTATAATTTCACCACTTATGATCAATCACTAATTAATTTAAACATTATATTTATGTGAGATCTTTACTTCACTCACAATACATTCAATAATTTTTATTAAAATTTATTTTTAAATTTTCCAAAAAAAGAAAATTAAAAACAAATGGCGTATTTTTACGAAGTAAGATCTTTGTGTTGGTAGTCCGCATCAGAGTAGTCATGTCGAAAAATTAAAATGCCATAATTGCAACAGATATTTAAAATTGTTGAAAAAAATAATGTCATTTTTCACAGTAATTACAATAGAAGTGGTGATAATACAATTGAACTCTTCAATTTATTAATTTATATGTTCTCTCAATTTGATTTTGATGAAATCTCATATGACTAATGAAATTTTACATAATCACACATAAAAACTACACTCTAATTGAAATTCTAGGCGAGTGACATATCCTAATTGAAATTGAAGCTATGATTCACATGCTTCCCAACATGAAACCACATCTTTTAATACGTAGGGGCCTTTACTTTTGTTTTTGGTTGTTAAACACCCATACTTTTATGACCTGACATTTGAAATATACAAATATTATCCAAAAATTACTTCATTGTTACAAACATAACCTTCTTATTTAATGACATCGAAGTAAACGTAACCTGGACTAATAGCCACGTAAGACAAAACAACATCGTTTTATTTCATGTGGCAAGAATTGAAGGCCACATCAACAATCATTAGGTCACATTATGTTTCATTCGACACCAATAGACTATCATGCTATATTTCTATAACGGAGCAATTTTAGGGGCATATTTGAATATTTTAAAATATCAGATAATAAAATACTTACACAAAATAAAGTTATATCATATTTGAATATTAATCCTAAATACAATTTAAGATATTTTCAAAATTTTATATAAAAAATAAATTATCTCAATTTCATTATCCTTGACTTAAATTACAATATAAAAAGAAAAAGAAAAAGATGTATGTCGTTTCCTGTAAACAAAATCGTATACCTCATTGGCATGCCAGTAACTATATGCATATGGATTAGAACATTAGAATACATCTATTTGTTGATAACTTTAAGATTCCTTCACTCTTCATAGTATATAAGACAATTGGAGATCATGTGACTTGTTTGAATTTGGGGCAACACCAGTTATTAAATTAGGTTGAATTTAGTTAATTATGTAATCTAACCTAGTATATAAGTCAAAGTAGGTAGAATTTGCATCTGTCCCCTACTAACTATACAAAAAGACTGCGTTTAGGCACCAATTATTGAATTGGAAGGTAAATTAAAGAACGATTATAGCCTTAAATTAAGTCGAGAATTGATTACTAGCTTCTCTAACGCCCCTACTACACGTTCTATGTCATATAGCACGAGCCTAATTTCCCAAAACCTAATTCTTTGAATTTTACTTTGTTTAATTATCATGAAAGGTTCATTGTTGGAATTATCCACAAGACTACAAAGACATTATCCATTGCGGATGGAAGAAAAAGACATCAATATAAATAAAAAACTTTTGTAAAGTAAACTACTACAGAAATCTTATCCGTCGATTTCGTAAGAAAGGTTGGTGTGACTTTAGACAAACATATGAACAACACTATTCTTTTTTGCTTTTATATACTTTGTTTTTTTAGCACAACAACACTAAACTAAATATCTTTCTAGTCATTTAGTTTTGAAAAGAAAAAATATATACTTACAAAATGGTGTAAAGAAATGGTTAATAACCGCGAATAAAGCAATTTTTACATTACAAATACTACATACTTATTAAATTGTATTTATAACAACATCCTCATGTTTTTCAAACTAATTTTTTATGTGTAATACTAAAATCATGTAAGTTTATTGTTAAAAAAACGAGAATGCTATAATTTTTAGAAAGTTGTAGCGCTGTAATCAAGGTAATTTTGAAGACATGTAAAATTGTAAATTGAATAAAGATCAAATTTTATATAATAACTTAATCCAAAAATATTATGCTCAATACATAAAGTATATCCTTTATGACAATGTTGCGGGTAGTATTAGAGAAACACAAATAATAAAATTAACTTCATTCGTCCACGAAAAACTTTCATTTAATTCTATTTGGATCAATCCACCAAAAATATTCATTTTATTTTGAACATGTTCCAAATATAGAGCTTAATATTTTCACCCTCATCTACCAACTTATTTTTTTAAATGTCATATGACCAACTTTTTTATTCTAATCGCACGATCTATTAATATATTTATTTATTATTTTCATATCCCATATTTTTCACAATCTCACTATTATTAATCTATTCATCTTCATAACCCACATTTAATTCTACTAACACTTTAATTATATCCATTACAATTTACTAAAACTAGTGTCACCAAATAAATTAACGATTTTGATAGACGGATGAACTATTTTTTAATATTTTAAGTTTATAAAAACTCATATTTGTTATATTCAATGTAATACCTACAAACCGCATAGAATATGCAAAAGTCACATGAAATTTCAGATATCACACCGACCTAGATACTATATACAAATAATGCTTTATATCATTGTATCCAAATTGGTTAATCGTACAAAAGTAGTGTATAGTATATAGTTAATTTATATATATATATATATATATAGAAGCAATTCTAATATAAATTGGATCTGTTGAAATTGACATATGGATCATGAAATAAAGAATTTGAATATATATATATATATATATATATATATATATATATATATATATTGAAAATACTACAGATTTTTGCGAGTCATAAATACATATATGACTATATGAAATACCACAAGAGTGGTGCTCACATGGGAGGAAAAGCGCGTGGGTTAACTGAGAGGAGAAAGTGGTAAAAGAAAGGCGTGGATAGCGTGTATAGGTCTTTGCTTAGGAGATGAGAATAGGCTGCGGGTATAGAAAAGTCATTTCCCTTCCAGACCGCCGCTTTCCTTTTCTCATTGAAATAATCAAATCTTACATTATTTTATACGCTTAGATTTCATAATTATATTTAGTAACAGTATAAAAAAATCAGAAAAACAATTTTCCAAATAAATTGTAGTGACGTGCGGTGACATTCGTCACGGTCCATGGTATTTCAAGCCGACAACTGTACAATGTGACGGACCAATCAATTGTTTATCCTTAAAAGTAGAACCTCCTTTTCTTTTTTCACCATCTCATAACCGATCTCGATATGCCCTCTAGACATGGCAAGTTTTTCACAAGATTATCAAATCTTTTTTACTAGATATGGGCAAGATTTTCACAATATCATCAAATCTTTTTTTAGGTATTGGATAGAGGAGATCACTGGTCCAGTTTCGACTTGAACCAATTTGAAACCGTTAGTTAATTGTTATAAAATAATAGACTCGAAATGGCCCGTCTGATAAAGTTGGAGGGGCGGTTCCAACTGAGAACTATCAGTTTCGAGGCGATAGAACCCTGCGGTCACTTGCGAGGAGTTCGGACTTCTAAATTGACATTAAAGCTGTTCGGTTTCGATTAATCGAATCGCATTTTTCAATTAATTGAATCGAATTTCTCCAAAAAAGTGGAACCGAAATCGAACCGTTTTAAATTTTTGGTTAATCGAAAACCAATCGGTTCCAACGGTTCGGTTTTCGGTTAATCGAAAAATCGAATTAAAATTAATTAATAATAAAAATAAATAAAATAATAAATAAAATAAATAAAATAATAATTAAAAAACTGAAACTTATTATAAATAAATAAAATATTTAACAAATAATAAAAATAATTAATAAAGTAATAACGAAAAATTGATTTTTAGAATTTTAATTAATTAATTAATAATTAAAATAAAAATGGTTTTCGGTTCGAAGCGTTCGGTTATCGGTTAACCAATAACGAAAAATTTCAACTCTGGGCAAAACCGAACCGATAACTTTATTGGGTATCTTTGAAAGCAGCGCTTATCGTTTCGATCCGGTCGAGTCGGAATTTATCGAGTTTGGTTCGGTTCGATTCTAACCAAAACCGTTAGACACTCCTACCCACGGGTGCTTGTGATGCCAATGGATATCGACCCCGAGATACACACTATGTTCTTTGGTTACTATAAAACTGAAATAAACATGAATAATTACGTAGAAAACAACTTAGAACAAATGAGATCTTTATTTGAGGGGGAAAAAGTTTGAAATTTATAAATTACAACATGCAAAAAAAGAAAGATAAAACAAATATGGCTTCAACTTATTATAACTATAACAACCAAATTTCTATATTGACGGTTATGCCCACTTATCAACTTAAATTTTTTCAATGTATTTTGGCCTTATTCACATGCTCATTCAGAAATTTTAGATGATCATCAGTTGTTCGTCCCACGATTGCTCCAAATCTAACACATTTAACCTTAGAAATTTTATGAGATGAATTTTCGTAAAAAAAATGTGCCTTATCTATATGACGGCCATAACATCACTACTTTCTATACAAAATTTATCATATCTAATGGTTTTTTGTCATTCTCTTAAATGTGAGTATTTGCTACATATTTTTATTAAAGTAAGTAATTTCTGCACGTGCTTTGTCAAAAGTAGGCATTTTAACATTTCACCCGTTTAGTAACTATGTATTAATATTAACTAATAATTTGTTATTGTTAATTAATTAGTTTATCAGTGTACAAAAATATCATCAATCGCCCTCTTGTAGAGACAAATATTCTCTTAGGCGTATTATAAAGAGATGGATTAAGACGAAATACAAAGACAAAAAATAAGATATGCTACCAGATTTAATGAGGCTATTCTCTAATTTTTAATAAGATGAAATATATAATCGATGCATAATATGATAACGTTTCAAAGATAATATTAGTTCTTTTTAAGTATACTTTTTTTTTCAAAATTGAATACAATCTAATGTTTATTTAGCAATAACACTTTATGTCTTATCAGTGCAAAACCAAAGGATCACATTAAGTTACGATGCTTTCAACAAATTCATAATTGTCACCACCGCCATTTTATTTTATATAAATTACTATATTAAAGTGTAAATCTCTAATTTTCTCTTTCTCTTTCTCTCTCTACTTCTCTTCCATTTTTCTTTTCTTTTCTTTTCTTTTCTTTTCATTCTCTTTCCTATAATTTCATTGGGAAAAAAAATTATGCTATTTCATTCATAAAAATATAGGTAATATGCATTTTAAATTATGGATCGTGAATTCGTGATAAGAGTTTTAATTTAATATATTATATATATATAATTAACTTTAAATGAACAAATTATAATCCTTTAAAATTTCTCCTCGATTGAAAAAATAATGGAGTGAATTGTATACATATTTATAAAATTCCTTTCTATACAAATACATATTCAAATTTAGAGGCAATGTGCACAAAATGCAACTATAAAAAGCATTATTGTAAAAATAAATAAGCATAACGATTTGCAATTGATTCATTTTTAAAATTAAGGTATTATGAATTATATTTTTATTTTAACTTTACGTTTTCAATATATTTAACCTAAAACCTTATCTATCGCACGTACACAAATTTAACCTTGCAAACTCCTCGCAGTTCACTCTCCCTAACCAAATTATTATTTTATCCAAACCATCGGAAAGTAATGTTTTGCTTGGCCCCATTGTTTAACCAAGTACCATAAGGAATGACCTTCCGAAGATGAAGAATTATTCGTTTGTGTACTTTATGACCGAATTGACAAGGTCAATCTATTCAAGATGTATATGGTGTATTTATTTTAATTAAATTTTAATTATGACTAGATCTAATTATAAACTAATAAATTTTAACTAGTTATCAGTGAACACCAATTGAAGTAGTGAATGCACTGTATTCAGATATAAACAAACTTTTGCTTCGATCTGACAAGCAAGTTTCAATGAGAGAGCTCATGCCATTATTGGACGAAGTTAATACCAACTCAGATAGTAATTCAAATAACATAAAACCCATATTAGTAATATATTTCCTTTATTTTTTTATAAATATCTACAATCGGCAAATATATATATATAAAGAAAATAAATAAATGACCCACATAAAGTTAACTCAGTTGGTTAAAAGATAGTAGATTTTATATAAAATAATAATAAAACGATAAATACATTCAGACAACTAATTATCAAATTTCAAAAGTATTAAATAAGAATAAATATGAAATACATCATAATTTTACTATCATATTATGAACTGTAACACTTATTAAAAAAACCGATACTATTGGGGCATCTAAAAAAAGAACGGATAGATTAATATATAATACTCCATCATTCTCACCCAAGACAACTCATTTTATTTCAGCACGATTATTTAGGAGAAATGTATAAATTGATTAAAGTGATAAAAAGTAGGTAGGTCCCATAATTTTTGAATAAATAATTATTTTCTTAAAAATATCATATTGGATGAAACAACTCAAAAAGGATTATTACGTCATATTAGGTGGGACGGAGAGAGTACAAAAGTTCCATATTATCCTTTTTTTAATTCATGGATAATCCACAATCACTATTTTTAATGCTCATTGGATAAATCCCACGTTCCAATGCAATAGCCCGTAAACCACACATGACGGATAAGCATCACTTGAAAAATCACATATGATAAACTAATACCTAGATGTTAGTGGAATGTGAAACTATAACCTTTGATCACATAAACCAGAATTATAATATATCTTAATCTTGTTCTGATAAACACTAACTTAATTAGGTGATTCGAACTGTCAATCAATAACGAATAACATTTTACTAATTTAATGGCTTCATCTTGCTTAATAATTTTAATTATTAAGTATCATGAATAATTTATGTACAACACGCATTTAATATCCATTCGCATCCCAAAGTTTGACCACGCAATGACTTCAAATAGATGAAATGCTTTCAACGAGCAATACTGTATATTTAAGTCGATACATCTAATCAATTTCAATCACTGTGAACAAAATTCAAATTCAAACACTATATATAACATAGCTATGTTTTTTTCCCAATAAAATAAAAACATAGCTACATGTTCAATTATTTAGGGCTACCTTTTTATGCCATCCCCGCAAGATGCGGGCACCATTTTGGAATGGTCCCTTCTTTTACTTACCACTTACCACCACTAATCTCATCCGTGGTTAAAGTAGACTTCAACCTTAGTATAATAATTCATGTATTAATCTAACTAAATTATATAAAACCAATTTAAATCTATATTAAAAAATGGTTACCCTTTTAAGGGATAAGAATAGTTTTTTCGACGCCTTTATGAGTGCATGCATCTGCAGATAAATACTCCCTCCGTCTTATCTAAAGTGTCCAATTTTTTTGGATACGGATATTTAAGAGAAATGTATAAAGTAATTAAAGTGTTAAAAGTAGGTAGAGCCCATACTTTTTGAAGGAATAATTATTTTTTAAAATGAAATAAGACATTTGTAATGAGATAATCAAAAAAAAATGAGATATTTTAAATGAATCGAGATATAATATATTTGTGTTAAATGGAAGAGAGCTTTAAAAGAGGGTAACATGGGCTGATTCGAGACTATATGGGGAACCGACACCTGTGCTCTCAAGTCACCTCCCAAAAATTTACCCTTTCAGATTTTACCTTCTGCGATGATATGTCACGAATCATAATCTTTACCACCTACATAGCATATAATTATTTCAGTTTGCACTTTTATAATAAGAAAGAGTTCATTGATAAAAAAAAATTAATCTTTCGATATTAATGCAATTTAGATTAGATTTTCAAATTGTTTCCAAATTATCCAAACAAAGCTAGATTTGTGAAACATCGATTAATATAAGCTAATTTGAAGAGAGAGGAGGAAGATCCGATCCTAGAGGAGCAATATAATTGTGTATAAAGAAATTAGATTAGATGAGAAAGGGCATCTACAGTAATCACTCCTCGCATTATCAATACACGAATACTCTCTCTCTCTCCGTGGACGTAGATCTTATTCATAGATCGAACCACGTAAATCTTTGGTGTTCTTGTGCATTTAATTCCCTTACGAAATTAAGATCAATTAATGTCAAAATTTGAATTCAATTACTAACCAATATTAATACTATTATAAAAATATTAGCTAGTATAAATTTGAATTTAAATATGAGCACTCTTGAATTGTCAAATCGTCTATATACAAATATTTGTGTATGGGAGTGGCCTGTAAATAAATAACGTATTACAGTAACTTTTAAACCTCTTTTCCAAGAAATGATTAGTTGCCCCTTAATTAGATTTTAAAACTGAAGCAGAGAATGACACTTAATTCAGTGCCCGTAGAATATATATTAGTGTCAGAACCATGTTACATCTATTATGATTATTTTAGTGGGAGCTACAAAAGATTATTGTACTAATTGTAAAAAAATATAGGCATGAATTTTTGGGGAATAAGCCTACATATAGGATATAATCATAGTTATAATCTATCCTTTCTGAATAGGACTATCCAATTAATGTAATCTCAGCTTAGCGATGAGTGGGAGAAAATATTTAGCAATTTTTGGCATTTTGCCAAAACAGTAATGTCTTTTTTTTTTTTTCTATCAAGCGGAACCTTAGCTGCTACGCTAATGGTGCATAATAGATAAATCTCATATTTTTATATATGTATGTTTCTAATGATACAGTGGTTAATATACGAGGTCATAGGTCTCGGGTTCGAGTTCATCGTGATACGATCTTTAAATTTCTGTATTAAATTAACCAAAAAAGATAAACCTCATATTCCTATATAATAATCTATAAATCATATATGACAGTTAAATCATAATTGAAAAATTAGATATAAGATGCTCAAATCTATAAAAAATATTTGATGTAGTTCGAACATATGACATCTAATGTACTTCTTTTTTTGTGCCTTTGTGGTTGAAATCACCAATTGTATGCTTGTAGCTGAGTTCTATTATTTTTTAAATTTTCTAATGCCATTTTGAATAGGTTAAATTTCGTGCCTTGCGCGATATATAAATATATATGCACATATATTGATTTAATTAAAAACAAGTTGTTGTTTTTTTTCAAAATGAAATTTGAATTATGAGAAAAATAGATATCCTTGAAAGTGAGGACTTGGCGAAGTGGTTTCATTTTTTATCTAGTACTAGTATAAGAATGATCGACAAAGATTTTCAAAATAATAATTATTTTGAAATTCAATATTTGATTAAAATTAATACTAAGGTCGAACCTAATTCTGATTTGATCACATCAAATTAGGATCAAACCTCTACCTTGTGTTATGTCAAAATTATGATCTAGATTCATGTGATCAAAAAGTCATAAGTTCGAATCGTACTACATCTGATTTTTAAATATGATTTACTCATCTTATTTAGTTTTCATGTTATTGAATATGGAGCTACTATAACATGGAATTTATCTACTATTATGGTTTTATGGGTTGGGTGGCCCGACGAAATGCTATCGGTGAAAATATGGTAGCCCATCCATTCCATCTGTGCCACGGGTCATAGGCCAAACCGCCTAATATTTAATTTAATAAGATATTATTTTAATTTCAAAAAATATGATAACAATAAATAAATTAAATCTACTAACATCAATTTCAAAGTAAATAAGATAAATTACGTCTACTAACATCAATTCCAAAATAAATAAAATAAATTAAATCTACTAACAAGTCTAATATCAATTTCAATGTAAATAAGATAAACTTAAAGTTACAAATATCATCAAACATCAAACATCGGCCTTAAAGAAATGTAATAGAGAGGGATGGGCGAAATGAGGAGTTTTAATAGTCATTCATTTTATTTTTATATTTAGTATTTAGTATTTTACTATATCTTGATTTAGCGGTGTGTATTCCCATATATATATATATATATAGGAGATGGATTAGGTAGGAAATGATAATTTGATAGGAAATGAGAATGAATCTGGACATTTGATTAGCTGGATCATTGGTTGATATTTAATTTCGGTTGTGCTACAGTCTTGTGTTTTGTGTGCTACGTGATTACTGTGCAGCACTAAAACTCTTCTTGTGCTACACTGCAAAGAAATATATGTTAAACTAATATGTGCAACATAGTAATTCTTATTGTGCTATACAAATATGAAAGATATACTAGATTTACATATCTATTCTTATTTCCTACACTTATTTCCATCCTCACGTGAACCATCACCTATATATATATATATATATATATGACAAAGACAAACTCATTTCATCACTATATATTTCAGTTTGATTTTTTTTACCTCATCTATCTTCTTTTTATGTTTTCCGATTCAAATACTATTATTTCGCTATTTTGCTACCTCAGTCGTTTTCTGTTTATATATTTTTCGTTTCAAAAGATTTGAGAACTTATAACAATAAAATATTTTACATTTCTATTACAAAAATCGAACTGTTTAGTTAATTGACTAAAAATATATGTTATATGACTAATTTAAACCACTTTAATACCCTTTTGTGGGAGCTTTTGAACTGTTATAAAACTGATTTTAGTACAACTCTGTAAATTTCCAAATTTTTATTTCTTAAATATGTGATATACCTTTTTTGAATTCTTTGAATAATATATATATATATATATATATAATATTATGAGGCAAATGCACCACATTGATTCTTTATTCTATATGTAACTTTTATTTATTTTGATTCTTATTTCTAAAATCTCACATCGATATTTTATGAGATTTCATCAAATAAAAACCTATATAGTAACATAATTATATTAAACCCACATTCTTTTCACATTTATATGAATAGGGTATTAGCAGCTGTTTCCAATTGTTGTTCCCTACCTATATGTGTCTGGTTTCGGGTACAAGTACCATTTTGTTTAAAGATCATTCGAACTTTTCTTGGGAGTATGGTGTGGGGCATTTTACAAGATGTTTCTAATCTACCCTTATATGATTTTGTTCGCCAAATATGAAAAAAAACTAGAGGTTATTTGTATTCCTCGGAAACCCCGCCCACCGGTTCCCTCTGCCCCTATCATACTCCAGCTTGGTAGTTTCCACCGCTCGTCCAAGGTTGAGCCTTGGGATCTGACGACGGACTTAAAAGTCACCTACAGACGCTTTACGTCCAATCATTCTGGCAACCGAAGCCCCGATGAACAATGACTAATGTTCATCTGTAATATTTGGATTTTATTAAGACAAGTAACCAATTTTTATAACAATTAATTTCTATAAGTTCAAATAATTTTGATGAGTTACCGGATATTATTATACGAATTTGATACGAGAACGGTAATTTACCATTATTTATACTAATGACTAATGATCATATTCATTTTATCACAGTCATACAAATATTATTTCATTCGATTGGTCATAAACACAATATAAAGCTATTATAAATTATCACATAAGATAATTTTTGTCAAAAAAATAAAAATAACAGTACTAAAATAAGAATTTAGTTGAGCTGAGCTGGTGCAGTAGTATAAGGAAATTAAATTAAAGTGATATGTATAAATAAAAAAACATTGAAATGAAAAGGGATACAACGGAAATAGAAGAAAATAAGACAGTTGCTAAATGATAAAGATAAAAAGTTCGTGTGCCTAAAGATTTGGAAGCAACGCAACGAAACCTAAAATTCTCCATTCTATTTGACTTTTCAAAAAATAAATAAATAATCTCCCTTCTATTCTATGTATAACAACTCAAGAATACCACATCTTAAATTCTAGTCCTTCCGCATAAATCAGGGATAGACGTGTTTAAGACCATTCGACATATTAAAATTTGTTTTAATGAAATAAGATTCGAATTTAAATGCCGTCAAATATTTTTAAAATTATAAATAATATTATGGAATGTGAATTTGAATTCGAATATTTAACTTATCTAATTAACTTTTTTACACAATCGTTTGTTTTTCAATGGGACTTATTGGTAGAGGAGAAAGTCAAGCTTCACATGGCCAGCCCGATGAGTCACATTGGACCATAAGATTTTAGATTCGATGGAATTTGGGATCAGATTCATCTATAATTAGTAAAAGTCTGATAGATTTGGATCAATACCATCTAACTCAAAAATTTTATACTCCTCCATCCACCAAAATCGTTCATTGATTTTGGTGATACGAGTTTTAATAAATTATAATAAGTGTAAAGTAAGTAGATATAAAAAATGAATCATTGGGATAATAAATTAATATATTAATGGATAGTGGTGTAAAAAGATGGACCATAAGTGATTTTTTTATAAATAAGTGGATATGTTTATGGTAATAATGTGAAATTGATATTTCCAAAAATAAAAGTAAACATTTTTTGTGGACAGACCACAATGAAATTAAATAAACGTATTTGATGGACGGAGGGAGTATTATACACGCCTAGTTGGGTTCCCTTTTCCAATTCGATGAATTTTCGAGTCGACCTGATCAAACTGGATTTTTGGGAAATGCCAGTGGACTCGGGTTGGATGGCCCGACCCGATATTTTACCAATTCTACTTATTGGCAACATTTTTCAATTATCTTTAGTTATAATAGCAATAAGTTCGAGCGTGATTTAACCTCAAATCTCAAATATCAACCATACTTAATAAGAATAATCTTCAACCCATCCTGTCTTCTGTGGCGCAAACTATTATATATGAGTAGTGCATTTTGAATAGAGATTGTTGTTAGTATGGTTAAAAATGAATTAAATTACTAGCAGCTATTCGAATATTTGTTTGCTCTTTGCAGAAACGAATCAAGCTTGAGCTTAACAGTATTTGACTCGTTAAGTGATTTAGTTAAAAAATATAAAATTATTAACTAATACTCCACTTGTCCTATTTAAAATATTTCATTTTCTTTTTGGTTACCCCATTGTAAATGTTTCATTCCATTTTAAAAAATAATTATCCCTTCAAATGGTATGAGTCATACCAATTTTTATCTTTTAACTACTTTATATCATTTTTCTAAATACTAATATCCAAAATAAATGAGACATTTTAAATCGGATGAACAAAGTATTAATTATGCTTTTATCATATATGATCTCTGTCTACAATAAGTGTATCACTAATGGACAATACAAGTTTTAATAAAGTTGTTGGTTAGTGTTGTTTGAGTGGATAAATAGTATCTCGAGCTGTGAGTGGTAAGAATAATTTTTTGATAAATAATGAGTGATTGTGAATTTTAATAATTAAAAACAGTGTTCTAAATAGGAAAATGATATAATTTTCATGGACGCCGAATAAGATAATTATGATACACTTATCGTGTACGGAGAGAGTAATTAATAATAATTATATTATTTTTTCTTTTTATTAGTTAAGGGAAAAATAATGAATATATTATATTATTGTATTTAAAATAATTATTTGCAAATAAAATGATTAATATTTTAAATACGATTAAGTTCGTAGATCTCGACGAATTCAGTAATTTAAATTCAAGGCTCAATTTGACAGTAGATGAATAAGGCTCAAGTACAATAATATTCAACTCGCTCGATTAAGTCATAGGTATTCTACTTTCCCTTGTATAAAAAATAAAATAATCTCTTACTTATTTCGATTCCCTAATTCTATTACTCGTGTTCTATAAATATTTCTAAATAAAACAGTATGCATATAGAAAATCTGTTTAATTTAGGGGTGGTATCCTGTGCGCACGCGCACGCGTGATGAGACTCATCCCTAATTAATTTTAAATTAATTCGTTATATTAAATTAATTAATTAAATTAATTAATAAATCATAATTATGAATTAATAAATAATAATTATGAATTAAAAATCTTAATTTTAATTTAATAAATATTAGTTTTGAATTAATAAACCTAATCGTGAATTAATAAATCTTAATTTGAATTAATAAACCATAATTTTGAATAATAAACCCTTATTAGAATTAATAAACTCTAATTTTGAATTAATAAATCATACTTAAAATTAATAAACCCTAATTTTGAATAATAAATCATAACTTTGAATAATTATAATAAACTATGATTGTGAATTAATAAATCTTAATTCTAAATTAATTTATAATTTTAAATTAATAAATTTAATTATAAATTAATAAATCTATTTATTCTTATTTATTATAATTAATGTATAATTATTTTAATAAAAAATTTGGATGAGGCGTAGCTCACCAAGTTTTTGTCTTAATTTAGTTGGTAGATGAAGTAAAATGTTTCTATCGGTAATAATGGAGCGATTAATTGGTTTTAGGCAGGGAGTAGTCAACTGTTGGCAGAGGAGGGGCCACACCACCAGATTTAACGTCTGATGTGATGCCAATTTCTTCTCCTATATTATTTCTCCCATCTCTTTCCACTGATAATTCTTCACTGCCACACAATTTTCCTCCTCTTTTTGCTTTTCCTGCTAAATACTCCTCTTTTTATTATTGACTTTATTTTTGTTTTTTCCCATTTTAAATAATTCTATTAAATAATTATATTATGGGGTTTAAATGATTTATTGGGATTCAACTGTCAATTACTGTTGCTTTGGTTTGGGAGTTTTGCTAACAAATTATAAATTGAGATATTTTTAGTATATGTTATGTATATGATTAAGAAAGATTTTATTCATTTTTCAATGGACGTTCTTTGTTCAATCACTAATTTTGGTAATATACATATTTTTGACATACTAGTTTGCAAGTATAGAATATTATATGTGGTGATGGGAAATCGGATTTGGGATTAAAAGACAGACATAGTTACGATTTTCATCAAATGGGTTCTTTATTTTATTCTGTTTTATACGAAATTCTTTAGATTTATAGGTCTTTTTAAGCTCGCTCTATTCATTCTAACCCAGTTAGATTTTAATGATTTTGTAGACATCAAAAACGTCGGGGTCGGGTTTCTTCAACCAAAAGAAGAGATGTTTTTAAAATCAGAAGAATTTCAATGTATAGATTTTCATATATATATTAATTAGAATAGATATGATTTTGATGTAAAATAGTTTTATAGTTAGTAAATTCAATTCTTAGACTAAATAAGGATATATTATTGAAAGAACAATATACATTACTGGATTAATGATTACCTGAAAGAGAGAATGAAGACAAAAATGAAATGAAGTACAAAATTAATGCACGGCATTTATCCTATATGGCATTTGGATTTTGGTATAAAAATGAAGTACAAAAATTTAGTTAGTACATTATTAGAACACGGCATTTGGATTTTGGTAAACCCGCTTTAGAAGATTACACATGAAAAACAATTACAGACAACAAAACGCATTTATCCTACGTTACATTTGATTTGGTGGATGAAATAGATAAAATTAATAAGATAAAATATGATCAAATTATTTGAATTATTTAGTTTTGTATTTAAATGTATTGATTATAGTGTGGAATAAATTGAAGACTTATGACAAAAATGTAATACAATACAAAAATTTACCTATGTGGTTTAACAAAAATACAAAAATTCGAGAGCAAAGAAGACTAAAAATAATATTAGCAAGGATATTCTTAAATTTTGCACTATGGATTGAAGGATGATCGATAATCAATCAAAAATCGGGATAATAATTCATCATTCAATTAGATGATTGAAGTTAAAGCTAAGTTGTCCATAACGAACTGAATCATTCAAATCAAATATGTAATTAAGTTAAATTATTTTATAAATCAATTTTAATCAAACCAAATGTCCCTCAGTGTGCATATATGCGTGTATAACAGTAATAGTAAAGATCGAATAATTAAATCAATACAGGTCCTGTAAATACAAACCTAAACATGAATAAGACCATTATAAATATATGTAATCATTAAAGTCTCAAATTATGATGTAATTTGCAATTTCAACCTAACCTAAAATGTTTGATACAAATACTCAATCTTTTGCACTCAAACACGTCCAATTTTTTTAACAACCAAAATCAAATTTCATTGTTCGAGCTCTTAATTCGAGAAATTACAAGTTGAAATTTAACCTGTTCAAATAGCGAAATAATTTTGCACATAGGTTGACATTCAAAACTTGTTGAACATGACGACAACTATTGAAAACTATTATGGCCGACTAGTCATATCAACAAATATTTTTTGTAGATTCATATATCACAACAGTAAAATGATGATGTTTTTGCACTATAAATTAGACAAATTTTAACGAAAATGTTGGGACACCGTAATTATAAAAGTGATGTTGTATTTACAATGTTTGAACATTTATATAAAATATTTCATATTTCATAAATCGTCTCGTTTTTTAAGCTGTCTCATTTTATGTGGTTCATACTAATTTAAATCTTTTTACACATAAAAATACACTAAATTCTATAAATCATATTATTTTATATATAAACTACAATAATTTTAATCTATATGTTCAAAATAATGAACTGCTTAGACCACCTTTAACGTTGCCACAAACCAACCAACCAAGGCTCCAAATTAACAAAAATAAAAATAAAGGAAAGTTAAAATAATTGGGAATGTGATTGGAGAGACAGACTAATGTGTTTTTTTTAAACCCACCACAAGGTTACATTTTTTTAATCAATGGTCTTCGTCCCATTGGTTGGTTATATTTATTACCTATATTGCGATAAAAATCATAATATTTTTTATATATTATTAAAATAAAAAATAAAAAATACTTAAATTAAATTTTTTCATTCTTTATAAATAGAGACTAAATTTGTTATCTTTGTACACACTAAAATTATCTCATTTTTCATTTGTTTTATGCATCTGTGTTGTTTATTTTTAATTTGGTATTCATATGGTTGTAATTAATAATATTTTATATTGTATGTTCGTTTTTATTTTTTGAGTTTTATAATTTTTTTCCAATAATTTAAGTTTATATTAATACTTTTTATTTAAAATAGTTATATTATAAGTAAAATATAACATAAAATAATATATATATATATTGTGGTTGGATGGTTGGAATGATCATGGATAAATAATTGAAAATAGATATTGTTGGATTGAAAGAAAAATTGGATATATGAAGGAAAGAAAAATCAATTAAATATTAAAAAGATCAATTGATTGGATTATTGAAATGGTCAAGAATAAATATAGTCTTACAAAAGGGGAAGTAATTAGGAGGGTATTATTGTATAATGAAACATGAACAAGTAAGTTAGGAATGCCGGTAACATTTAAAAAATGTAGGTGCTTTCACAGCCCAGCCTTTTATATATTCCGTGTGTTTGGGAGGAGGATAGTATGCTTTTAGCCTTTAAAATTTATTCTTTTGTGTTTTTCCCAATGGAAAAAAAGAATGAGGATAAAAAAAAAGAAATGAAAAAAGTGTGGCATGTGACTTTTTTAGGGCTCCAAAAATCTTACAAAAAACCTACACAACAAAACACACACACAACTTTCTCTCTCACTAACACGCTAGCACTTTTTATTATTCTCTCTCCAATAATCACAAACCATAATCGGTAGATAGGCACCCACCTCTCATTCTTTCACTTTCTGTGGGGAGAAAAAAGCAAAAAATAAAATAAAAATGTTCTTGATCTTCATCAAGATCAAGGATCTGTTTCTGCTCGCTCCAACAATAACTCCTCAACAACAACGACACTAGTCTCTGTAGTACGTGTTGTTTGTGTTTGTGGCTGTGGGGGTCTCCTCCTCTCTTTCTTGATGAAGGCTTCGTTTATTGCTATTTGATGCTGAATTGTGCTCTTCTGCGTACCTCGACTCCGAAATTCTGTCTCTGTCCCTGTCTCTGTCTCTTTCTCTCTCTCTCTCTTCTGGTCTGCCATTAGTACTGGCATGGGAAGCTCACAAGTCCTTCTCTCACGAAACTTTATTCATCAAAAAAGCCAAAGCGGCAGCAGCAGTAAGTAGCAGTCGCATATATATGGAGGAGTAGAAGCTCACCGCAAAAGAGAGAAGAAAGAAAGAAAACCCCATCATCACCACTCACTCACTAATTGCTGCTGCTTCTCTCTCTATCTTTATTTCTCTGTCTCATAATCTTCTTCTGCTCCAAAGAATATCAGAGACCCCACTCCTTTTCAAACAGTAACGACGCCCTCATAGATTCTTCAAGATTTGGAAACACAAATCAAAAGGCCAACAAAGAAAAATCCAATCTTGGCCATCCATGATTGGGACGTACGCCAATTTTGTTTCTATCTGTATATAGTGGTTGTAATCGACGTATTTATTTAAAGGTTGAAGAAGAAGAAGACGAATTCTGCAGTTGTGGCTACCACTCGGCGGCTACCTTCCGATTCCAGCGGCGCCTTCGCCGAATGGGTGGCTTCCTCCTCCGCCGGCGACCTCTCCTTAGGATTCAATGCTGGCCCCGCCGCCACCAACGCCGCCGCTGGGGGGATGTGGCCCTCCTCCGTTGCCGCCACACGCCACATCAACTGCGGCCTCCCCCCGGAATTCTTCTTCGTCGCGCCCGCCTCCTCCTTCCAGCACCACCACCACCACGCCGAGGCAGCCACTGCCGCCGCCACCACCATTAACTTCGACCCTCACTCCCTTAACACCTCTAACGCCATCGGCGTGATCCCCCTCCTCACTGCCTCCCCTTGCCTCGCGCAGCCGAGCATCGCCGCCGCCGATGAAGACGTCTTAAACAGCTCACGCAACCGCGGCGGCGGAGGCGGCATGCAGCTCTGGCAGCATCAGCAGGTGCAGGATTCCTCGCCCTATTTAAAAAAACCCTTGAATAACGTGGATCACGCCAATCTCGTCGGCAGTGGCGGCACCTCCTCATCCGTCGGCACCACCACGTGCCAAGACTGCGGCAACCAGGCCAAGAAAGACTGCCCCCATCGCCGATGCCGGACTTGCTGCAAGAGTAGAGGCTACGATTGCTCAACACATGTCAAGAGCACTTGGGTTCCCGCCGCGCGCCGCCGCGAGCGGCAGCTGATGGGAGGTAACGCTGCCACCGCGGGTTCCTCGCAGTCCACTTCGGGCACCAAGAAGCCTCGCCTTGGTGGCGCGTCGCAAACCACTACCGCCTCGCACACTTCCACCTCCAACACCACCCCTCCAAGAAGCTTCGACACTACCTCTAGCCATCTAGGTAACATTTTTTTCCAATCTCTTGAAAATTATAAAAAAAGTGGATTTATTTATTTATATTTTGTATATTTTCAATAGACGCCAGCATAAAAGAGTCATTACCGGGGCAAGTGCGTGCGCCTGCGGTGTTCAAATGCGTGAAAGTAACTGCGGTTGATGATGGCGAAGATGAGTTTGCATATCAAGCTGTAGTGAGAATAGGTGGTCATGTTTTCAAAGGCTTTCTGTACGATCAAGGGTTTGAAGGGAGAGAGGGATTTCCCGATATATCGGAATTGCATTTGGGCGGCGTCGGAGGCGGAGGCGGTGGGGGAAGAAACGGTGCTTCGCCGTCACACCACCCCACCCTCGACCCGTCGGATATATACGCCGCCTCCGGCGGAGGATTGCTTGGAGGATCGACTTATGGAAACCAAATAAACTGATTCAAAGCACTGAAGCAATCTATTTCTTGTTGTTGGTAATAGTATCTTTTATAATTATTCATCTTTCTAGATTTTGGGTAATTTATTAACGTTTCTTTTTTGTTCTAAGTTATGGTTTCCGCTCGTGGCATTAGGCGGCCTAATTAAGAAGAGTCTCATCATTTGCCCAAAAACGATCACTTCGTTTTACTATCTCATAGTAATTTCCTCAATACCGTCGATACATATGTCATGTCGGAGTTTTGCACATTTGTGTGTAAAATTGGGAGTAAATGTGCACATTTAGAGTTCCAATTTGGGGAAATTTTACGACTTCAAATGTATGATATAATGCTACTTTACTATACTCTTAGATGATGGATCGTTCATAGGGTCTTGTTCCTTCTTTTCCTCCCATCTGATTATAATTTTTTATGATCGTGTGTATCTTGAACTATGCCCTTGATTGATGATGTTTGCATCCGATTTTCTTCATCGCTAGGGATTTAAATCTATCTGTATCTAAAGCATTTCATTATCTTATGTGGATTCACTTAGTTAGAGGGTGTTTGGTTGAGCTTATAAGCTCCCCAAAACAGCTTATAAGCCGTTTTTCAAGTTTAAAAACAGCTTATAAGTTGTTTTGGGGGAGTTTATAAGCTCAGCCAAACACCCTCTTAGTCAGCCGATATTGATCTTACTATGTAATGGGACATTGCTGCTACTTTATACTACAGTTGTTGCAACGTCGCCATCATTCATAGAAATGACTGTAGAATCGAGAGAAGTGAATGGATCTTACTTTCGGCTCTTGGTACATCATTACATTGTCATTACATTTATGCTTCACTTATTGTGTTGCTTTTTGTGTGTGTTTTCTTTTAAAGCATCATTCTTTGCATGGAATTATGTTAGTGTTATACTTGGAAATGATTGCTAAATTCTATTGACTCTTAGCACCATCGATGGCTCTTAATGGAAATTAGCTAAGATCTAGTTTCATTGTTGTATGGTTATTAAATTTTGTTATTCATTTTAGAAAATTAATATTTTAGAAAATGGATGGAAGTGGTTTATGAAAGTTGTGCATGATATGGAATAATTTATGTATAGTATTTTTTTTTTTTTTTTGGGTGCGAGTCTTGCGGATTTTGTGATGTTTTCTTACATTAATTCATGCCAGATAGGACAAAACTTACCTGTGTGTATTGATTATTGTTTCTTTTGACATATTTGTAAAGATAGAAGATTCTGTGCGAGAATAATGCAGCAGTGCTTGCTCCTGTTAATTGATCAATGATTTTAATATTTCCAACTGCTGCTTCTGTTTAATTTTCTTTCGGCAGCAATACACTTTCCGCCGTTGCTCTCTTTATGTGTTGTCTTCGTTCCTTTGTTTAATAAATTGTAGGCTTTGGTCTCTCCGATTCTGATTAATTTGAAAAACTCACCTACTTCAGTTATGTAGACTTTTTTCGTTCTTGAATGATTTTGTTGCTTATAAATCTAGCATGTAGGCTTATCTTACAACATAAGATTATAAACATGCTTCTAGGATCTGTATTTTTTCCAATGTATTGTATAAATTCTCTTTTGATATGGATCTCGTCATTGAATGTTTGAACTCTGTGTGTTATCTTCATCCCTTGGCCCTTTCTTATTAGAGCTAACATTTTGTATTCATCTTTCCTTTGTGCCATTTTTAAGCTGTAGCTTCGATGGTTGGACTCCATGTTCTCTCTCTCAATAGATTTATTTGCTTCAACACTCATTTCAGTAGCTAATTGTATCAATGTACAAGCTAGGCAGAATTTATGTGTGGGAACTCTTTAAGTTTTATGTATTGAATGAATATTTTGGTTAGCGATGCCTTTCACTAAAATGAATTATTGTTCATTAAGAATTGCCTGTTGTATAGTTGTCACCATTTGGATTGCTTATTAATTTGGTATGATGTTAGGGCTGGCTGGTGGACTATATATAAATATTAATGAATAGTTTCACTCATTATTCTGTTATTTTGCATGGTTTTGAGTTTTCGTGGTAATTAACGACACTTCCTCACTTCACATAATAATAACTTATAATTTTATATCACTAGAATTTGTTAAGACTGTTTGAAAGATCGACTTTTGTAAGATGAGTGAAATGTCTAGACTCGTAAGTCCACATTCACTGTCACATTAGTGATTTGTAATTTTCTTGATGTTTTATAGTGTTTGCATTTGGATCATGATATCATATATGACATATCCCTATTTAAATTCTTTGAACTTGATAATCCTTATGTTTCGAACCAGTATTCTACGAAATTGTGCTTTTTCTGTAAGGTATATTATAAGTATTTTCTTAATGTGGACCTTAACATTGCGACGTATTTAGTAAGTTTTTTCAAGCAATTTTCCTGTATAATTGAAGAAAATAATTAGGATTTTGTAAAGGGTATTGGCAAATTCTTGTGATATTTTTCAATGAATTCTAGCCAGAAGGCTCTTCTGCCATGATTTAAATTTGCGTGTCTGGTCCTCGCAACATATAAGGTTGGGTTTGAGGATGCAATAATGCGAAAGTTATTTTGATGCACAGTAGTATTAATTGAAAATTATAGCTTTTATTAGCTGACAACAGTAGGTTTCCAAATTTCCTCAAAAAAAGGAACAACAATAAAATTCCAACTGTGGCGTTAAGGTTTGATACACAAATTGGATAGCCGCATAAATTGATTTCTCCTTGCTGCTGAAAACATGTACAACCGTAATTTAATGGACAATTGATGGTAAATACTGTTTACTATTAAATGTTTTCATTAATGTTCAGGTTAGATGTAAAAGCAAAACTACGAGAGGTTTGGTTCGAAACTTCAAAAGGAATCTGTTGACTCATTTTTTGTTCACAGAAAAATATTGATTCCCTAATTCTAAAATTTATGTACTTTGGAAATTTTATTCACGAAATGGGATGGAGGTTCCTTAATGTTTAGATTTTGTATAATATTTAATTTAGAAGCACTTATGAACAAAATTAATTAACATGTCTCAGAAAAGAACTAGTGGGCTTAGGGGGTGTTTGGCTAAGCTTATTTTAGATAGCTTATAAGCTCCAATAGCTTATAAGATGTTTCAAGAGCTTATAAGAAGTAATGTCTCAAGTGCTTATAAGTTGTTAAAGTATTTGGATAATTGATCTTATAAGTTAGAGAAAGAATCGTGAGTTAGAGAGGGAAAATCATAGTTAGAGAATAAAATTGACGAGAGGTGAAGTTGATAGTGTATGTGCAGGAAATAACGAACTATAATAAGGTTATTTTGATAAATTCATGATTGCTTATAAGTTTATGAAAAATTAAGTTAGGGTTGACCAACTTATTTTTATGAGAGTTTATAAGCTGTTGGTGGAGCTTATTTTCACAGCTTATAAGCTGTTTAGGAGCTTATTTTGTCAAACAGTTTGCAACAGCTTATAAGCTCCTAAACAACTTATAAGCTGTTTTAAAGAGCTTATAAGCTCAGCCAAACACCCCCCCTTAGGCTTTTGAACCTACAAACCATCGCTGGATGCCAATTTAGATTAAATTATTTTGTTGGGTATTTATTACAACAGTAACAACGGACTAATTAGTCCAGAACTCAATTTACCCAACATCAATATTACATTAAGAAATTTTTTGTACTTACTTCTATTTTTCTTTCCACTCCACTCCTATATTTGAATAATATATATATATATCATTGAAGCAGTGATATCCTTTCCTACAACTTGATTTACTTCTGAACTTACATTCCTTAAAAAATAAAGGCCCAAACTAAACAGTATATTGTCACATCTTGAATATTTTTTCAGATCAAACAAGCCAAATAATCCCTCCGTCCCAATATTCATGGTCCTTTTTTTTGTATGTAGATTAAGAATAGTTGTGTGTTGTGTGTTGTGCGTAAAGTAGTGGGTGATACGAAATTCGAGATACTTTTTAGTGTAAAAAGTGTTTCCTTTTTTTGGAAACGGGTCAACTTAATGAGACAGCCCAAAAAGAAAAACGTGCCAACAATAATGGGACGGAGCGAGTATCTTATTTATGCAATAATGTATATGAAGAAATTGTTAAATGTTTATTGTGATTTTATTTCATAGGAACTATTCGGATTTTCTTTTCACAAAAGAAACTGATAAAATCGAATCACAAAGCGAAAAATGCGATTTCAAGCTCTGATATATCAAAAAAGTCAGAATGTATGGAACTAATTACCAATGTAAGTCTAGAAACATGTGAGTTTTCTAGCAACATTTAGGAGTAAAAGTTCGACATACCCTTACGACATACGTGTGACAACCACATTGACACAAGCATGCTGTTTTATACTCTGAACATCAAATTTTAATTTAGCATTAATGAACAAAGGAGAGTCTTGTGTAAGCACGTGTGAAAATATATGAGATGAGTCAAATTTCGAATTCTAACATCACAAACCACTGGTATGAAATAAATTTGTTATATCATGATTGTTTGAACTTATATATTTCCATCAATTTTTTCTAATGTATGTTGCGATCAGATTCAGGGGCATTTGAGGGTGCTGGGTGGAGCTTTAGCCCACCTAATTTATTTATTTTTGAAACTTTATACTTATTGTTTCATCGATTTTTTTTATTTAAGCACCCTTTATTGCAAGAAATTTTTAATTTTAGCTCCCCCAAAAAGTATTTTCTAGCATCTGTCCATGATCACGATCCCGACAATTCAATCGATTGTTCTTCGTCCGTTCAGACCATTGAATGTGTATTATCTCTAATATGCCTTCTTTAGCAGCGCATGCAAAATTGCTGAATGATCAACGTAACTGCATGCGTGATCTATCAAGTGGTGATTAAGAGCTAAAATCTTCGAAGAGCTGTTGGATTTATTAATCCAATCCTAAACAAAAAGATGGTACAAATAATCGGAAATAAGGAGCTTTAATTAGTTGCTTTCTTTACAATTCTGTAGATCGCATTTTACAGCTTAGTTTTCTTTGCTCAGCCAGATCATATAGATAACTAGCAAATTACTGGGTCAGGTGCAGCCCGGCCCGAACTAGGCGATCGCACACCAGGGTTTAGGCCAGATGCGATCACCTAGGGCCCAAAGCTGAAAGGGCCCGAAAAATTATTCAATAGTCATATTGAAATAAATAAAAATTGGCAGCCCAATTTATGTATTTATCGCTTCGATGTAAGTTGTAAGGACTGTTTTGATCTTTTGCAAACATGCACCATTGGCAGAGGAAGAGAAGAAAACAGATCTGCAACTGGAACAGAGCAGATTTAGAGAGAGAAATCACAGCGGAGAGGTTCTGCTTTCATATCATATATTAAGAGAAAATGAGAGAGAATTCTTTATTCATTTCAAAAACAGAATGAATGATTCATTTCATATCATCTTCCACAACACCACACAATTACAATTTTCCACTGATTAACTCCGTTGTTTTGCCTGAAAATGGTTGATATTGGTTCATTGCCTTTATTTATTGTTAATAATATCAGCTCTCTTTCATTAATCTTACTCGTCGTTCTCTCCTTATTTTTCCTTACAAGTTACAACCTTATCTGTCACTGCTTTAACTCAACATAACCACCAATTACACTTTTTGTGGGCAATAGGCTTGCCAACTTATACGTTTTTCAACTGCAATCCTTCTACTTAAAAGGTACGTAACTCAGTTTCCATTTCTTTTTTCTCTCATGCCTTCTCTAGCATGATGAGTAGAGCTTTTGGATAGAATATAACACATTCTACAACTATCTAAAATAAGATCAATCATCAAACACTTCGTAACAAAATAAGTTCTTGAAACATCTAATGAAAAAAACTTATCAATCGAGCTAGCTATATTGGGCTATTCAATTTGCTCCAACCTGCTGAAATTTTGAGTTGCCTATTGAGCTATTTGATTCTAGCCAATTGACCTAACTTTTTTTGGAACTCAAAGCTTATGGCAATAACCAGTGGCGGAACCATGAAATATTTTATGGGAACCCAATTAATAATAATTTTAAAAGATAATAAAATATATTTTTTTTAAATTATAAAATAATAATAATTTAAATAATATAATGAGTTTATTATAATGAAAAATGAAAGAAAGATAAAGGAAAATAAGTATAGGAAAAGAAAAAAGGAAAATGTGTAGCTAAGAGGTATCGAACCAAGATATCATAAATGAGAAATGAAAATCATAACCTATTAGACTATAATAGATTTAGTTATTAAATATTAAATATCTATAGAGACAGCACACATGTTTAGCTAAGAGTTAATTTCACATATATAGTGTTATTATATATATACATATTTTATTTTATCAACATAAAATAAATTATATAAGAAAGAAAAAGGAAAAAAGATCCCAATAAAGAGAAGAAATAAAATAGAAAGAGGGGAAAAGAGACACAAACTAAAAAGAAAGAAACAGAAGAGAAAAAAAAAAGAGGAAAAAAGGAAGAGAGAAGAGAAAAGAAAAAAGAAGAAGAAAGAAACACAAGAAATAGAAAAAATAAGAGGAAAAAAGGAAGAGAGAAGAGAAAAGAAAAAAAAAAGGAAAGAAATGCAAGAAACAGAAGAGAAAAAAAAAGGATGTCAAAGTTGAAGAGAAAAAAAGAAGGATGTCAAAGCTAAATTTTGAACTCACAACCTTCGTCAAACAAAGAAGGATCCTAACCATCAAACTAAACAAGCTTTTATAAAATACTTTTACATATCTAATATATAGTTATTTTTACAAAAAAAATTGGGGGGCGAGGCCCCCAAGCTCCAGTGTAGCTCCACCACCGGCAATAACCATCTCGTTTTTTCGATTCATTCAAGCCAAATCATTGGCTTCGAGATGGACTGACATTCCTAATTAACGTACATACAAGTACCGTCAGTCGTTGCCGCCGACAAACAATTATGTTGAGTTACCTACTATAGGTTGATTCCATGGTGAGGCCTCACATTCAACTCTGAAAAAAAATATTTTAATGAATAGTTGAGTTACCCCCTCACCATACTATACACCTCCCCCTAGAGATGGAATTACTGTGTTTGGTCCTATCAATTAAGCATTTTTCGAACATGAATACGTTGAGAATTTATCTACTCATATATATCTAAATCTAATTAAAATGTGACTTCATTATTCATACACATCCTAAATCCATATAATACTAGGCATTAATTTTCTCCGAACCTATTTAAATTTATAAAATATCTAAATAAAATATAGGTTGTTATAATAATTGAACACCCCTCTCAAATTAAAGTCAAACACTACAAAGTAAACTTTAATAGAATTAGTAGAAATAATGAAAGATTAAAAATCAAATTTCAAGTATAATTGAAAAATATAAAAGATCTAACTTTATCGTGTCCAAAATAATATTCTAAATCATCAAAACAAACATATAGATGTAATATCTAAAATGTTAAGTCAATCTTCTCATATAGTCCTTCGTGACGATATCATAGAAAAATATATTTTTAATTAAACGGGTCTGGGTAGCGGTGCTCATAGATAATTTCTCATACATATACTACCCGAATCCATCTCAAACCCATGCAATATTAATTTACCTAAACTCGTCTTATTAGATTTAATAATTAAAGATGGGTATCCACAAAAAATCGACTCATTGTCATCTTTGGCTACCTCTCCCTATTATCATTAAGTTTTCACATGATATTCAAACCGAAGTAGTCCTCTTTGATTAATTACCTGCAAATTAAAGGAAGCTAGATACCACCCTAAAAATTAAAGAAAAGGGAGATAATCGAGTACATTTTATTTCTTAGAAATTTTCAAATACCTTGTAGTTAACTTAACCTATAGGCTCTATGTAAGCACAATTGTTCAATTCTATATCGTAATATGTAATTAACTTAACCTATAGGCTATATGTAAGCACCATTGTTCAATTCTATATCGTAATTTCATATTATTAGCATTCGTTATTGAGTAGTACCCTTAAATTCCCTAAAAAAGTAGTATACAAATTGAAATAGTTTTCGATATTGCAACCTCATAGATATAGATACAGATGCATGATTATAGCATTTAAATACTATCTTCTCTTCTGCATTGCCACTGTGGATATATTACTTGATTTCAAAAAGGATAAATCACTTGTGATAATTAATTTACATATTCAGATAAAGAAATTAAACATAAGACAATTCTTTAAAATTTCGTATTAAATTACCAAAAAAAGAAATTAAACTTGGAATTTACTCATAAAGACGATCTACTATCCTAAGAATTTACACAAAAATAACTGCCAATAAATTAAAAGAAAAAAGAGAGATGTGCGTGTGATCTTAAAAAGATCAGCACAATTATGTCATATGCACAATTATCACCAACTTCACAACTCACCCCCCCTCCTCCTTCCCTCCTCAAATAAATAAACCAAATATTTAAATTAAGATTGTACAAATCTAAACAAGATCCAAACTCTTTAATCAGTAGTTACATCTAATAATCAAGCCCTAATTAATTTCTTCCTTTAACTTTTTTTTTTCTAAAATAAAAAATAAATTAGGTTTCTACCTCCTTCTGCTTCCACTCCAACCCTATGAATCTGCAGGGAGAAAACCTGATCTTATACTCCGAAATGGTCTCGAGTTTTGGCGACCAAACCTGATCCCTGGGCCCCACCAGCTGACTGTAATGCTTCTGCAACTCCGGTGTGCTGCACAAGAAGCTACTAGGGCTGCCGCCGGTGCCGTCAGCCTCCTTACTCTCCCCGGCGATCAATGTGGCGATGAACTCCGGCATAACCTTGATCAAAACCCTTCCGTTGGAGCCCTTGAGGTACTCGAAGGGGCAGTCCTTGAACCTGGCCGGGGTGCCCGGCCGTTGGGAGGCGAGTGCGGCGAGGGACGAGGTGGAGAGGACGTTGTGCGTGATGCAGTCGAGCGGGAGGAGGAAGTAGGTCTGGCCGGGGACGAGCTCGTCGTCGATGGCGAGGGAAGGAATGGGGTGGCCGATGAAGAACGAGGCGGCGTGGCAGACCATGTGCTCCGGGAACTCGAACATGATCTCTCCGGCAAGGTGCTTGCGGCCGGTCAGGATCCTCGTGCCGCCGCCGTGGAGTATAAGTTTGACGGCGGCGGATGGCGGGTGGAAGCAGGCGTTGCCCATTGAATTTGGGAATGGAGATCGATAATTAGGTAAGATTAATTGATGTATTGATGGATGTTGGGTGGAAATGAATGGATTAGAAAATGTAGGTGCACGTTACATATATATACAGATATTAATTGCATGGAGGAAGAGGATATTGACTTTAGCAAGTCTCCTCCAAAGTGTACATATATATATATATATGATACACATACATATACATATACATGACGAGAGAGAGAGAGAGAGTTTCTTGTTGAAAGGGGCAGACACGGGTCGGTGCGGTCAGGAAAGTCGGCTGTGAGAGTTGTATTTGTGATTCACGATGATTTATGTATAAGTGAACCAAATTACTGCACGACTATGCTATATATATATATATATATAATTAATTAGATCTTTTAATTACTAAAATACAATGTACAGTTTTGTGATGGGTTATTCTCGTGGCGCAATTTGGTGTTAATTTACTTGGTCTTTCTTGTATTTAAACGTTCCTTGCTAGCTAGGTCCAGATTTTGGTACTTGTCAACGACACAGCAAGTGGAACTTAAAATAGTGTGGCTGAATCTAATATTAAATTCATTACTTGTACTTTTACAGAGGTGATGAATTTGAAAATAATTTGCAAGTATTTCGAATTAAGTATAATATTGTAATTTGAGGTCAAATTTCAAGTACCCAACTTAAATTATCAAAGACAAATTTTACCTTTATGATATATAGGGAAAATTAACATTAATATTTAAACTATTAATCTTTTTACAATACGAGATTTGATATTCTATGACAAACATCCTACTTGGCATGCCGAAAGCTATGCTGGATTTAAACAAAAGAAATTATAAATAAATTGATATCAAAATGATGTCGTTTTAACGTAAAAAATGAGTTGACATCAATTTCTCGAAGGCAATCTTGATGCCAATCTGTTTTATTTTATTTTCTTAAAATTCAACTCATCTTAACACGTACCGGCCATGTAGGATTTGCTGCCCTTATTTATGTTGTTCTCATATGAGCAAATATACTAATATAACACAATGATAGCTTGTATTTCAAATCCAACCGAATAAATAATATTTACAAAAATATGCTCAATGAATTGTTTTATTTTCAGATCTATAACCTGGGTCAATAATTTGGATGCTAAAATGTTAATCCATGTTAAATTTAAAAAAATAAAATAAAATATCAATTAATTGGGTACGTTTTTGTAACGAGTCATTTATCATGGGTTAAATTAGTGTATTTAGGAAAAAATTATAGTGCATATCCTAAATTATTGATCATTCTATATATCCTGAATTGTTGATAATTAATAGAACTATCTGAAAACTAAGAAAAATACCTGTTGTTCGATTCAGGCGACGAATTTATGACATATCCCATAGCCTCCAGCATGGAATTAATTTTAATTCTATTTAAAAATTTTGGCATAATTGTTAAAAATAAATAAGGTGTGGAGTCTTTAGCAGTTTGGAATAACTAGTTGAACAATGGCGTATATCTATTAGTTTAAGATAGTTATATTGTTGTTATCCATCACATGGGAGGTTTTTGTTGGTTGTTTCAGATAGGTCGTGTATTTTATTGTAATTTTTAATGAATCAAGATATTTTTGTTGAAATGAGCAATAAATTGAGATATTAACTGTAATTTTCCTAATTGTTATGGTCTTATGGTTTTTGTTACAACTATGGAAAATTAATTATCTTCTTTGTCCAATTTACGATATTCATGTCGACTCAGACATAGTATCTTTTTTTTTTTGGTCAATTAAAACATAAATTTAAAGACCGCATCACGATGGACTCGAACCCGAGCCTTTGGCCTCGGGCATTAACCACTTTATCACTAGACCAACACACGCACACAACTCAGACATAGTCTCATACCTGATTCTTGGCATAGGTTTCGAAAGATCATTATCCGTTGATTCCTCGAACATGTTTTGGAAAATCACTACGCAAAAATAATATTGCGTGTTTGAAGGGGTCTAATATTAGTTCATTTAATTTTCAAGCTTCTGCGACGTAACATCTATATTTCCTACAAATATAATGAATAATCGCCGATCGATCGATATATTTTTGAGGTCAGTATCAAGATGGTTGAATTATTAGTGTATGAATACAAGAATAGCTAGGATGCTCCAGTCATGACTACCATGTCTTCTAGTCTTGCCAAATGTTCAATGGTTCTTATTATCTTATGCATGTTTGGTAATCAATGTTTGAAATTAGGTAAAAAGGAGTAATTTATTAGTCCTTTTATAAGAAATTCCTATCAATTCTCCATCTATTTGGACTCATTATATGTGCCTATATATATATATATATATGAGAATAATCAACTAAAAATTATCTTCATTTTTAAAAATTAGAAGCCAATCTAGTTTATAGATCTTGATTAAATAGATGATCAAAATTGATTTTTTCAAATGAGATGTGCTTTCTTACACATAAGAGAAAGTTTTCTCTATGACTATGTTTTTCACGTATAAAATAATATTTTCTTTATTCTTATATATTTTTTACAACTATGTTTTCTCATAGTTTTAAGGATGTAAAGAGTTTTTACCAAATCTCATTCCTATATATTGAAAAAAGGTTCAAATAAGAACCTTTTAAAGTGAAAATATATGTGAGAATCAATGACAGTCGTTAGTCTCTAGAGATTAAAGATCTAGATTAAAGGATTAGATTAATCATTAAAAATTCCACGAATTAAAACAAGGCTACTTTTTGTAACCTTTTGTAACTGATTACATCCTAAAATTTAGGGATTATATCTTATTAATTATGGAAGTTTTAATTGAGATTATATATCTTGTAATTATCATCATCAAGATTCTTTTTATCATCATTGTTCAACAATCTCTACAAACATATTTTCAAGTTCCATATTGCAGTCGCAGGTCTTACAACTTATTTCAACTCGACCATTAACGAAAATGATTAAATACATCAGATAACATCATTTATAATAAATGTACATTCGAAATGTGTAAATGCACTGAATTAGAGCGGTTGAAACATGATCTACGTGGATCCCCCGTGTAGGTCTGTACGTTGATGCGAAACAACATGGCTTCTTCCACCTTCATTCTTTGTTGGATATACCTTCAAAATTGTCAAAATGAACATTTTTAAGAATGGTAGTAGTAGGGTTGCAATTGAATTACATAGAGATGAATATAGAGAGAATGTGAGGAAGATAGAATATATGAGGGGAGAAAAAGTAGGAAACTATAAAATGACTACTTTCTTACCCTTTAAACATGCAAAAATGATTATGTGATAGGAGAGTGAAGATTCCAATCTTGGCCATTCACATCTAACTAATCAAGGGATATTATTTGTTCTTATGTTCTCATCTTAAAAATATTCTTACATGATCATTCTTTTATATATATAAAATAGTTTTTACATTCCCAATTTAAATATGAGTTATCATTTGAACCACATCTATAACCCTAATTTAAATTGAGAACATGCATACTATTTTCAACTATTCGATCGTGAATATATTCAGTGAATGCAATATTTTGGTGGATGAATTCATCACATAAATTCGAATCTCATGAGAGGCAAAAATTTTATTTCTTTTAATGCAGTAACTCTAATGGCGAATGTGCAGTGACTCCATACGTTCAATGTAGTGTTCTCACGAAAGATGTAGTTTTCACGAGAACCAACTCCTATATATATATAGGTTGGATCCAATGAGAACTTATCTTTCCGAAAACTGAGAACCAAATGAATAAGGCGTTGAAAGATGATGAATCCGATGAAAGTTAATGAACTCAAAAAACTTTCTAAAATTGTTGAACAACAAAATAATTTTAAAAATTTTTGGATTCACAACTTTCCCACCGCTTTGTGCATCATATTCAACGCCTTCATCATGGTTCTCACGTTTCATGAAAAAGATGTGTTCTTTGATTCACCTCCCTATATATATATATACACACACAAAAGAATGGTTAATTGGTTCTACAAGGAATATATAGGATGAGATCTAGTAGTATCCAACTCTTAGATAATATAAAGTACTCAATCTTGATAATTAATAGTGGAAATTTGGACGATCCAGATGCATTATTTCACGCTCTAATCATGATTTTCCTTTTCTTTTTTCTTTTTCTTTTTAAATATGACATGTATTATCATAAAAGTGCATATCCCATGAATTTACTTCATACATATTTCTAGTTAACATTATGGATTTTTGTGTGTCTACATTAAATGTTAAAATATAGATCTATATACATGGACTACATGATGAAAATCCGTTAAAATATAAAGAGATTAGTTCCAAGGAAATGTAAAATTTTAATTTACATGTGCGTTTTTTTGTGCAGGGTTCGATTTTAGAAAATCGGAAAACTTTTATATTACTTTATGTATATTTGTATTCAACGGTGTACATGGTGTGCATGTTTGTGTTCAATAGTATTTATATTTATGTTTAAAAATATACTTTCTTTAACATTAAGCATAAAAAATATGCTTATATCCTTTTTTTATCATTAAAAAACATTTAAACTTAAAAAATACAAAAAATTTCAATCATTGGGTAATTAAAATTAACAAATGAGATATGATACTACATATTATCTAAGATTTGGATACTATATTTATCACTTCTCTCAACAACCTTCGCTACTTCGATCTAATATATATTTGATCCATTATATACAAAGACGTTAATTATTGGATCCAACGATATATTGAAGAATCGAGAGCTATACTTGCAACAAAGACGAATCCATCGAGGCAACAAATGCATTTATGGATATATCCATAAATGCATAAAATGAGGTGAATATATATAAATCATTAAACCTCCACTTGTAGAAAAAGCATACCCAAATTGATAGGGATTTAAATATTGCACTCAAACACAATAATTGGGCTTATCGCGTATGGATTCTAACACTCCTATTAAGTATTTAAACTAAGAATAATGATTTTTATTTAAAGTAAGAATATGATTTTTTACATACTATGTATGTACATAATACCCTTTTATTTTGAACCGAACCGGTTTGAGTTTTTTGAATCGGTTTTTAATTGATTATATTACATGATGTCTAATATGCCCTTTTCATATTTTAAGTATGCTTTTTCTTTCCTTCATTTATTGACGTTTTTTTTAGGACTATAACTAATTCTCTTAAAATTTGTTATGATATGTTTAATAGATTTGCATCAAAATAAAAATGGAATGATCGTGTATTTTTTTAATATTTTAAAAATTAAAATTATTTCATAATATTTTAATACCAATATTTCATATTTTACAATTTCATAAGATTTTAATATTTTTACAATTGAATTTGGAAATATTTTATTTCAATAATATATAATAGAATTTTTACGAATAATTATAATTACCAATTCCTAAACCCTTCTATTTTTGTTATAATCAACATTTATAATTAACATTTACAATATAATTAATATTATAATAAACATTTAATATTGTTTCTAAAATTGCAATCAAATATATATATATATATATATATATATATATATATATATATATATATATATATATATAGGGTTGAGTTATAATACAAACCCCTTAAAATAAGAAATAAGAATTCATCTTGATCATCCATTTGCCATTAATCAATGGTTAAAGATTAAGTTATCACATTCCTATAATTAAGGACGGTTATTTTCGTAATATTCGTAATTACCATTATACCCTAATTTGATTTAATCACAACCACACATCTTCAAAAATCAATGGTTCAAATTTGTTCTCATTTCTTATTTTGAATGTGTTTTATTTGAACTCAATCCTATATATATATATATATATATATATTTCTGTATATATCCCCATTTTTTGGGGATTTCAATTATATTTTACCTAAATTAAAGGGAAAAGAAATCGTGCATATCCTATATTTCCGGGAATATAGGGATGTTAACATATTTATCCATAAACTAACGCAAAGTTTATATATGTAAAATACAAAATCAATTAAAGGAATTAATTACTAGAATTCCGAAGTTAATGGAAAATTAAAAAAAAAAAATCCTTAATTGCCTTTTTAAGTTGTTGATAATTATCTTTATGAACATTAATTAGATTAAATATTAACCCTGCTGCTATGTTGGAATATAGGAAAGTATGGTGGGAAGATTACTTTAATTTATGTTGTGTGTGTGGATGTGTGTATGTTTATTATGGAGAGAAAAACAATATTCTTATGGGAGAGAATTTATTTAGCAACTTAATTATTTTTCGACTATTGAAATAAGTAGGATACATATTTTTAGCAATGTCGGTGCTGCTACTAGGGATGGCAATCGACCCGCGGGTATCCGTCCGATTATTCGCAGGTTTTGTGTGCATTTCGATCCGCGAAGACGTTCAGTGGTTAAAATAGGACCGTTTACTTGCTGGCACGAAATGGTTTGGCAATACCTGCACTCTGAAACCCGTATACCAGCGAAAACACCCACGAATTACCCGCGAACCCTACCCACGAACCCGCGAAAAACTATTCGTATAATTAGAATAATATAACTTGATCTCCCCATTTATTGTTGTTAAATTGTATTTGAACTTTCATTTAGTGTTGTTGATTTGTGGATTTGAATTTTCATTGTGTTATTGATTTGTGGATTTGAACTTTATGGATTTGAATGTGGAATTGTGGATTTGAACATTATGATTTATGAATTTGTTAGTGATATTTTCGTGTTTTTTGAAATGCTTGGTTACGCGGGTCGCGAGTTGTCCGCGGGTGAAGGTTTCGCGGGTAGTCCGCGGGTGGCGGATACCCGTCGGGTGGCGGGTTCGCGGGTATCCGTCAACCCGCGAGTACCCACGTGTCGCGTTTATGGTGGGAATCTCCTATCCGTCGCGGGTCGTGGGCGGGGATCATTTTCGCAGGTACAGAAGTGGTTCGGCACTATCCGTGCCCGTCCGACCCGATTGCCATCCCTAGCTGCTACTATAACCGATATTAATTTGTGGACTAACTTTAATTACTAGAATATTCTACTAATTTCTTTCTTCTATTTCTCGAGTTATCTTCTATTTCTCGAGTTATCTTCTATTTTCTTTTGTTTTCTTCTTCATTCTTTAATTCTAGAATATTCTTACAAAATATCTATACAAATAAGTTTATCTATTTATTCCTACATACTAAAAGAGTCTCGCGTGCTAGATAATTCAATGATGTTAAAAAAAGTGAACTATTGTGATTTGTGAAGACTCTGCGATACGAAAAGATAATCACATTTCTTCTGTATAATTGACTAATTGTCACTCTTATTTAAAATACTTGTTTTTAGGGTATTTGTTACTTTTTAGTTTGAGAATAAGAGAATAAGCGTCACTTTCTTCATGATAATTGTCACTTTTACTTAATTTTAGTGATATTATCACTTTATTTGTAACTTCTTCACAATAGTGTTTATGTATAAAATAGGTGAAATAAAATTTTACATCTTTTAAAATATTTCTTCGCAACGTCCAACAGATATTAATTTGTTTATTACCTAATCAAGCGGATACAATCATGCAATCGACATTAATCTTTTAATAGTTTTTTGATGAAGCTATCGAACAACCGATCACCTCACGCAATTTAAGTTTTTATATTAAAGTTTAAAGAGGAAAAGTACTACTTGAACGTGCCTAAAAAGATTTATGTTTTACAAATAGTTCATTTTATTCAAAATGGTCACTTTACAAATCAACAATAAAGTACAAACCATCTATAAGAATACTCTATATAAATTATATAGGTAGAAAATTATGGTTCCGATTTGTTACCAGTTATATTTAATTAGAACTAAACTTCATATTATAATAAGTCATATTTTTTCGATCTAATCTTAAGTATTCATGGAATATATGACATTATTTAAATATATATTTATATATTTAAAAAAATGTAATGATTTTATGGAAATATACATGTATTGAACTAGCAAATAACTATTTCTTTTAATTCCTAGTAGTTGGTACATGACCAGCACATATATGTATTTCTATATTTCTATGTACTTTCAAAGTGCATATATTTAATCAGATTTATAGTAATACTTTATATTATGACAAAAACTTGGGTGAGCTCCGCCTCACCGTGAGCTCACCCTTGTTTTTTATTAAAATAATTATATATTAATTATGGTGAGTAAGGATAATTAGATTTTATTAATTTATAATTAAATTTATTAATTTTTAATTATAATTTTTAATTCAAAATTAGAATTTATTAATTCATAATTATGGTTTATTAATTCATAATTAAAGTTTATTAATTCATAATTAGGATTTATTAATTCAAAGTTAGGGTTTGTTAATTCACAATTAGGGTTTATTATTCAAAATTAGGGTTTATTATTTCCAATTAGGATTTATTAATTCAAAATTAGGATTTATTATTCAAAATTATGGTTTATTAATTCCAAAATAGGGTTTATTAATTCAAAATTAGGGTTTATTAATTCACAATTATGATTTATTAATTCACAATTATAGTTTATTAATTCAAAATTATGATTTATTAATTCAAAATTATGATTTATTAATTTATAATTAGAGTTTATTAATTTAAAATAAAGATATATTAATTTATAATTAAAGTTTATTAACATAATTAATTTTAATTAAAATTAATTTAATTATTTAATTTTAATTAAAAATAATTGAATAATAATTAATTAATTAATTAATTAATTAAGGGGGTCTCACTGTGCGCTCGTGCGCACATGAGACCACCCCTTATTTATTTTAAAAAAAAAGTATTTTCTATATAAACTTTTTAAGCAGAAATAACATTTCTGCAGTATTTTTCTTCAAATCCAACAATGCAATTGTATAGAGTTTTCACTATATATCGTTCTCTTTTACAACTCCACCACCCACTTACAGAGTCAAAGCGGATGGGATCGGGATCCAATTTTAATTTTTTATATTTAATTGATAAAAAAGAAAAGAAAAAGGGGATGAGACGACCAATCAGCTCTCAACAACGAAGCACAACGGTTGACCTTTGCCGCTTCATTGTCGGCTGCACGTATTGCTATAGAAAACAATGAATTCATATCATATATCATCTGAAAAACGTGACGGATAATTATAGTAGATCATTTCAAACTTTGAATAATCAAGCAAAGTAAACGCAATTTTGCACAGTATTTTTTAATCATGTCACTGCAACTAATTAGCTCTCTGTGTTTATATTCAGATTTAACAACTCCAAATGGAATAAATAGTAAATATACATATATATTTCATGACAAAAAAACAATCCTTAGCCACACCTCTGCAATTGTCGGATATTGAACATTTCTTTCTTTAACTCTATAAAGTTTCATTATCTTTGAGGGTATTCTCATTCTGTTGTTTGAATTTGTATTTTGACCTTAAATTTTATTTCATTTATATTTTTTTTGTAGTGGAATAATATATATTTTAATGTATTCTAACGGTTACGGTCGATTAACGTCTATATTTCTTTGAATATCATCTCTCATATTTATTCTAAAATTAATATTATACTTCATAATTATTAATGTAAGAAGTGGGTTGCTTTTGTTTATTGCAGCCGACTTATATATATTACAAAATTGATTGCAACAAAATTGTATAATTGTGATGTAATTTTATTGAAATAAATAGAAATATTATAAATTTTGTTACATTTATAAATATAATAGAATTTAAGTATATCAACACATGTATTTATATATTTTTCTTATATATAAGAATTACATAAGTAAATTTTGGTACTTACAAAAATTAATATATCCTCAAATGTCATTAATTTTGTGATGCGCATGCGCTTTTATTTTTGTGTCATATATAATGGCTACTCATTGCAAGATATCATAAGTTTATTCAATGACATTTATATGTCAAAATACTTCAAAAATAGTTATGTCATTGCTATAATACTTTGTTGGGACAGAGTTAAAAATATAAAGAATCATGAATTTTACTTATACTAGTATTTTATTAATTTTTTAAAATTTTAATGTTACCTGTAACAGATTTTAGTTTTAGCATATCGCAATTCTATGCACGAACTCTTGAATCCGGTGAAATCTAAAAGTTCCTCACCTATGTTTCTAAAGTTAAAAAACTATGTAACCAATTATATCACCAAAACTGACTTAAGAACATATTTTTCTTCCTTAAAGAAAAACATAAGTTCCTGTTCCTTAAATTAAAAACTATGTAACCAATTTATATTACCATCCCAGTATATAAGGTTGAGTTACATTAATACGTATAGAAAGAGTGGAAAGGAGGGTGAAGGTAAAAACTATTTTTATCGTGAGAATATGAGAACCAAAAAATGATAAATTCGTTGTGAAAGTTGTTGTATCCGTTGGGTGAAAATTCAAAAATTTTGGATTCGATAAATTTCCCAACAAAGTATCAAATTTTATAACGAATTATTTTGGTTCTCCATTCTCACATTAAAAATGATTTTATCTGAACCTCATTCTCTCTCTATATGTGTGCAAAAAGAAGTATATTAAATAATTTTTGTATAAATTGATAATAAATTATGACTTCTTCAATAAAAAAGAAAAATGTGTTCAACAAAATATGTATAGTGATGATAGTTTGGACATTCCCATAGCCAGAAACTTAAATTAGACACATATTATCAATTGAATTTGCATCTTTCCTACAGTTTTACGTCTCTCAACCAACAAACTTAATTAATAGCAAGCTTCATCGTTGCTGCATTAACCCACTCAACATCCTATATAATTAAATTGGGGCGTGGGCCAATTTCCCACCCATAATTATTAAGTAGCTAGCACCACCTCAAGTAAATTATTTGATCCCTAATTTCTGCTGCATACGTAGATACATTGAATACATTACATTATTGATTACTGCAACTCCAAGAGTAATAAATATATTGTCAATTAATTAGGTAAAGAAATCGAGAAAAGAGTTATCTTTTACTACTTCAATCGCCGTTGAAAAGCTATATCAAAATGGCCAAAAATCTTACATCTCTTTCGGTCAATATATTAATCAGATTGAGCTGAATTAGTCAAGGGGACAAATCAAGTTGCATGGTTTTTCCAATCAAACAACATGAGATTAAGGTGGGCTAATTATGAGAGTATATCTATCTAATATGAATAAATTAACGTCTTTAGATAAGTTCGAAATTGCAATCTATTGTGGATCATAGATATATTATAAGTTGTTTTTTAAGCTTAAAAACAGCTTATAAGCTGTTTTTTGGGGAGCTTATAAACTCAGCCAAACACCCCCTAAATTTCTTGTCATAGGTCAATACATAACAAAATACAATCGGAAATTGGACGTTATAAGAGATCGATCGTCGGTTAGGGATGTTAACATCTAGTCAATTAGCTCAATTTTGGATCAGTCTTATCAAGTTGTTGTATTATATTCTGCTCGAACTAAATTAAGATATATTTGATCGGATTTAAATCTTTTACTTATACTTTTAAAGCTTTTATTTTTGGACTAGTCTGTCTGTCGATCCGTTTATACAATAAAACTATTATATACATATTGCCTTGGTGATACAATAAACTTTTAATTTGAACACATTAACATTAAGCATGATATTATAATAACCCGAAAAATTTAAAACTTTTATTAGTGATGTTTAAATCACTTATTTGTGGTTCTTAGACCTTAATTATGTTTAAGGTAACCAACGAAACAATTAGAATCGATTCGAGATCGAAAACTAGAAATCAAAACTAGTGACTAATCCTATCGGATTATGGTTTTCTGAAGAGCCTGAATATAGAATGAAAGATCGAGAATGAATCTGGACAAAAGGATTTCATTTCTAGAATCCTCTCGCGAAAACATGTGAGAAGCCAAAGAATGAGAATTTTCGGGCATACTTGCCCGGTCAGTCTTTAAAGCACTATTTACGAGCCGGATCAATTTCCAGTCCGTGCTAATCATGATAATTAATGATAAAAATTAAATTCATGAAGGAATATATTATTATGAATTTAGAAATTATAAGAATCAATTTCTGAAAGGAATTCCTGAAGAACTTAACCGAACGTCGGGAAAAATATACCGGGAAAACCCTAATCTGATCCGAACGATCCGAAACTCGCACCAAGGGTATAAATCAATAAATTATGATTTATAAGACTCAAATTAATTATGAAAGCTCAAGAGTTCAATAGAATTTTTGAATGAGCATAATTTAATCGCCGAACGTCGTTTTTCCGCGATAACTCGGAATTGACTTATCGGACGACGTCCGAACTTCATGAAATTTTTATAAACATTGAAATAAGTCATTTGGAGGCTATTTAATAAAATAAAACCTTAAGGTTCCGAGAAATCAATCGAAAGCGCGTTAAAACTTAAAGAGTCGGTATTAACACGCCAAAACGGGTAATTTGACCAATCCACCTCCCAACTACCACCAAGACCACCCCCAAATGGGCAATGACAGCCCTTAGGTCTGCCAATACAGTGGGAGACGTTCCATTGCAGCCCATTCACTTAGAACCCTTTTTGCTCTCAAATTTTCAAATTCTCTCTACACTCTTCAAGCCTTGAGCCTTTAATCCTCCTTCCAAACCCCTCCCACACTCAAATAATATTTCTAAGACCATAGGAAGGTATTATTCATCATCCTCTTCCATTCTAATGGAGTGGAATTTTTGTTTGATTTTTTTTGGGTTTAAAAACCCTAGTTGCTCCTCATTTTGTTTCGTGACTTTAGAGCCATCAAATACTCTCAAGACATGAACAAAAAATTCTTAGAATAATGTTCTAAGGCTACTGTAAAAATTTCATAATTTTCGGAGCATGTTTGTTTTTTTTCGATTTATGCTTTATTTCTTTTTATATGTGATAAAGCATGTTTTTGTGAATATTATTTGATATTGTTGCTTGTTAATGTATTAGGAGCATGTAGAATAAATATCATAATTTTCAGAATATTTTTGAAATTTTCTTGTATTTTGATTTTATTTGTTGGAAAATAGTTGAGGTATAGTGTTTAATATATGATATGAACATCATATATTAATCTTGAAATTTTTGAAACACTACTCCTATTTTTCAAAAATGGGCAGAATATATTTAAGTATTTTTAAGCCATTGTTTGATTTTATTTGTTGAGAAATAGTTGAGATATAGTGTTTAATATATGATATGAACATCATATATTAATCTTGAAATTTTTGAGACACTACTCCTATTTTTCCTTTGAATACCGAAAACTATATGTATATATCTAAGGATTTATTTGATTTCATTTTTTTGAAAATGATAGGATATGTTATGTGTAGAAATAATATGAACCTAATATGCATTGTTGGGAATTATTGAACACATATGTAAAATATGTGTGAGGACAAAAGGAATTCCAAGCATTTGGTTTATATTATAAATATTAATTGATGTTTCATGTTAATATTACATGTTATTGCATAATATAAACATGTTGTGAAGGAATGAAATTTATTGAGTATGTATATATACATGTGATTACCGAAAATATATAAGGGTGAAAAGCATGAGTTTAAATTTTAATGCATGATATGAAATGATATTTCATGTTTAGTATATGGTATAAGCATGATATAATTTTTGTGAAATTTATTGAACATCAAAGCTCATTAAATGGTGATTACCGAAAACTATAAATTTTAACCTATGGTTTAAAATTTTATATGATGATATTGAGTTGATAATTAAATCCTATAGTATGATAGGAGTATAACATGATTTTGTTGGAATTTATTGGATACATATGCTAATTGTTGCTAATTATCGAAAACGTAACAAAATGGCTAAGTATGAGTTTAATTCTAATGTTAAATGATGCTATGATGGTGAAATTATAAGCTTAGAATGAATGGTTGTGATTATGGTAAATGAATGGAACACTTATGCACACATACATAATGATTGTTTATTATGTTAGAAATTAGGGTTTTCTAATGCTTTAGTGTAGTTCATGTTGTGTATGGTATTGTTTGGTGTTGAATGTTTATGTTTATATTGTGCCGACAAACCAAAGCCCCAAACGTAAACAACATAATACTATACGTACGAGAATCCAAAAGAAATCGACCAATTTCGATAACTTGAGCAAGGATCGACGATGGGTGCGAGGTGGTGCAGAGTAGCAGCTATTTTGATGCTTTATTAGAAGGTTTCTAGAACCTTGGGCATGCATCGTCATATGCATGTCCACACGCTTAATTGCCGCCTAACTCGATATTATTTTGATGCTTGATTTATGATTGCTTTCATACCATATTGAACTTGAGGTCGCCTCTCTCCTCGAATGGTGCCCCGATTGGGTTATTGTTGAACCTTGAACCTTTGACGAGTCCTACGTGACTCGAGTTGGTATGAACAGTTTATCCCTTTTAGTCTATGCATTATTGAGTAGTTAAATGGTTAATTGCATTGATTAGTTGTGTTTATATCCACGCCTTACTATACGGTGACGATCCATATGATCCGTACTTCTTTGGGAAGTCGGGTCGTCACAGATATAGATCACCAACTATTAATTATTTATTGAAGTTCCAGTCCTTGAATCAAAACTACATCAAAATAAATATTTGATCGAAATAGAAATTAGATAAATATTAAATAATAGAAGCTTTAGACACAACTTTTGGTATGTGCGAAAAAATAACCTATTAGCTAGCTTTATTTGACCAAAACAACCACGAAATACACTCAAAAAATATATAAAGCATATTCACTGACTAGATAAACTGGATAATTTGATTAACATTAAAGTATACAAATAAAGAAATCAACAACACACATGTCGAATGATAACGAACATCTCTAGTTTTAACCATATTTTCTTCGTCAAACTACTTCAAATTGAACTATACCAACAATGATAAATCTATCTAAGAAGTATATTCTTCTTCTATTTCAGCAAATATTTAAAATAGATTCTTCTTCTGTTTCAACAATGTTTGAAGCTCCGATTTCAACTTCATGATTGATTTCATCTTTAAAGGAAAGTTAAGCACAACCAATTTGAGCTAAAGTTTTTCTGATTGAAACATTCGAACCACAACCATAATCTTTAATTGGTTTATTCAGATCATCTCGTAAGATACGAGCTGGATTGACATCCATGCTTCCCCCACTTGCATCGAGTTATTTAAGCTGACTTTTTTGGATACTATACATTAATCTAATTTGTTTGAACCTAGCTAGCTTCTTGTCAACCTTAATTAACAAATTGATGTGGTCAAAGCAGTTGGCTCAGACCAATTTGCAATTGAGTAATGTAATTAATCATTACAACCCTTTGGCTAAGCTAAGACCGCAAATGATCTTAAATCTTCATTTAGTAGTGTCTATGTGATGGCAAAGAGAAACGGGTTCGAGTCCACCGTGACGCAGCCTTTAAAATTTCTGTATTAAATTACCAAAAAAAAAAATGACGCCAAAAAAGTAGTTCATACGATAATTAAGTAAATATATTTCAAACTTCCATAATCTCAAGATTCTCAACAACTCTCGCTGATATATTCAACAGATGTATCAAATTTCAACATTGTCCAATCATTCTGAACTTAGTTGTAATTTTCAAAAAATTCTTAATGTTTTTAGTTGTAAATTGATAAAATCACATATTGGCCCCAAATGTTGTATGAAATGAACCTGGAATTATGTTTCAAATCCTCGGAAACTTCTTTCTATCATTTTTATTTTCTTGGTGAAAATCCATAAGTTCGAGTGTTCTTGCAATTTTTTATTTCTTGGAGCATTTTTCTTGTTTCTTTTCACCCTTAATTAATCCATTTTTTGCGTCATTTTCGAATTTAGGGTTCATTTAATTTACATGCGTAATATGTACTTATTAGTTGAATTATCTAGTCTTCTTCTCTGTTACGTAAATATTTGATTGCTTTAATTTCTTAAATTCATGTGTGAAACATCATTATATTTTTATGTGTCAATCACATAGCATATATATTTGCTAATAATACCATTATTATAAGATAAAAGTGGTGCTATGAACTCGAACCTATATGCATCCTACAAATCATTTTATGAAATGATTCTAAATCCGCATAAAACTAACCCAAACTCATCATATAGTAATGCTTAAGTTTGATTGGTACCCGTAATAATTTCTATATGGGTTGAAGGAAGTCAAAGGAGTCGTAGGGTTTGAATAATGGTGGATTAGAAAAGAAAATACATTTTCCCTGAAAAAAATCGTAAGAGTACATACAAAAATAAAATAAAAATTAACATATTATTTAAAGCTGGTCCGATAGAATCATTACGCATAACGGATAAATTTGAATTTTGTATTACAGTTTTATATTATATCTCGTATTTCACTATCTTCAAATCTATATATTGGTGGGGTGAGCACGATTGTAATAAAAGTGTATTTAGATGAACCAATATAAATCCACCTTCAATGCTCATTTAATGTTTGCTCCCTCTCTAAATTCGAACACGTCTATAATCAATAATGGAAAACCAAATATTTGATCTGCAGCAAAAGATGAGATAGCCAAGACAAATCTCTTAGTTCCGATTTGGGCCGAAACAAAGGGTCGTTTCAAACCATTTCTACTGCGTGGGCTTCCTCCTTGGGATCTCTTACTGCTCTAGAAATAAATAACTTGATCCACTTCATCTCTTATATTATTAGATTTATTTTACATCCTCATATTATTGTTAATTGAATACTAGAAAATTACAGGTCACCTAGGTGTATATATAAGTGAGTGATATTGTATTTCGCCTGATGTACGAATTCTCATTGCTTGCAAGTTGCAAGTTAAAAAAAAAAAAAAAAAGAATGTTATAATTAGATATGTGTGGATCGAACCCGACCAATCTACCCTTCCTAGATCTAAACAAGATTACAATAGAAAGAAGGAAAGAATTAGCACGCAAATGTTCATGATCTCAATATTTATATACATCAATTCTGTGATGCATATAATCATATTACCAACTATATAAAAAAATTATGGATTTGTTTTTAATCACAATATCATGTCATCTTGAATAATGTTATTATGTTCTCTTATAATTATGTTAAAGGATACATTATGTAGTCCAGTCAGTTGCGAAATTTTCTTAGTAATTAAAATTTGCACTATTTGTGACTCAGCATGTACAAGTCCAATACGTATACTAATAAACAGTAAAATCTTTTAAATCATATATATATACATATATATATATATATATATATATATATATAAGTTTCTAAATTCAAAAAAAAAATTGCTCAGGATTCAAATTTAGGCGTACGAATTCATCCAACAAAGTGATGAATTCACCTTAGATCTTCATGATTGAAAAGTTGAAAATGATTTATAGTTTATATGTTAAGACTTGTTTGTATTTGATCCAATTCCTATGTATATAGGGTGTCATTATAATGAGAACTCCATCTTTGGTGATAATTAGAATTACTGCATTGAACCTATAAAGTCATTGCATTCGTCGCAAAAGTTATTATATTAAAATAAAATAAAATTTTCGTCTCTCATATGATTCGAACCTAAGTGATGAATTCATCAAGCAATAATTATAAGTTCTAATTTTTAAAATATATTTCCATTTGAACTTATATATATAATGTGAGAACCGTTTTTGTCGTGAGAACCAAAAAATGATAAATTCACTGTGAAAGTTAATTAATCCGTTGAGAAAGATACTGAATCCAAAAATATAAAAAAAAATTTGGAATTTTCGTCTTATGGGATTCAAACCCGGATGACAAATATCGAATTTTGGATTCAGTAACTTTCCCAGCAGATGCATCAACTTTCATACGAATTCATTTTTCATAACAAAATTTTGTGGTTCTTAGTTGTCACATTAAAAATAGTTCTTATTTAAACATAACTATCTCTATATATATATATATATATATCTTTGAATGCTATTTTTGTCGTTCAATATTGTCGCCGCGTTACAACTAATATGCACGCGTTGATATTAAAATCAAGACCTCAATTCTGTACCACAACTAAGAGTCCTCAACTAGTTTATGATGCTTTAGTGAGTTTTGTCATAATTACCATATTCTATGTTGCTCATTCGATGAATTCCAAATTTGATAATTAATTGTCTTTTGATCTTGATCCAAGCGTGCCTTCTACAGCATCGAATAAAATAATAAAAGGAATATAGTTTTAAAAAATATTTCGAGTTTAAATTCCAGCAATGTTTATAGGTTGATGTGTTGCACAATATTTTTCAAATGTAATTTATTTATTGTATAGTTTGTTGATTATTACACAGATGCAAGATTCACTCAAAGTGTACGTACACTGAAAAGCGATTACAAACTTCACCACAAAAAAAGAGAGTTGAAATCCTTTGACCCATAAATGGTGTCCCAAAATCCTGTCATCATGTGTCTGAATATTTTGAAATATTAACTTAAATGTAAGTTTAATATCATAAATGAATAGTAAATATTCCAAAGTCTCAAAACATGAAATGGAATACTATTTGAGACACTAATTTATTGACTAGATAATCTCAACTCATTTGATCAATAGGAGTCTTTATCCTACTTTCTACATGTCACTTGTACATATGTTGTAACTTAATTATTAATATTATAATAGTAAACCATCAAATCCTATCTAGAAATCTAAACTACTAACATAGAAGTTCAATGATTAGAAACAATTATCTCTAATTATAATAAGAAACAAGTGATTCTAATAGAAGTAAAGGAATTAGAAAGAAAACTGCGTCATGTGAATTTTGATCTCATCTTGCACCCTATTATACAATAGTTGAGGTGTTGAGATTGGTAACGTATACCTAATAAACTTGGTGTATGCAAATGCATTATGTAATAAATTTTGATGGCCATGCACACCTAAAAGCATAATACCAATCCATTTCGAGTCTAAAAGATAAAATTGCGTGAGCAATCACATGGAGCACACGTGCATGTTCATTGCTCCTTAGTATGTAGAAATTAAAGGTGAAAGAGGTGATGGACCACAAAACTATAACATGCTATAATCAACAAAGAAATAAAAGAAGATTATTGTGTTGTCAACTAGCTAGCACAAGGCCTCCGAGCCTCTAGCTACGACATGGTTGCCTACAAGTTACAACGCACATGATATTATTTCATTTGAAAGAGAAAGAGGTCGAATCTCGATCATTATAGTCCATATACATATATTCCATGATCTATCTGTTGTGACTACGTGTCGTTCCCAACTCCACACTAGTATGATATTATCCGCTTTGGGCCAAAAGCCCGCACGGATTTGTTTTTGAGCTCAACCCCAAAAGGCCTCATACTAGTGGAGTGGAACTCTTCAATATATACTAGACCATCTTATTCTAATCTTTCGATGTGGGACTTGGGTTGAATTTCCAACAAACCTCTCCTCAAACCAAGGACCACACAACCCGTGTCCGTTCAAACATTCGGACCATCTTGTACCGTCATACCAACGGAACACGCCACCTAACATCCCTGGTTAGGAAGACTTTCGACACAAGTCCGAGTTACACCGAGGGCCTCCCTACATCGAGCATGCCGCAGTTCACTCGAGCACGAACCTGACTTTGATACCACTGTTGTGACTGCGCGCCGTTCCCAACTCTACACTAGTATGATATTGTCCGCTTTGGGCCAAAAGCCGTACGGATTTGTTTTTGGACTCAACCCCAAAATGCCTCATATTAGTGGAATAGAACTCTTCAATATATACTAGACCATCTTAGTCTAATATTTCGATGTGGGACTTGGGTTGAATTCCCAACACTATCTTCTCTGTCACAATCTTGAAGTTGAATATGAGGACAGAGCTATCGATCATTTTCTAAAGTTCATCCACCAAAATCTGAATGTTTGAATTATTAGAAGAGAAATAATATTAAAGTGGGAGAAAAGTAGGACCAATTTTTATCAAAGGAAAGGGACCATGATTTTGACTTGTGGCTCCTTCTCTCTTTACATAAAGTGCCTCGTGGTGTTGGTCATTATCACCTGCCAAGTTCATCCATTGTTGCATATGTGAATTAAGACCAAGTAAAATGTCACTATTCACTACCATCATCTTCTTTTCTCTTTTTTGTTAAATGGGTACATATATTTATAAATGTAAAAGCAGTAATACAGACCAATATACTTTAGGAAGAACACAATGCGTGGCCACAATGGCGGACACACACATGGAGCGCCCTCCAACAATTTATTTCGTGATTAGTTGGAAGTTTGCACTATGTCCCCGGTCGTGAATCTGTCATTCATACAAGTGTCGCTCTGCTACGCAACAATAAGCCCCCTCCCCCCTCCCAAAAAAAAAAAAAAAAAAATCTTGCGTCCGCCTCTGTGTGCGTAGAGCTAGGAGGAGAATTTCCCAGAGGGTGTTTGGTTGAACTTATAAGCTGCTTAGGAGTTTATAAATTGTTACAAAGTATTTGACAAAATAAGCTCCTAAATAGTTTATAAGCTGTGAAAATAAGCTCCAATAGCTTATAAGCTCCCCTACAAATAAGTTGTTTAAACCCAACTTATTTTTTCATAAGCTTATAAGCAACCATGAATTTACCAAAATAACCTTATTATAGTTCGTTATTTCCTACATAAACACTACCAACTTCATTTCTCGTCAACTTTATCTCTTTAACTCACGATTCTTTCTCTAACTTATAAGATCAATTATCCAAACATTTTAACAAATTATAAGTTCTAGAAACATTACCTCTTATATGCTCTTGAAACATCTTATAAGCTCTTGGAGCTTATAAGCTCTTTAAAATAAGCTTAGCCAAACACCCCCTATATGTGTTTGTATATATATCCCTGTATGGTTTCTCCTAAGTATAAATGTCCAACTATTTCTCCTTCCTCCTTAGGTTTGATGATAACTCAATGCTTCGTTGAAATGTACAAATTAGTCCTAATTAATTTTATACTGCAAGTGCAATTAAATTAACTGATTTCTAAACTATTTTATTTTCATTCAATTCTTTCATTTCATTTCATTAATAATGTACAATGAAAGCCTTAATCCAAAATTGAAACACATATTAGTCAAATGGACTATTGACGGCCTGAACTCAAATTATCACACTTTAAACTAACCATTTTATTTTTTATCTCTTAGCTATTTAACTCATGAATTAATTCTTTATTTGTTACCCTTATATAGTTAATAGACAAAATTTCTTTTTTTACTTAGTTGAATCAGTGGAATATTTGATAATGCATTCAAAATTCATGAATAGCTTTTAGGTTGAGATTCATTTGGCAACGGTTGCTGCTGGTGAATTCATAGGCATTTGCTTTGAAATATTGAAAATCTTGATGATTGTTTGAAAAAAGCTCATCTTCATGTTTTCACCTATTATTGTTTGTTGTGCATGTGACTAATGAAGATGACCACAAGCGTGATGCACACTTAATGATTTACATGAGCTTTTTTTAAAAAGATAAATAAATAATAAAAATTAATTAGTTTTTTTTTTTGCAGCGCCAAATTGTGTTGTCCACTCACTTACTAGTTGTGCTAGGGATCTACATAATGTGATGAGCTTAAAATGCATAGTAGAGATGTACAAATAAACGTAGTCTGGTCTCAACTGGCCTGTAAAATAAAATAAAAATATTCCATAAATTGTTACCCTCGTATCTAAAATTATTTAGAATTTATCTATCTATATCTGTCATAACTCGAATATAAATACTCACTAACCCGAACATGTTTAATTATGTAATATTCATCTAAAATAATTTGTAATATAAGTATAATTATAAATAATGTAAAATTATTACTTTACTAAAATTACTAAGAGTTACAATTACATTATAATTTTTTTTACTTCTGTAATTTATAATAAACAAATATTAAATATTAGTACCTACTATCTAAATCTATTTATATAAGTAAGTTTGGATACTCATTTGCTACTCAAATCCGTTAAGAGTACTATTTTAATTATCAAAATTCGTCCAAAATCCATTTAATGCTTACATAATGCTTATCTTATTAGAATCTGATTCAATATTATCCTAATTTTAGCTATGGCCAAATTTCAACTCAAGAATAACTATACAAGCATTTTTCAATGAATAATTAAATTTTATTTAGTGATAATGTCATGAAAGGACGGCTTTTCAATTACTCGAAGTAGATAATACTATTAATTATGGGCAATAACGATGTTCTATAAGTTTACCGCAGACAATCAAATAGATCATTGCAAATCATAGCTCAAGTACTTCATTATCATAAACTTTACGTGGGTATATATATAGAGAGGTTGGATTCAATGAGACTCATTTTTTTAGAATTATACACACACGTCAAAAGTTGATGAACAAAATCTATGCACATCGAAAACATTCTAAAATTATTGCACAACAAAACAATTTTAGAAAGTTTTACCGTTATGTGCATCATCTTTACACGTCTTATGCATAGTTCGCAGAGTTCACAAAAAGATGTAGTTCTCATTTGATCCACACTCTCTCTCTATATATATATAATATGAGAATTAAGAACCATATTTAACATGAGAACTAAAAACTATCAAATTTCATTATGAACAAAATAAATTCATTATGAAAATTGATGTATCCGCTGAAAAAGTTACTGAATCCAAAAATTCGATATTTTTCACCCGGGTTCGAATCCATGAGGGATGAAAATTCTATTTTTTTGGATTCAGTAACTCTCTCCGTATTCATCAACTTTCACAACGAATTCATCATTTTTTGGTTCTCATGTTCTCACGATAAAAATAATTATCACGTTACCCCCCCTCCCACACACACACACACACATATATATATATATATGAGATGGATCAGGTAGGAAATGATAATTTGATAGGAAATGATAATTTGATAGGAAATGAGAATGAATCTGGGTCTTTGATTTGCTAGATCAATGGTTGGGATTTAATTTTGATTGTGCTACAGTTTTGTATTTTGTGTGCTACACGGATTACTGTGCAGCACTAGAACCCTTCTTGTGCTACGCTGCAATGAAAGATGTGTTAAACTAATATATTTAGCATATGTGCTACGAAGAGATGAACTATGTGCTAAACTAACATTTGCAACATAGTAATTCTGATTGTGCTACACAAATATGAAAAATATGCTAGAGTTACACATCTATTCATTTTTCCTACACTTATTTACATTCTCACATGAACCATCCCCTATATATATGTGTGTGTGTATGTGAAAATTGGCTCATGTATATACAAGTCTTAATATACAAACACAAGAATAATTATTGTTCAATAGATTAATTTTTTGGACAGTCGAGATTTGTAGGATTTATTCATGTTTTTATATTAATATATAAATAATTTAAGGCTGTTTTGGTAATTTTAATATCTCTGTATATATTAATCCCATATTTTAATGGATTCTTTTCTTCTTTCTCATTTCCCTCTCTCACGTTTTCTCTTCTATCCCTTTATGTCTCCTATTTCTTTCTCTCACGTTCTCTCTGCATTCTATCTTAATCTGTAACTCTCCATCTCTAATTTGATATGCATATGTCGTGCGGTTGTTCATATATCATGCATTTGTGCATTCTAATTGTAATTTTAACATTTTTGACTATGTCAAAATTTTGATTGTGTGTTTGTGCATATATAGTACGTTTGTGCATTCTGACAATTTCAAATATGCACGTATATTTTCACGCACATACCGATTGTAATAATGCACATATTTTGTGCAATCATTGGTGCTCATTTGATCACATATATGCACAAATTCATTTCAAAATACATTCTCCTTTTTTTAAATGCATATATAAATGCACGTTTGCAGTGTAAATACATTTTCAAACATATACACAAATAGATAGAGAACGAAGAGATAGAAAGTGAGTAAGAGAGAGAGAGAATAGAGAGAGAACGTGAGAGAGGGAGAAAGAAAGAAGATAGAAAACGTAAGGGGGAGAGAGAAAGAAGAGAGAAAAAGAATATTGTTTCATCTTTATCATTTGTATTTAAAATTTAAATAAATTGATGGTATATCATCAATCCTAAGTTTTGATCTTAGCCATCAAATTTTGTGTATCTAAGACTAAATATAGTTTTTATTTTCACATTATAAAGGGTGTCCACATCATAATCAATATATATATATATATAGGGGTTGGATCAAGTGAGAACTCATCTTTTTTGAGAACTTGAGAACCATGCATAAGATGTTGAAGATAATGTATAAAATAGTATAAAGTTGTGCATAACGAAAACTTTCTAAAATTGTTGCACAACAAAATAATTTTAGAAAGTTTTCGTTATGCACAACTTTATACCGCTTTGTGCATCATCTTCAACGTCATATGCATTGTTCGCAGAGTTCGCAAAAAGATGTGTTCATTGATCAACTCATATATATATATATATATATATATATATATATATATATATATGAAAGAACCGTTTAACGTGAGAACCACATGCATTGATTGTGCGAGTTGATGAATCCATCGAAAAGTTCTTGAATCCACAACATTTAGAATTTTGGCCGGGTTTGACTCCCATGAAGGCGATTTTTTGATTCAAGATCTTTCCAGTAGATTCATCAACTTTCACCGCTAATTCATCATTTTTGTTTTATGTTCTCACGATAAAAAGATTTTTATGTTAACATTCTCATATATATATATATATATATATATATATATATATATATATATATATAGGAGTTGAGTAAATGAGAACTACATCTTTTTGCAAATTAACGAACTACTTTGGAAAGTTATCGTTGTGCAATAATTTCATACATTATGTGCATTGACTTTATACATATTATGTATAGTTAGTTCATATATATATATATATATATATATATATATAGAGAGAGAGAGAGAGAGAGAGAGAGAGAGTTACGAAAAATGAGAACAATTTTTATCCTAAAACTAAGAACAAAATGAATTAGTATGAAGGTTGATGAATCCGTTGATAAAGTTCTTGAATTTAAAAATTCAAAATTTTCACCAGGGTTCTAATCCCACGAGGGGCGAAAATTCTATTTTTTTTTGGATTCAGTAACTTTCCCAACGGATTCATCAACTTTCACAGTGAATTCATCATTTTTTAGTTCTCACGATAAAAATGGTTCTCACATTAACCCCCCCCCCCCCCCACACACACACATATATATATAGGGGTGAGTTAAAATATAAACCAATCCCTATGTGTTAGCTATGAACTATTATAGACCAATGATCTAATATATTAGGACTGTTCAAATTAATGCTTATTAGTTGGATTAATAATATTTAATTACTAATTATTTTTCCATAGTGGACGATGGGGTAGTATTGTTATTACTCCATTTATATCTCCAATGAAATCGACATTTGATATGGGATTCTATACCTTACGTTTATCTTCTTATCCATAGTTAAATATATAATACAACCCTAATTACATAATTGGTTAAGAAAAATAAGCAATACATAAGCATTATTCTAATTATAAATAAGCAATCCAAAAGTCATTCGTAAATAATCAACATAATCGTTAGTCATTTCATAGTAAACATAATTCTCATTATAGATAAACAATTTGTAAGTAATTATCTAAGCAACTTACACATACATTATCTAAGCAACTTACACATACAAAATTATTCAAGCCACAATTAAATGTAACATTGTAAGCAAAACCTATATATATATATATATTAAACCCACGAGAGAACGAGAGAGGGGGAGAGTATATTTAATATTAAATTTATGTTATCTCTTATTTTAAAACGGTTATTTCCTTATATGAGAGAGAAACAACAGACTGCATGACCCCAACAAAGAAGGTGTTCGGTTAATTGACTTTAATATATAATAATTAAATTTAAACAAATTACAAATCATAAATTAATTTATCCATCGATAGAAAAAAAATAAAGGACTCAGATCTGTTTCTAGTTAACATATAGGAAAAGTTTTATTTGAGCTATCTCCATATATATATATATATATATATATATATATATATATATATATATATATATATATATATATATATAGATTAAATGAGAACTATATCTTTACCCAGGTTCGAATCCATGAGAGGCGAATCATGAACTACTTTGGAATGTTATCGTTCAGCATGGTTTACATACGCCTCCCTTATATATATATATATGCATCAACTTTATACTTATTATGTATAGTTCATAGTGAGAACCAAATGAATTCATAGAATGTTAAGTTTAAATGAATTACGTGCATCAACTTTAAAGTTCATTGAATCTACAACTATTTAGAAATTCGTGTTTTAAAATCTCATGAAAGATGAAAATTCTATTTTTTTTAATTCAATAACTTTCTCTCTCGATTGATTAATCATTTTTTACTTCTTACAATGAAAATGATTCTCATATTAAATCAATATATATAATATCAACAGCTACATAACACACACGCGATACAAAGGCATCATTAGTCATTTAATTAAACCATGAGGAATTACCTCCGCCCCCCCTAAAAAAAAAAAACAATTTTGTCATCGGTTTTCCCTATTGTCGCAAGTAAATATTTGCATGTGACATTACAACACACAACGCACTCAATTTTTGATGACGAAAATATAAGTGCCAATTATGTAGAGAATGTGGTGAATATTTCTCAAAATAAATATTAGATGTCACATTCAAAGTTTATTACCCAAAACATACCATATGAAATAAGTAGGGAGCCCAACTTATATACTCAACTTTCAAAATATATGTACCACTCATATCCAACCTAAAAATTAACTACACCCCATACCCAAACCTATTAAAAAACTATATTTTGATTCAAAATTCTGCAAATTGCAGACGACGTGATGTGAGATGAGAGGGAATTGATTCTTTTTTTTTTTTTTCTGTGCAACATTTAACGTCTTTATTGACCAAGAAATTAATTCAATTTCTTGAATTAATTTGTTGTTTCCGGTCGAATAAACCATCTTTTCGGTCGATGAAGCCTTCTCTTGATCGTGGGAGAGAAGGCTTCACGACCGGAAAGATGGTTTATTCGACCGGAAACAACGATTAATATGTATATATTGGAAAATTTTATGTAATTCAAGATTTAATTTTATGTTTCCGGAAATTTTATGTTTCCGGTCAAGATTTAATTCATATTAAATTTTATGTTTCCGGTCAAGATTTAATTTTATGTTTCCGGAAATTTTATGATTCCGGTCAAGATTTAATTTTATGTTTCCGGTCAAGATTTAATTCATATTAAATTTTATGTTAACATAATACTAATTTAATATGAATGGATGGAATTAATATGTTTAGGAGTTTAATTAACATAATATGTTTCGGAAATTTAAAGAATTAATATGTTTAGAAAATTTAATTATATGTTTCGGAAATTTAATTAATTACTAAAGAATTAATATGTTTCGGAAATTTAATATATCAACATAATACTAATTTAATATGATCGGAACAACAAATTAATTCAATTTCTTGAATTAATTTGTTGTTTCGATCGAATAAACCATCTTCCGGTCGATGAAGCCTTCCTTCCGGTCGACCGAGAGAAGGCTTCACGACCGGAAATATGGTTTATTCGATCGGAAACAACGATTAATATGTATATATTAGAAAATTTTATGTAATTTAAGATTTAATTTTATGTTTCCGGTCAAGATTTAATTTTATGTTTCCGATCAAGATTTAATTCATATTAAATTTTATGTTTCCGGTCAAGATTTAATTTTATGTTTCCGGAAATTTTATGATTCCGGTCAAGATTTAATTTTATGTTTCCGGTCAAGATTTAATTCATATTAAATTTTATGTTTCCGGAAATTTAATATATCAACATAATACTAATTTAATATGAATGGATGGAATTAATATGTTTCCGGAGTTTAATTAACATAATATGTTTCCGAAAATTTAATTATATGTTTCGGAAATTTAATTAATTACTAAAGAATTAATATGTTTCCGAAAATTTAATATATCAACATAATACTAATTTAATATGACCGGAAACAACAAATTAATTCAATTTCTTGAATTAATTTGTTGTTTCCGGTCATATTAATATATCAACATAATACTAATTTAATATGAATGGATGGAATTAATATGTTTCGAGTCTAATTAACATAATATGTTTCCGGAAATTTAAAGAATTAATATGTTTCCTAAATTTAATATATCAACATAATACTAATTTAATATGTTTCCGGAGTTTAATTAATTTTCCGGTCAAACATGGAATTAATATGTTTCCAGAGTTAAATTTGTATCATTCATTTCGCAATCATTTCTCGATTTCTTGTTTTGTAATGTCACAATTGACATCGAAACTAACGAACTCGTAGATATATATTAAAAAAGAAATGGGTATATAATGTATCAATTTTCAAATGATTATGTCCTGTAAACATTTTTACAAAAGTGAGTATTTGTATATATTTCGCCAAATAAGTAAGTGAAAGTTCAATTATTTAATCATTTTGCTAAATTTACTTAACTGCTACCATCTTTTCCCTACACTCACACTCAAATAAAGAAGAAGAAAAAAGGCTCGAGGGAATTCCACAAGTCCACACTTTCCTCTCTCTCTCTCTCTCTCTCATATCTGTGCACAGAATAGTACTGTTACACACTCCAGCTGCAAAAGAAACTGTTAATTATCAGATCAAAAACCAATTAGATTTTACTCAACTAGCCTTTTCCTGATCTCCCATTTTCTCGCACAACTCACATCTTCGCCTCACCGCAGCCGTCAATCGGCGGCGATAATACCTCTCCCACGCCGTCGATTAATTCTCTACTTCAAATCACGTTTACTCGGCAATTGCCGAGCTCTGCAGTTGTGCCTGCTGCAATTTGTGCGGTTACTCTGCTTCCTACGGCGTGCAGTTGACTGGGAGCAGAGTATTTTATGAGTGTGGGTGGTGGATGGGGGTTTTCAGTTAGGGCTTGTTCGGGAAAGCGGAATTTTTTGTTTTGATGTCACGCGCCGCCGATAGGATGAGCAGCTCCGACGTCAGCAGAGCTGGTGGCCCAATCGAGAGGGATATTGAACAAGTATATATTTAGTGGCTTGTTGTTGCTTTTTGGTTTCTATGAATGTTTTTAGCTCTCGGGCAGTTGGATTGAGTTGTAGTAATTACTCTATTGCTTAGTGATTTTGTGGTGATAGTTTCTGTTGCATTCAGCTTAGATGGTTGGGTTCTTCGAAATTTCATCAAATTGCTAATTGCTTTTACGCAGGGGCTTGTTTATGGTTAGAATTTTTAGTTCCTAAGGATGAGGATCAATATCGTTATTAGGGTGCTATTTAGGTATAGTCATTCTAATATATTTCGTGGGATGGATGGGGTTGGGGGAGTGAGGGGGGGGGTTGTGTTATGGACCTTTTCTTATATCGCTAGAGAACCTGAACAAAATTTCATCCTTATGCATATGTGGTGTCGTGTTCTGTTTTTTAGAAAATTTATACTGCGTAATGCAAATGCACTGATAGCTGAAGTTACTCTATGCAGAAAGGGCTTCATTTCTGCTTGTTGCGACTGGTTATTTGGTTTAACTGAGTACTTTTTCTATGTAGATCACCAGACTTTTAAACTGGCATGATTATTTGAAAGCATGCTCTAGAAGTGAGAATCGGAAAGCTATAAGAAAATTCCGAGGCTTTTGTCTGAACACTTGAGAGTTTGTAAAACCATGAAATCAACTCATGAAAAATCTGTTGACAAGATTTTTGAAAATTTCTGAGAATTTCTTTAAGCATAATTAAGCTTTCTTGATTATTGTCCGAATCGGTATATGCCAAACATTACTTAAATCCGACTCCTGGCAATTCCATGATTGCTTTGCTGGCTACTGGCCGTGTCAGTTATTACCACATTGCTTTCAAACTATACTTATAGTTGTTGCTGGTCTAGCGCATCCAACTTAAAGATATAAATGATAAATTGGTCAATGTTGCCAAACATATGCAACATGGAATGGAACTCACTAGACCGAGTTAAAAAGATGATGATAGTCTTGGTTAACCTTCGTTCAGCATCATTTCCTTTTGTGGGTGCATGAATTAGTACAACTTCATGTGTCTGAATAGCTCCTAGTGAAGTCCCGATCGATTTCATAGCTTCAAATGATGAAGTGACTGCTCAAATATTCTGTTCCTTAATAGTTCCTAGCAACTCATCGATGTTTTTCACTGAATTTCTTAGTTTGAGGCTTGTTCTTTGCATTCCTTAGTTTTCTGTACATTTAACTGGAATTATACAAAATCACTTATCTTGCTATTTCATTTCTCATGTCCAACAGGCTGCATGTTTATTCTCATAAACTGCTTAATAAACTGTGTCTGTGCAAACCATGCTGTGCTGGCTATGCTAATTTGCTGATTTTTATGACAGGCTATCACAGCTCTAAAGAAAGGTGCATACTTATTGAAGTATGGAAGAAGAGGGAAACCTAAATTTTGTCCTTTCCGCCTGGCAAATGTAAGCCCATTGGATTTTTAAGAATTTGGGTTTTGGGCTTTTCGTTGTCACTTCGGTTTGTGACCTTACAATGAGTTACAAATGCAGTTATTTCCAATGGTCTTCAGTTCTTTTTTTATATGTTTCTCTCTTTATACACACACATATTTTAAGGTTCATGAAACAATGTGTAGCCCTGTTGCCGGTAATTATCTTGCATGTGAATTCAAATCCTGTTTACTTCTTGGTGGTTGTGTATGACATGGCATACCATAGTACATGCTGCAATTAGCTGCTGGATGTTGTAGCAGTTGATCTTATCTATACTTATAGCATGTATGAAACTATTGATGTGCAAAGTGAGTATTGATCCATTATTCTTTTCACACAGGTATAACTTGATATACTAGCAATTGTTTAAGTGAACATGTCAAGCATATCAACCCCCCCAACCCCCACCCCCAAAAAAAAAAAGAAGAAGAAGAAGAATAGAAGAATAGAAGAAGAGAAACAAAGCAATATGTTAAGATTGTGGAACCTTTCTGTCCTTCATTGTGAAGATCTTGTAATTTTTTATTAAGATTATATTAACTATCTTGGATTAAGCCTCAAACTTTGGTTGTTGAATAAACCCTCTATAATCGATTCATGATATGTTCTGAGCTCTAATTTCTTCTGCAATGGAGCTGGAATGAACGACCAGGGGTTTAGTTTCATTTAAGTCTTGAGTTGGATGCTTCAAATAGCATTATCGTTAACTTCTATTACCTTTATATCAATGCAAGTCTGATAATCTTTCTTAAAATACACTAGAAAGGTTTTTTTTTCTTTGTGTGTGTGTGTGTAATCTGATAAGTACTATAAAAAATGAGCTGATACCCTGATCATGAAAAGCGTTAATCACATTTGGCATGGTTGTTGAACCCTGGCACAATATTTTGTCTTATAGATAATGGTCTGGCCGTTATTAAATCCTTCACTTACCACGTTATTCGTGGTCTGGTTTTCTCTTTTGAGAAATCTTGGAAAGAATCTGGAAACATCTAACGAGTGTTTCTGCTTTATTTCAGGATGAATCTGTTCTTATATGGTTCTCGGGTAAAGAGGAGAAACACCTTAAACTTAGTCATGTTTCCAGAATTATATCAGGGCAGCGGACTGTGAGTTTCCAATTGCTCGTCCCTCATTGACAGCTTATGCAAAATAACTTTTCATGTCATATCAATAATTTACTTTTATGGTTCATCATGTGATTTAGTCACTGCAGACTCATATGTCAAATAATGCTGCAAATCTAACACGATTTCATGAAACTATACTCTACGGTCCCTCAACCTGTTAGAGTCAAACTAGATCTTGTAAGTCTTATCTGGAAGCATTAGGGCTTGTAGATCATATGTTTCCAATGCATTCCCAGCTCCTATAGAATTCACTTACTTAATAAGACAGCCCAACCAGATCCAGGTGCCAGAGGTACTTTATGGCTCATCAATATTGTTCTGGCTTTTAGGACTAGTTTTTATTGTGTTTAGAGGTTAAAATAGTAATGTAACTTTTTAGTCCTATTGCTAAACTATTCAAAGTTCAAACCTTTTAAATTTTAACCACCTTATGCTGAGTTCTATTTGGGGTACCCATATGAATATTTTAAAGACAAACTGGATCATTTAATCTTAAACTTACTTTTCGGAGATATAAGCTATCTGAATATGAAGTTGTACTTTGGTTTGTGTAGAGTATGTGCAAAGCAATTTTTGAGTCCTATTATACATTTCTGGCTAAATACTTGACTGGCCTTTCTTATATTCTAACTATTTGTCTCCTGTTCCAGCCAATTTTCCAAAGGTACCCACGACCTGAGAAAGAATACCAATCATTTTCTCTTATATACAACGACAGATCACTTGATTTGGTAAGATTCTATTTGTGATCCGCAAGTTCTTCAGGAAAACAAGTATTTGGGGCATTGATCTTTCTCTGATCATTTAAGTCGGACCATTGTCCTTTCCATTTTAGATATGCAAGGACAAGGAGGAAGCTGAAGTCTGGTTTAGTGGCCTCAAGGCATTGATTTCACGAGGTCACCAGCGGAAGTGGCGAACAGAATCAAGGAGTGATGGGATCTCTTCTGGAGCTACTAGTCCTAGAACATACACAAGAAGAAGTTCGCCGCTGCACTCACCCTTTGGAAGTGGTGATAGCTTGCAGAAGGTATAGCGCTTCTATTATAGGCACACTTCTTCCTCTTTTCTGATTTACGGGCTAGACATCTGCATGCTATATTGCTCTTCACTCTCTTTTTCCCCTTTCCCTTTTTACTTTCTCTAAAATAAACTTTTGTAACTTGAAATCACTAAAGCAGGATGGTGGTGATCAACTTCGTCTCCACAGCCCATACGAGAGTCCTCCAAAAAATGGTCTGGATAAGGTATTTTCCGATGCCATAATGTATGCTGTGCCTCCAAAGGGTTTCTTTGCCTCAGATTCTGCTAGTGGTTCGGTGCATTCTGTGTCTTCTGGAGGTTCTGATGGCCTACATGGTCACATGAAAGGAATGGGGGTAGATGCCTTCAGAATGAGCCTTTCCAGTGCTGTAAGCTCATCAAGTCAAGGTTCCGGTCAGGATGATGGTGACGCCCTGGGCGATGTTTTCATTTGGGGAGAAGGCACTGGGGATGGTGTTATTGGTGGTGGACCGCACAGAGTTGGAAGTAGTCTTGTAGTGAAAATGGATGCATTATTGCCCAAGGCATTGGAATCTGCAGTTGTATTAGATGTTCAGAACATAGCATGTGGTGGACGGCATGCTGTCATAGTGACCAAACAGGGAGAGATATTCTCTTGGGGTGAGGAATTAGGAGGCAGGCTTGGTCATGGTGTAGATGCCGATGTCTTGCATCCGAAGCTAATTGATGCACTCAGCAATACAAATATTGAGCTTGTTGCATGTGGTGAGTATCATTCTTGTGCTGTTACACTTTCAGGAGATTTATACACTTGGGGCGATGGGCATTTTGGCCTTCTAGGGCATGGAAATGAAGTTAGCCGTTGGGTGCCAAAAAGAGTTAATGGACCACTGGAGGGAATACATGTTTCTTCAATCTCATGTGGGCCTTGGCATACAGCTGTTGTGACTTCTGCCGGGCAGTTGTTTACTTTTGGTGATGGAACTTTTGCGGTTCTCGGTCATGGAGATCGTGTAAGTATCTCTAAGCCACGAGAAGTTGAATCTCTGAAGGGCCTACGCACTGTCCGAGCAGCCTGTGGTGTTTGGCATACTGCTGCAGTTGTTGAAGTTATGGTTGGAAGCTCAAGTTCCAGTAACTGTTCTTCAGGTAAGCTTTTTACATGGGGAGATGGCGACAAAGGTCGACTTGGACATGGTGATAAGGAATCAAAGCTTGTTCCTACCTGTGTTGCTGCTCTTGTAGAACCTAATTTTTGCCAAGTTGCTTGTGGGCACAGTATGACTGTGGCTCTTACAACCTCAGGGCATGTATATGCCATGGGGAGTCAAGTCTATGGACAGCTGGGAAACCCTCAAGCTGATGGGAAGCTCCCATGTCGTGTTGAGGGAAAACTCGGGAAGAGTTTTGTGGAGGAGATAGCTTGTGGTGCTTATCATGTGGCTGTGTTGACTTCAAGAACTGAAGTTTATACATGGGGAAAGGGAGCAAATGGTAGGTTGGGTCATGGGGATATGGATGACCGAAATTTTCCAACTCTGGTTGAAGCGCTAAAAGATAAGCAAGTAAAAAGTATTGCTTGTGGTACTAATTTCACTGCAGCTATCTGCCTTCATAAGTGGGTCTCAGGGGTTGATCAGTCCATGTGTTCTGGCTGCCGCCTGCCTTTTAACTTCAAAAGGAAGCGTCACAACTGTTACAACTGTGGCCTTGTTTTTTGTCATTCATGCAGCAGCAAGAAGTCACTTAGGGCTTCTATGGCACCGAATCCAAATAAACCATATCGTGTTTGTGATAATTGCTTCAGTAAATTGAGAAAGGCTATTGAAACTGATGCTTCATCTCAGTCATCAATAAGTAGGAGAGCAAGTATGAATCAGGGAATAAATGACACTAAACACAAAGAGGAGAAATTGGATACTAGATCTCGCCCGAATCTAGCTAGGTTTTCTTCAATGGAATCCTTGAAACAAGGGGAGAGCCTTTCCTCTAAAAGAAACAAAAAACTGGAATTTAATAGCAGTCGTGTATCACCAATCCCAAATGGAAACTCCCAATGGGGGGCTCTCAATATCTCAAAGTCTTTCAATCCTGTATTTGGTTCATCCAAAAAATTCTTCTCAGCTTCAGTTCCTGGGTCGAGAATTGTTTCTCGAGCAACATCACCAATATCACGGCGGACCAGTCCTCCTCGCTCTACTACACCAACACCTACTCTGGGAGGACTTACATCACCTAAGATTGTTCTGGATGAGGCAAAGGCGACTAATGATAACCTCAGCCAAGAAGTTACTAAATTAAGAGCACAGGTAACTTATTTGCAGTGGTTCTGTATTCTGTTATTGCTATTTTTCAAAATACTATTTATTTGTTTATGGTGCTTATTACGTGCCCTACCGTTACATGTTTATGGTGCTTATCACATTTAACTCTTCTGTGGGTTGGGGATGTACTAATGGTTGCAGGGTGGGCAAGTTTTTCATCTTACCTTAATCAGCTAATGGTGCACAGCCTCACTCTCTCTGGTTATCTACTTATCTTAGATAACTGATAGTGCTGAATAGGAGACCTGTTACTTTACTGAGAATTACATAATGTGACCTTTTCAGTTTCTCTTGAGATAAATGTTTATATGGACAAACATTTTACATTTCTCTGAAATCGCTAGCATGTATTCTACTTTCTACAATTATATAATGTAAAGTCCATGGAGATTGATGGATAATGTACTTTACTCTAATTAAAGGGGGCATGACACCCCGAAGATTGATGGATTTGCTTCAATAATTCATTTTCTCTAGTCTTATGATGCAGCTGTTATAATTGAAGTTCAGGTTTAAAAAAATATTCTGAGGAACACGTTACTACTTCTTTACCTCAACCCAGATAGATTCTTCCATCGCCTTTCTCCATTAGTGGGATAAGCGAAGCTCAATTAAATGATTTCTGCTTATGATTCTTGTTATCAAGGAAAGTGATTTCTTTTCTTTTAGGAGGAACAGCTCTAAGTTAAATAAATTGTGGTTCTATGGTTTTACGTGCAGCTGCCAGATATAAAAGCTTTTGTGTCCACTGACTATGGCCGTTTCAGATAGTATTCAAATATATTTTTTGTGCAGGTGGAAAATCTCACACGGAAGGCTCAACTTCAGGAAGTAGAGCTAGAAAGAACAAGTACACAGCTGAAGGAGGCAATAGCAATTGCAGGGGAAGAGACTGCGAAGTGCAAAGCTGCAAAAGAAGTCATAAAATCACTTACTGCTCAGGTAAGAAATATAATTCCGTATAAAAAAAAATCTAGATGACTATTTAAATGTTTACTTGCATGTATTTTCTGTAAGAAATTGCATCTGTTTCCTTTTTTGACAGCACGGAAATAAGCATGTGTTATCTAGCACTCAAGATAAACTTTACCTGCATATCCTTTTTTTAATTAATTTAATCTGTGGTTCGTATGTCCTTTTTACACTAACAACATAGACTTTGCTTCTTCTTTTTCTTATACATTTTCTGCTGAACTATTAGTCAATAGTGAGGGGATACCCAAATGCTTTGGAAGATGGCATGACATGTATATCAGGAACAAACAATCCTAAAATTTTTAAATTTGAAGTTCTGTAGGTTTACATAGCTATTCATATGTGTGTGTGTGTATATATAGGCTTTCACATACCAGAAGCCCACATGTCCAAGAACACTCTATAATTGCTATCACTTCACTCTTCTTACTTTTTTTTACTTTATAATTTCGGTCCTCACACTTGTATGATATCTCTGGAAGAACTACCTCTCTGTTATCCTCTCTGCTCTTATCTAACTGTCGGGCAAGACCCAGACTTCAACTCCCATGTAGCACCTTACCTTTGTAGCAAAAGTTATTAACACATTGCTAGCAAAAATATTCTCACCTTAAACTTATAGGGGTTCCTGGTCTAAAATTACCCATCACTGTTAAAGATATTTGTTTGCATTGAATTTCCGGTCTAGTGTTGGAGCTAATTAAATGGCCTTTTCTTGTTCCTTCAATAGCCTTGGGAATCTTGTTCACAAAGTTACTTTTAGTTGAATGTTAAATCTTTCCAGATGGATGAAAGTCTGGCTCTTGAACTATTCTGAAATCATCTTTGATTGAAGTTCTCATTGATAATAAATGCTCATGTCTGCTACAAGTTAATTCATAGGAGCTAATTAGAATATCTGCTTATTTGTTCTCTTATATTCTTCTTTTCCTATCTATACTACGAGCTTTATACTTTGCCATAGATTAATATTGACATTATTTCAAGGAAAAATGGGGAAAGTGGAGGGAATGAAGAGTACAAGAGAACACTACTAGAATGTACTTCCTTGTTTAGTTTCCTTAGTTGATGATGTTTATTATTGTGCAGCTGAAGGACATGGCTGAAAGACTTCCTGTGGGTTCTACCAGAAGCACCAAATCCCCGCCCTTCAATCCACTTGTTCCCCCTTCAATGCCTACTGATGTTTCAATTGCCTCTATCGATCGAGTGAATGGTCAAACAAATACCTTGGATCTGGAATCAAATGAGTCAAACAACCCATTGCTCACTAATGGGTCTAGCACTGCAAGTAATCGCAGTTTGGGTCACAGCAGACCAGCATATACAGATGGAACAAGAAATGGTAATAGACCAAAAGAAAGTGATCCTCGTAGCGAGAATGAGTGGGTTGAGCAAGATGAGCCTGGTGTTTATATCACTCTTACCTCCCTACCTGGAGGGCTCAAAGATCTGAAGCGAGTTCGTTTCAGGTATGTTGCATTCAGCTTTACCCTACGTTTTTCCTAATTTAATAACTTTGAATTTAATGTTTAATTTTCCTAATGTCTGGTAATTGGTAAACTGTATAACCATTCCATAGAGAGACCATTGTGTCCGTTAAGGCCTCAGATTATGGCCCATGGTTTAGAACTTATAGTAGTTTAGATTTTATTCTCCTTTGTTTTTAGGTATAGTAGTAATTAAAAACTGTCTCGTGGTCTATTATTTGAAGAAGTGAGATGATTAGTTTAGGCTAAAAAAATTGAAAAAATAAAACTTGGGGAATTCCTTCAGATTTTGTTGTAAAGTGAAAGGTGATTGAAAATGTTTGAATGCAGTCGGAAGCGATTTAGTGAGAAGCAGGCGGAAACATGGTGGGCAGAGAACCGGGCAAGAGTATACGAACAATACAGTGTGCGAATGGTTGACAAGTCAAGTGTTGGCATAGCTAGTGAGGACTTGGGACATTAACAGGGCACGTTGTGTATGTATATGTTTTTTTTTTTGTCGTCAATTCTCCCCTCACGTCTCTGCTTCAGTTGCAAGAGAGTTATTAGTGATGTTTAGAGGGTTGGTTGGGGAGGAAAGGTGTCTAATCTTGGTTGTCTTGTTTTTTTGTGGGTTGTTTAACATCTCTTCTAATATTCTTCTTGATGTTGACAGTGTCAGTGGTTTATCATTTTTTCCCCAGAAGAGCGTTGCGTGGGGTTTTGACGTTTGAGGGTGAGAAATTTGTAAATTGTTGATAGGGTGGTGGCTCTAGTTGTGAGCACCTTCCATGTATATTCTATTACCAAATTCATCTACACAATCATTTCTACTGCCTTTTCTCTTCTTTATTATCTATCTGCTCTAACTTGCTTTGTGTGTGTGACGTGGATACCACAATTTTAGTGTACGTTGTTTTCCTTCACTTGTATTTTCATGTGTTATTAGTTTGTGTCACAAGGGGATTGCAGGCGGAATTTGCCATTGTTGGGCGCACGTTGCTTTGTCGAATTTTAGATTGACCTTGGAACGTATTATGATGATGATGATGATGATGATGATGATGGTAGTAGTACTAGTCATTAGTATAGTTTAAGAGACCAAATATGAAAATTAGATAAATATTGGCGCACGTTACTTTGTCGAATTTTAGATTGACCGTGGAACGTATTATTATTATATATACATGATGGTACTAGTCATTATTATAGTTTAAGAGACAAAAATGAAAATTAGAGAAATATTTTTCTCTATTTTCCTAGAAAACTATCAGAATTTTACACTAGAATTACAAAATTTTGTTTATCAAGGGGTAATAGTATACTCAACTAATGCTTATTTTGATAAGCAATTCACCCACTTTGACCTGATGTTAGATTTAAACAAGTTTTATAAGTTAATATAATTTTCACACCACTTTTTGATTGTAGAAAAATAGAGATGTCCAAAATTTCCCAGAGGTGTGATATTTTTAAAGATGTCATAGTTTCTCAAACAACAAAAATTTCATGCCAACATAAAAAAATATTGCCTAGCCACTTTTTCAGTCATCGGCAAATTTTCGACATTTTATTTGCTACAATTGAAAAATGATATTGTTATTAAAATAATGAAAAATGATATTGTTATTACAATAATTTATAAAGTATGTCTAAAATCAAAATAAGTTAGTTAAAATTTAGCAATTAATCATTTTCTTTTGTGTAAATAAATGAAGTTATCAATGCAACATTAAAAATCTTAAGCCCATTAAGCGCATAGCCCAGGCCCACGCGAAGAGGATCATCAATCTTTTCAATGCAATCTTCCTTCCCGCCCATTCCGATCTCGCTCTCTATATCTCTCACGCGATTTTCATCGAATCAATTCCAGAAACATCAGGTATACATAGCTCACTTTTGCATTCGATCTTTATGTCTCGACTTTCAAAATTCAATTTCCCTTTTCTGTTTGTTTTGTTTTGTTGTTCTGGATTTCGAACTCAAAATGAGTACAAATGCCCTTGGGAGTTTTTTGAATTTTTTGAAGCTGGGACCTATCTCTTGTCGTGAACGTCGACTAACTTTATCATCTCAAGATGATTTTTCATTTTTAGTGTGAGTAATTAGAAAAGCAAATGAATGGAACTAAAAAAAAAGGTTGTGTTTTTTCATGTTGTAAAATGAACGGAGAATTGGGATAAAAAATTTCGCTTAGAAAATCCGAAACGCCCTCTTCTATTTATATGTATTTACAAGTTCGAGATTTGACTCATTATGGCTTTTGCTCTGTTTCCCGAGTTAGAGAGAGTTTTGCTGGGTGTGAGTTTTGAAGGCGTAACTTCTCATCAAGTACAGTGTGGCAAAATTGATAACTTTGTTCGGATTTGGTGTTGAAAGGATGGTTTACTCTGTTAAATTATTACCTCTTTCAATTGTGAGAGATTGACAATGTTATATCTCTCATTTTGCCAAGCGCATATCATAGCATAGCATAAGATGCTGTTTCCTTGTCAAGATTAACTAGCATTTAACTTCATAACTTGGTGCTGTAGCTGTTACATGGTCTTTCATCATTTAATTATTTGTTTTTTTTTATTTGCAGTGTGTTAAACAAATATGGAAAGACCTCTCACTCTAAACCCATTGAGCATCCAAGACGAAAATTCTGTCGTCCACCGTAAAAGTAACAACTCAGATTTATGCTTTCTTACTGCAAAATAACATTTTGGCTCAGAAAATATTTATTCTAGTCTCTAGACCTTGCTTTTACCTTATTAGATATTTAGCTTGTTTAAGTTGTAGGCTATGCTCAATCTCAAGCACTTATGATGCTTATGACTTCCTTGGATATACAGAGCTCAGTATTTTTATGCACTCTTTTCTATAACTACTCTCTCTACCCTACAAATTAAAGTTGGTTTTCATTTCGTAGAAGCGACTGCTGATGGCAAATCCAAGACATCCATCCCATTAGCAAAGAAGGGTGGAATTGCACGTGAGAGTCGTAAAGCTCTGAATGACATTACTAATAAGTCGTCTATTCATTGTGAAGCAACCTCGCATAGTAAAAAGTCAGGAAAGAAGCAGTTTAAAGTTGTTGAAAATGGATTGAACCAGCAGGTCTTTGAGTGTGAGGCACTGTCCAAGAAAAAGATTTCAGTAAATGAGAAACTTAACATTGTGGAAGAGGGTTTCTTGCACGACCACAGTAAGTGCATTGATGCACAAAAAGCGGCAGCAGCTTCAGAACTTAATTTCTGGGACACAGTTCTTCCTGGACATGGTAATTTCTTCAAATTCATAATGCTTAGTTATATGTCGTATTCACTTTTCTCTTAGCTTTGTTTGAGACCACAGACCTAATACGTTTGAAACTTTTCTGCTTGTATGTTCCTTTCTTTTCCTTGTAAATTTGTATAAATATCTTGTTGTTATATGCAATTCTTCAAAAGAATGTCCAATTGGGGAGCTATCCAATTGCTCTTCATCAATAAAAGTAGTAAAATTGACTATATTAGAGGAGACATGTCCTCTCAGATAATACTCCCTATTGCAAAGAAAGGAATTAAATATCCGTTTCCCTCTTAACTGGCCGTTCATCCAGAGGTAATGACAACATTTTAGCTTGTACAGTGGTAGAGGTCTTTTGCACCTAAATTAATCTTTGAATAAGTTCTCAAAACCAAGTGTGCCAATTTACAAAGCACTATTACTATTGAGGTAATAAATGTCATATTTCTGATGTGATTTCCGATTAGATTTACTTCGTCGTCACTACAATTTAAGGCATATCTATCTTGTAAAGTTCTTCACATGAAGTCGAAGTTATAGTGAACCATCAATTCTGCACATTGATTGATTTCTTGGCTTTGTTCTCTCGGGGATGATGATGCAGATTCGACAGACGTTATAATTGAACAGCCAAAGGTATGCATGTTGCTGTGATTTTATTGCATTTAGCATGTATAGAAACAGGAGTGATAGATGTTGAGATATGGCATGCTTATATCTGCTTGTAGGGTGATCCTGACCACTGCTTTCCCAAACTGGAAGAGTTATCCATACCGGAGTTCTCTGATTGGTTCAAGCCTTGTTGGAAGTCCCCTCCTCCTTCACCACTACACCAGGATTCTCCTCTGCTCTCTCCTTCTGCATGGGAGTTTGAGGCAGTCGAATTAGTGCTCAAGGAAGACAAAGATGGTGATGTCTAAAGGTTTGGCGTGCACCTACGACATGAAGTGCTGTTTGTGTGGGACATATTGATTCTGTAGCTTGTTTTCTTCTGACAGAAAATTAGAGTTTCTTTAGGGAAAAAGCTGTTAAGTTTTATGATCAGTATGCTAACTGCTAACCTTGTAATTCAGGAGATTGCTTGGCCAAACTGCTGGTCAGTGGTTGTGTCAACCTGTAGTGTCGTAATGGTTGGAGTTTTATGTTTGGAGTGACGAGATAATGCATTAGTTGTGTACTCATATCATGGATGTTGGTTTATGTTGTGAAATCAAGTCAAAATAATTGATATTTTGTACATCACCTGTAATTTGCTTCTTTGAACTCATTCGGCGCAGCTCTTTTATGTGCGTGTGATAATGATATTTTTTCCAACATAAATGATTAATCACCTTATAAAATTTTGAGTTTTGATTTGGGTTAAGTTAAAATGTGTTACGAGGCCGCTGCTTATATCCGTGTTTAGTATTTTTTTTGGTTTTTTAAGGTCAGTGACCGATGGGTAGTCTATATGAGATTTTGAAAGAAAGATGGAAATATGGGAATATTCCAAGCAAAGCGCATATATGTCTTAGTGTTAAGTACAACATCTTATTAGAGTAAAAAATAATTAAATATATATAAGAAGCAAGAACTTATCGAAATCACATTCTAATAAATTATGTCAACTTGTAGAGATTATATCTAAAATTTGCTTTCTATATATACAATATAGGGACTAGCGAGTCTAAACTATCTCATTGCATATGAGAGGTGAACTGTTTGGGAGTCCTCATCGAATAGTAGTAAACGCTATCTTATTAGAATTAAACACGTCGTTTGGTTTTGACAAAAGAATGATGCACTAGAAAACAAACTTCTATACATACACGTTTAATCTATATTTATGTATATCTATCTTACCATACGGTGGATCGACCTACGTAGGACATCCAAAAAATATCATTTATAATAAAAAATAAAAAATATCATTAATGATGAAGAAAAATATCATTTATATTATATATATATATATATATATATATATATAATGAATGGTTATCTTGTGGACAGTCCTTATACTATAAATATATTGACAAATATCAATCTTTAATAAATCAATATGGACGCTTCAGATTCAATACACAAATTATGACATAGATAAACAAATAAATTTAATTCACATACACACATAAAAATAACCACTAAATTTCCAAATCTAATGAACATAATTTTTTCTCATTTATATATGTCAAAGATTGTATATACATAAACTAATTCATATATATATAACCCTACTAGGAAACCTATTTTTTATTAAATTCTTATTATCAGCCGATTCTATTAGCTCCTCAATTGTGCAGAGAGTAAGACATGGAATTCATCCAAAGAAGACTTATAAGCCCGTTCCAAATCCAAAGCCTCACACGAGAAATAAACTATTGGCCCAAAAAAAACTAACAAAGCCACAACTCATATGACATTATAATTGTGCATACCGTCGTGCAGGTTAGCACTTTTACAGCATCCATACTACGGGAGGACTAAGGAGCACGTTAGTTTCTAGAATGCTCCATAGTCTAGCAGAAATGGATTCATAAGAGGAAAACACCAACTTAGGCAGAAAAAGGCCAAGAAAGCTGAGCTAACATGAAATATCATCTATAACAACAATTCTTCGAACCCACTGTGCTTACTTATTTTGAAACTGGAACCAACCAGCCTAATAAGATTTGCCACAGTGTATTAAGCTTCCAGCTCCAAGGAAAAGACCAAAAACAGCAGCACTACCCACTGTTGTCTGTCCGATGTACCGTACTTTTAGAAGACCTGGAACCTGCATTTTCCGAAGATGAAAATCTCACATCAACATCAAAAATACCTTTTGCTCGTTTTTGCAGTTTAGTTCTATAGACATGCACACTTTGCGCTGGAAGACATATATTATTGCAGAGAACCAGAGAATTTGTATTCACCTTCTCTCCACTAGCATCATGGTCTTTCTATCTTATAGGCAATTGAAGAAGTTTTACAATTACAGAGGAATATCTGAAAGATGATAATGGTGACCAATAAAGCCAACTAAGAATGGCCAAACTAATGATCTGGTAAAACTTTTTATGCACCAACAGAAGGTTAAACAATTTATGTACCAACAGAAGGTTAAACAATTTTTTATGGAACCTCCATTTCAAAAAGTATTCAACTTTTTATGTACCAACAGAAGGTTAAACAATTTTTTAAAGTGTATTAAAATCTATGAATAACTGTGACCTTTACTGCATAGAACTAACCGGGAACCATTAGGTAAAGGATGTACTAACTATAATTAACTCAAACAGAGGACATGCCATCAAGATCAGGATTGTGACTACGACAAGGATGGACCAAGGTGGCTGGATATATGGAAATATAGAATCATCAAAGCCCAAGCAGCACAATCATGAATGAACTCTATAAAGCTAATCCTGGCTGGATAACAGGAAAGAAGTAGAATCCTCAAACATAGAACTATAGCTTGAATCTCTGCACTTGCCTCTTGTGAATCTCTAGAAACATTTCAATCGACCTTGAATCCATTGAACAATTCAGAGCACAATTTAGCTAGGGTCGGTTTGGAGAAATGTGTGTTATATACTCCCTCCGTCCCACCCAAGACAGTCCATTTCTTTTCGACACGGTTATTTATGAGAAGAGTATAAAATGATTAAAGTGATAAAAAGTAGGTAGGTCCCACAACTTTTGAAGAGATAATTATTTCCTAAAAATGAGGGACAGCCCAAAAAGAATACAGGCCATCTCGGGTGGGACGGAGGGAGTAATAACTAAACCAGTTCGAACCCACCCATCAGAAAGATGAAAACATATAGTAATAGCATAATTAATGAATTTGATTATGAAATACTAATAAAGTTGGTCAGTTCTTCAGTTCAGCAGATCCTTATGAGCTGGCTCTAGAAACTTAGATTTGCAATTCTTCCTGTATATTCCAAGTTGGGAACCCACTACAAGTGGAATAAGTTATAACCTGTAGTTCATAGTGAATATCCAATAGCTATTTTTTCCCATATATGAACATTAGGAAGTCCCTTAGGAGTTTTTAATTACACATTAAGTTTGAAATAAACATACTAACATAGGCAAGTAAATCTAGTTCTTTATAATGCTCCTTTTTGGAAAGACCAGACATAATCATTGGCAAGTGCTACTAGGAAGGAAGAATAGCATAATAGTTATGGATACCTAGGAAGCACCAATACGAATACTGAATACAAATACGTGATACGATACGATACGAAAATACATCAATTTTTAAAAATTCAAATCGAATACGTTAAAAATACGTTTTTATTTTTTTTATATTTTTATATTATATTAATATTATTATTCTTATTATTATTATTATTATTATTATTATTATTAAATTCATGTAGAATCGTGCATTCCATGCAACATGATTCGGCAGCTACAGTAACATGCTACATCATCACTGTTCAGCAATAGTGTTTACTGTTCAGCAATAGTGTTATGTTCACTATTCAGTAACTGTTCAGCAACAGTTTGCATACAGCTTGCATACAGCTGAACTGCAAACAGCAGCACATCAATAGCTTTCCAGTTTTAAATACGTATTGCATTTATTAAAAAAATAAAAAATAAAAAAAATAAAAAAACGTTTTTAATACGTATTTTGGACGTATTTAAAATGTATTCGTATTGAATACGTATTTTTTAAATACTTTACCTATTTTCACGTATTGGTGCTACATAGATGGATACTATGCATCTTGTAGTATAGAAATCCTAAATAAAGACATATAGAGGTCATATGATATAGGATTTTGAATTTTCAGCATCACTTGTTTGGAAGAGAAAGGCATTAGATAAATATCATCCCTAAGATAGAAAATGATAGAAAATATATTTCACCCCATACATATACAATTGAATAGGGTATGGATCACATAACAAAGTTCAACAACAAAAAAAGAGCCTGGAGCTTAACAAATAAGCACAAAGCGTACATGTCCACTAAGTGTTCTTTTTTGAGATTCCATTAGATAACGAGTAAAAAGAGCCCAATGTTTTTTGTTTCACATATCAGCAGCATTATCATTCATAAGTGCCGGCATGCAATCACATCTCTTCCTTGACTTATGCATCTCAGCGAAGTGTAATGTAATATGGGATCATGAATGGTCAAGACTAATGAATTTAAGTAAGCCTCAACCTCAACCTGCTCTCCTAAAACACATGAATCCTCTCTTCTCTCAGCTGACACAAGCCAGAACCATCTTTTCCAAAAATTCAATAAGCTAGGCAGATGAGAGTTATTGTTTTTCTTGGCCAATTGGGTAGAATTTCACCAAAAATGGCTTATGCCAAAGTTAATGGTTTTATCTCAAAATCTGTTCCCATATGCAGCAACATTAAGATAGGGAATACGCTGAACACCGATTCAATATAAGAAGTTTCATTTGGATCAATACTTCATCAATAAATAGTACTCCCTTTGTCCATCAAAAATGTTCATCGATTTTGGTCGCACGGGTTTTAATAAATTATAATGAGTGTAAAACGAGTGGATAGTATGTAGTGGGATTAAAAGGTGAGCCATGAAAATAATAAATAAACAGATAGTAGGTAGCCATAGGTGTTTTTAGGTAAATAAGTAGGTAGATTGAGGATAAAAATTACGGAGTTGATCTGTCCAAAAATGGAAAGTGAATGTTTTCATGGGGGGACTGAAAAAAAATTGAGTGAACATTTTTCGTGGACGACAAGGAGTAATAAAAAGGGAAGCATTGAAAGAAGATACTAATGCACAGGATAATTAGAGGTTATTAAAGAAGGCATTAATTTTGTGCTTTTGGAAAGCAGAAACCAGAAGAAAACTTCACCTTGGATCTTATAGCATCATAAGTTCCATAAACAGCACCTGCAGATAATCGCATTTTGATCAATTGATGAATACTAACAATCATGAAATCATTCAAACGGGATCAAGTAACGACGACAAACAGCTATGTACTTAAAACAACTATAAAGAAACTCATTCATTCAAAACGGGATGGAAACTTGTGATGCTTCCGTTTCACTGGAAACTTTCTGAAAAGTCTAATTTAAGCTAACTCCGTAGTACTTTATTAGGTATATCACGTGAGTAATCACTTCGAGAACATATTTACGGCTTCAAGCAAAGCATAACACAAACAATGATTTACGATTTCAAAGCAGGAAAACAACACATTTGGCAGAATTCTCCATCAACGAGGCATTTGATTAACTATGAAACAGGTATAATAGGATGCATATGATACTATTTCCGTAGGTATTTAATTGGGCAAGAGAAGGGAGATTGTTGCAACTAGGGTTACAGGAGAATTAGGATGCCTTACCCACAGCGCCGCCGACAGCTCCTCCGATGGCGAAGCCCGCCGTAATTCGCGTCAGACAGCTATCCCTTGCCATCTCTTCTCTTCTCTCTCTATCTTCTACAATTTATTGGAGACGAGAACAAGTGTTTTCGCCCTTGAAAAACTAGGCCTTCGGCCTCAGCTCATACAGGTCGTGTTACTATATAGGTTATGTTTTACTTTTCTCCCAAGAAATATTGAGAAATTGCTCAAAACCCCTCGCGGATTTTCTTCACATTATATAATCCCACCCTTTATAAAATGCAGCATTAATTGTTAATTGTACAAACTTTCACAAATTTGCAATTTAACACGGATTTAAGATAATATCAGTATTTTTATTTTTATTTTTTGTAAAATTAACACTTCCCACTTTTTCCCAATCACAGAGGAGGCGAGGAGTTTATAATCATACTAATAGAATAAAAAATATAATCATACTTGGGCAATGCCGGCAAGGCATGCCACATCAATTCTTCGGTGACATAAAAATTTGCGGTGTTAATTTTGCAACAAATTCAATGTGATATTATTGCATGTTTTAAAAGTAATGTGAATGTTCTCGCTTTAATGGCAATTAAGGCTAAAGTATTCTCAATCTTCTTCTTTTCAAGAAAACATAATTTTGTTTCAGAGAAAATGCATTTTAATAGTATAATATATTTGGAAAAGTAAAATGATATAGCATAAATGAATTATATCCTTTTTTAGAAGATAATGAGTTATATCTTTATTTATTCGATCAAAGTTTAAAAAAAATGTTAACTTCAAAAAATATCAAGTAAAGTATGTTTAAAATGATATATCATGTATATCTAATATTGATATTCATATATCTATATCGTTATAATAAAACCACTAAATACTTTAAATTATGTTATTATATTGGATTCGCTAACTATTAATATATTCTTATATTATTAGAGTTACATTATAATATATGATGTCTAAATTAAGTACTACTTAATATCGTGACTTTCATATATCTAATATTATATCTAACATATGTAATACAACTCATTTTATAAAGGTCCTGTATTACTACTACAAATACAATAACATATTATAATGAAAAACTTTATCAAAAACACTTAAAAAGCTGTTTAGAATGCGCTTATAAGTTATAAGCATACATTGTATCACTTGTAGTTCTACCTATTTTTTATGTTGATTACTTTGTAATAGTGTTAAACTATAATAACAAAATATATAAACGACATATATGTTTACAATGCTAGAAAAATTGTTTTTACCTAGTAGTAGTAGTATTAATTATCTATATAGCAATAACCACAACAACAACATATCTGTTTACTACTACTACTAATAATAATAATAATAATAATAATAATAATAATGATGACAACATATCTTTTTACAATGATACAAAAGTTGTTTTTAGCTTGTATAGGAAAAAGTATTAATTTTCCGTACATAAAGTATTAATATTTACTATAATTATTTCACTCACTATAAGCATAATATATTAAAAATGAAATCAAATAACAACAGAGAAAAGTTCAAACCTAAATATTGCAATCACGTTTGCATCCTAAAACATTTGATAAGGATCAATTCATTTGGGTGGTCATAGCATCAAGATATACTATATGCATAGCCATTAAGTGAGAGGTTGTGAACATATTACTTCAGTAAATGTAGTCTCCAACAATGTCTATTGAAATCCCACACAGCCGATTATTTCAGTAATGCACATGGAAATATCAATTCGAAATTTACAAGAGATTTCTTTAGAAGGAAAGGGCCTTAATCAAAACTCACAAAACATAGATATCATCATGTACATTGTTGTGTTCTTCACTTCTTGCGAGCAGAAAATGCAGCAGCGATACCACCAGCCACTAGTCCAACAGCAGTTGCAGCAATACCAATGCCAATTACTCCATCTGTATCAAAAAATTCAATATAATGGAATGATTAATAGCACTGTTACGAACTTTGTGAACAAAATATAGCTTTTTGTTACACAGTTCATACAAGTAGGTAAGCAATACAAACAACAAATTGCGTTTACCTTTTGTTATTTTATCCTCAATTGCTTTCTTGAGGGTCAAGGCCTGCCTCCAGTCAGGTGCAATCTGCAATATTCCAACCAGATTTTACAATATAAATCTACCAGATGGCCTACAGTTCGAACATATGTAACCACATGCCAAAACCAAAAAGTTGATGGAAGATGAAATAATACGAGCTCCATTGGATGTGTTCAGTACTGTCTTAAAAAACAAAATATCACACATATGTAGAGCAAAAAACTTCTCAAAATTAATAATTGAGAAAAAATGAACTCTTGAGATATGGTAGTACCCAATTATATTCCGAGCAAGACTGTTTAAAAGAATTCAAACCTCCAAACAACGTTCAACGAGCTGCCTGCTCCTAGAGTACTCCCCATTTCTGAAGTATCCAACAGCTAGAAGATAGACCTTTTCCCTCTCCTGCACGGGGGTGTTAGGGCTAGCTAGAGAAACTGCAGGCAACAAGTTTCAGCAGTCAAGCTTCTGAAGCCAAATTTTACATAATCAGGAGGGGCAATGGGAGTAAATACATAATGGTCACCGTAAGACATTACATAAGAAGCAATAAAAGCACAAGAAGTTGATGAAAGAAATAAAAGTACTCCAGTGAGATCTTGTGCTCCAAAAGAAATATTCTTCCGACACACAGAAGAGAGAGAAACAAAAAAAAAAGGATACTTTTTTCTATATAACCTTCAAGCATAGCTATTCCACGCTGTACGTCCTCTGGCCTTTTGGAGTGAACCAGGGCCCAAGACAAACGCATGATGCATTCACTTTTTAGCTTATCAGAGGAACCTTTCTCTGCGTCAGCAACCTCACGCTCACAGCCCTGCAGAGATGCAACATTCAGACTTCAGAGATATGCTTCAGAAAAATACAATAAATGAATAGATGTATAGGAACAGACTAAGATCTCTTGTCCAAAATAAATCAGCGCATAGGCATGCAAACACTGTGCACATAAGCAAGCATAAAAACATTTAGAGCAGAAGCCCAAATCAGAAGCACAAACCACTAAAGTTCATGCCACTATTACACACTATAGAACGACTACATGCGCAAAGAAGTCTTAGAACGTGTAATGAAAATACAATTCCTCAAAATCACCATCCTCATCTGTAATCTATTTAAAATAGTAATCTAAGAAGCAAACAAGATAAGCTAATCGAACACCTTATGAACTTCAAGCACGTGTTTCTTGAGAGAGCCAGACTTTACCATCATATAATGATCATAAAATGATGTTCAGAGTTAGAAGTATACCCCTACAGCAATCTAATCTACAGATAGGCTAGAAGCAACACAAATTACCTTGAGGTAGTTTGTAAATGTTAAGCATCATTACAGTTGCAACTATAATATAAAGTTTTATACAGGATGGATGAACAAATTAAAGTTTATATAAACTCAGTAGATATTGCAACATACCGGCAATATAACTTTGCAGGAATACTACCCACAGCATACTGTCAAATCTCATTGAAAAAATTAATTAATTAATAATAACATAGTAAGAAGCATCTTTAACTAGACCGGCCGCCCCAGTCTTATCATTAAATCATGCTTAAACTATCACAAGGACTCCCGTGGCCACAGACTGTACAAGAAAGCATCCCGAATAACTTAGCTATTTACCATTTTAATAAAACATCATTTATACCACATTAAATTATTAATACTTCATTTGAGAAATAAGCTAGGCTAATTTTTGACAGCAAGATGTATTGAAGCCTGGAGTAGTGAAATAAAGGTAGATGTTATATTCATTAGTTGCAAGAACGTGGGACTTCTCCTAGCTTTTGAAAAATACTCTAGGATCTTCCGTTCAATATAAATGTGAAGTTATGCTTTCTTCCAACTTAAGTAGCCACACCCATTAAATAAAGGACATCCCTATGAAATTCAACCTCAAATTGAGTCAAGTGCAGAATTGCAGATTATCCAATTAAGCAACTAAATACAACTCAAAACATGACAAGAACAGTTTTAGTCACACAACTGCAATATCAGTTCACATTTTCCATTTAAACTGCATATTCAAATCAAGATGTCCGCGTTTGATTTCTAAAATCTCTTAATCAATTCCATCACAATTTCGCCTCCTACGCGGTTCTACTAAATATACCAAAGTCTATCTCCCTTTTCGATGACTAATTCATAACTCTGGGAATGAACAACAACTTCGGCCAATCAAGTACTTCCTAAACTCTAGCAAATTCACAGTTGATCCAGTAAACCAAGCTGAAATCTTACTAGTAAGGAAATGCGAAAGAAAGTGATAACCAATACTTACAGCTACGATATCGGAATCGCACCAAGGAATCGCGTCGCCACCGGTAAAAAAGCCGCCGAGGGAATCGATGAATTTTCCAATTTTCTTTTCCATCTTGAGGTTTCCTTTCTCTCTTTTTTTGAGTGTGGGGAGACGAAATTTGAAGCAAGTGGTGTGGTAAAGGAAACTTGGAAGGGGTTTTGAGGAGGCGCATGAATTAGAACGCGATTCTCCTTATGTTTGATTCACGACGCAAATTCTTCTCTTTTATTTTGGCATTCAGATTTAATTTATTTTAAAATAATAATACTTATCAGTCCACTAAAAATGTATCATTTGATTGAGGATAAGAGCTTTAATAAAATATTGGTAGATATTATTTAAATAAAAAAATGATTTCGATTGAAATTAAATTATAAGAATTAAGTGTGAGTATGAGGTGAGTTTTTAGGAAATAATACGTGGTTTATGAAGTTGAATTATAAGGATTGAATGTTGCAAAAATGAAATTAATACACTTTTTATGAACGTCGAATAAGATAATTATGATATATTTTTTTATGGAAGGAGGGAGTACTATTTATGAGAATAGTATTATGAAATCATTTAAGTAAAAAGAAAGTCATTTAATTCATAACTACATAAATCTATAAATAAATACCTATTTTTAAAAATTATTGTTTTGAGAAATTTGATTTCACGTCATATCTCTATTATAAATCTATTTAATAGTGATAGTGTTATATAATATACCCATCCATCTCATTTAAAATACTTTTTTTTAATATACAAACTCCATTTTTAAAATAATATCCTTCAAAAAGTGTATTACTTTTTAACACTTTAACTACTTTATACATTCTCTTAAATCTATAAAGAAAATAGCATTTTAAGTGATGAAGACTATATTTATCTATTAACACTATCTATAAGTACGTGGCTTTATAAATATTGATTCTACAAATAATATCCTTACTTACTTTAATTTTCAAGTATATTTTAATAATTTTAACATATTAAAATATGATTTTTTAGAGAATTCTCAAAAACCAATAGTTTTTATTTACCCAATCACCCAAATCTAATACTAATATATATTTTATCCATGTTTAGTGCACAAAAATAAAATTGGATATGGCGTGTTATGCTAAATTATTTAAATGGAGTGCGCAACTAATATTGAATCATAATATAGGTAATGTAGGGTCATAATGATTTTTTTAAGTTGAAAATTGAATGAATATACGCTAATGATTTAGTACGATGCGTGAGTGATCTGGCAAAAACGCTGCTGATTGGAAGATTTCCATGAAGAAGAAGAAGAAAGAACCGAATCTAATCACACAAACTCTCAATTAATGAGAGATTATAGCATGGGGATCATGGGTTTCACTGGGGACAATCTGAAGGGATTCATATTGGCTCTGCTTTCAAGTGCGTTCATTGGTGCAAGCTTCATCATCAAGAAGAAAGGCCTCAGAAGAGCTGCTGCTGCCTCTGGTGTTAGGGCTGGTAACACTCTCTTACCCACTGTGTGTTGTGTGTGTGTTGTGTTGGGTAATCTCGAAGTTATGATTTTTTTTTTCATCCATTTTGTGTGTGATGTGTGTGTCGTGTCGGAATTTAATAGGTGTTGGGGGTTATGCATATCTCATGGAGCCTCTGTGGTGGCTCGGAATGATCACCAGTACGTCAGATTTTCCCCATCTTTATTTATCGATTTTCCTGTTTGACAATTTCCAAGCATTCATTTCTGTAGTTACACATCCAATTATGTGATATAATGTTGTTATTTACAAGTTTAATTAATTGTTAGATGGACTCCCCTAATATAGTTTGATAAGGAAAGTACAGTGTGTCATTGCTGTATAGAATTTAGTAACATCTGTTCTGATTATGTTCTGAAGCTTATCTATCTTTGTTTCTTATTTTGGTTTTTGTTTTGACATTTTTGCAGTGATAATTGGAGAAATTGCAAACTTTGTGGCGTATGCATTTGCCCCTGCAGTGCTTGTGACTCCTCTCGGCGCATTGAGTATCATCGTGAGGTAACCTATTTCCAGTATATTCGTTTTATCCCAGTAGAGAAACAAAGCTTTTCTGTAAATTATGCAACCAATCCTTGATGTTAAATATGGTATGATGTAGTGCTACATTAGCCTACTTCATCTTAAATGAGAAGCTACATCGGCTAGGGATATTGGGCTGTGTGATGTGCGTTGTTGGTTCGGTCATAATTGTTATAAATGCGCCACAAGAACAGCCAATTTCCTCTGTCCAGGAAATATGGAGTATGGCAATGCAGCCAGGTAGGAAGATACCTCATCATCTTTGTTTTTTTAAAAGCCTTGAGCCGGAAGTATGGTGTCTGATGCAAATTCATTTTATGTGATTCCAGCCTTTCTTCTCTATGTGGGATCAGTTATCATTTTGGTATTCATTCTTGTTTTCTATTTTGCCCCCCAATGTGGACAGAACAACGTACTTGTTTTCACCGGCATTTGCTCACTGATGGGTTCTCTCTCGGTAAATTCTGAATTGCTAACGATACAGATTACATATTTCTCCTTTTCACGTACATGTCTTTGTGGTACATATTTCAACTTAAATGTTTAATGCTATTAATAGCTATAAAAGTCCCTTTATTGTAGTTACTTAAACCAAATCTTGTTTGGCCTTTTCAGCCAAAACCAAAAATTGCTGAGCTATTGCTTGAAAAGCCACTACTCTAATGCATGCCAGTCATTTATTTGCAACAAGATGTCTTTCTCACCATTCTCATTTAGAATCTAGAGGTGAAAATACTACTTTCCAGATCTGTGTCGAGTTCCTTGCAAATGCTTGCAAACTGAAGGTAGTAGTTTCTGACTTAACAAACTTTAGCCACTGCCTGTCTTAGGTTTAATATCAAATTTGTGCCACTTGTTCAGGGTCAACTGTATCTTTATGAATGCAGTCCCTTTCCTCTTCAAAGTTCTGCACATCCGTGTTACTTTGTCCTTTCATCAGTGAAGAAGCTTTTGAAAATCTTATAAGAAACTGCATCTCTACCCGTATTTGCTGATTGTTGATGTGCTTCAACGGTTTTAACAGTCGCCTCATCAGTTATCACTCTGATCATTTGATGTCTGATTTGCAGGTTATGGGTGTTAAAGCCCTTGGAATTTCTCTAAAACTGACTTTTGAAGGGAATAACCAGTTACTCTACGCAGAAACCTGGTTTTTTATGTTTGTTGTGGCTATTTGTGTCATTATGCAAATGAATTACCTAAACAAGGCAAGTATTATATTTAAACTTCTGGTGTCTCTTGATGGAGAAGTCTCTGGCTGCCTAATCTGAGGAAATTCTATAAATACTAGCATTAATTCTATGTCATGTCATAAGTTCTCGAGAAACAATATCCTGGTGCCTAGGCTTAGATACTACCGTTCAACCTTCAAATGTTTCTTTGATTACTTGATCAATGCTTGTTCTTGTCATTTACATCTGCCTTGCATGGTTTTATTTGACCACTTATATCAATAAAATAAAAACTTGAAAGGCATTCCTTTGACTATACTGCCTATTAATCCACAAAGGCCACCCTAACTAATCAATATTTCATTGAATGCATATTTTATCATCATTAAATATTGCGTTGCATTACTTGCATATGATCTTTCTTTCATGTTTAAGCTCTATCAAGAAACTGTCAATCTCTGTCTCTGGTTTATATATTGGTGTTCTGGGTACAAAGTGAGTTTTTTTGTTTATTACAGTAGAGTACTTCTTCAATTTCTTATCTCACAAAACAGGAGTTAAAAAATAAATAAATTGATTTTCCTCAATTGGATGTCTATCCCTTATTTCTTTAGCAAGATGTTTTCCTCCTATTTATATCAGCTGACATGCATAGTTTTTATTTTATTTGTCAGTGTTATTGTCACTTCAGTTAATCAACCTTGCAAAGAAGCCAGTATATAAATCCTCTTGTAACCCATAATATTCAGTGTGTTGAGATTTTCTATCCCTTGGGACTAATGTTCAAATTTGTCCTCATAATAGTTGCTGCCAGTGACGCATACAGATGGATGAAAAAATAAATTGAAAGATTTCTAGTTAGGAATCTCTGTTGTATGTTTAAGACCAATGTGTAAATTATTCCAAATGCACACTTCTGTATGGTAGTTCCCTTCTCTCAGCTTTTCTGTGTAAATCATTTAAGCACTTCAATTATATTGTTCTGGTTTCTGTTTGGTCGGAAGGTGGTGTGCTCGGCCTCTGGAGCTCTGACGGTACATCCATTTGTTACAGGCTCTTGACACGTTCAACACTGCCGTTGTTTCTCCTATATACTACGTCCTGTTTACATCACTTACAATCCTAGCCAGCGTAATTATGTTCAAGGTAACACTTCCCCTTACTTCTCTATTTTATTATTTGGTTGGTCTCTGTCCCTGTCCTTGGCTAAGCAGAAACCATAATAGTATCACAAGATCATAGTTTGCTTGTTACAGAAACTAATACAACAGTCGTGTGAATTTATGCAGGACTGGGAAGGGCAAGGTGCGGGGAGCATCGCATCAGTACTTTGTGCGTTTATGGTTGTGATCGCAGGGACCATCTTGTTACACATGACCAAGGATTTCGAGAGAAGCGCATCTTCGAGAGGTCTACCTAGTTTCTATATCTAGACCGACCCCTGCTGATTATGCAATTCCCTCTGATTCTCAAAATGTTGCTGTGATTTCAGGTAACTACACTCCATTATCCCCCACAATGGCAACCCGACTGTGCAGTGGGAGTGGGGATCCGTTGCAGCACCACGACCAAGACGAGCCATGAGCAGTTGAGGTTTATCAAATAATGGTGGATGTGTGAAAAACAGTCGCAGCATCGCAACAGATTCTTGGTCCTTCCATCAGAGTCGAGCACAATGAAACTGGATTCACTTGAATACAATTCTTCGATTCATTATACACCATTTTTGGTGTGTGACGGTGCTCACTCATATTCGGCTTTTGATGATGATGATCTTGTGATCAGAATCTCGACCCAGCCAATATAGGAGACACCTACATAGATTTGGCCCATTTGGCTGTCTTCATTCATTCATTTATTAATTTTTTTATATTATGCGAATCATTGTTTGTTGTGGAGAACTCATGACTGCAAATGATTCTTGCTACAGCACTTTTAGGCTTCATTATGTATTAATATCTAATTCGATTAGATCATATGTTCATGCAAGAAGATATGACAAGATCAATCAAATAGAGAAGCAGTGTAATCTCATTTTTATTAACTTCCCAAGAAAGAATGAAATACAAAATCAAGTAATTACATACATTTTAAAACGAATTCATCTCCAAAACATAACATTTCTTTGCAACCATCAGTTTCCTAACTGCTTCACCTATCACCTTCCCCTCACCTTCCTCCCCACCAAAAGCGTCCGCCACCATCTCCGCGTCACTCCGGCTCCCTCCTCCGCCCCACCACCACCACCACCACCGGCGGGCCTAATAACCACGAGCGTTGCCCCCTCCATGACCTTGCTAGACCCCGGCACCTCCAGCCGATCCAAATACCACATCTTCATCCTCAACGCCGGCACTCTACTCCTACTCTCCACCATTTGATCATCTCCTTTTACCTTACTAGATTGGCGAATTTCCTCAATCTGCTCCTTGTTCATACACAATCGCCCTTGATCACTCTCATCCGAAACCACCACTTTCTCGATCATCTTCAATCCCTTCACCGTCTCCTGCATCAAGTAATGCCTTGCCGACGCAGCGATCAAGCACGATATCGTCCACACGATCCGCAGCTTCAGCTCGTCGTCCGCCATCACCCGCGACGTTTCCTCGTTCGACTCTTCTTCTTCTTCAGCCTTCTCCGCCCACGATTTCGCCCCCAAAATCACGCAGCTGTGCAGTTCCCGCCCGAATTCAGCTCTCCATTTCAACAGAGTCGTCGTCGGATTCTTACCGCTCTTCGCCGCCTGCTTCGGATTCCCATGGCAGGGCAGCCGGAGATGAAGACCGCGGATTCCTTGAAAATTCTTCAATATTTCGTTGGGGACGTAGTAGGAGTAGAAATCTAGTTCATTCTCCTCGCTCTTGGGCTTCAATTTGATCATCTGCGAAATCAAGTGGAAGGGCTTCATCAACGCTCTCATCACCAGATTTTTGAACGAATTCTTCTGATCGAATTCCTTGGCACTAGACTTCTTCTGCGAGATGGGGAGGAAGATCCGATCGACCTGAGGGGCGATGGATCGAAATCGCTTGCAGGCGGACATGGATAAACACAGCGATTTCGCGTCTTGCAATTTGCCGAAGATCGACAGCACGACGTCGTCTGGCAATCGATCGAAGAAATCGTCGGCATGAATGGTTTTTCCGGAGCTCAAATCCATCTTCGATTTAGGTGCTAGGGCTGCAAAAGTCGAAGTCGTTGAATTTGAATAGAGCGACGAATGCGTGTCGATAAAGTGGGAGAATTGGTAAGCTTATATTGGGAAGGAAGAAGTTGAATTGGCGGTTAAGGGTTGAACTTGAGGATAAGATTCTGGAGAGAGAAAGTCGTGGGTGTGAAGAGAGAGGGGGGTGGGCCTATGATATATCTATGTACTAGTAACGCGGTAATGTATCTCGCGTGTATATTATATTGTACAATTGATGTATCCCGTGTGTATATTATTTTGTACAATTGATTTACCAGGTAATTATATATTGGGGTGGTCTCGTATGCGCGCGTACAATGAGACAACACCTAATTAATTAATAATTATTATTAAATTAATTAATTTAATAAATTTTAATTATAAATTAATAAATAATAATTTTGAATTAATATATTTTAATTTGAATTAATAAATCCTAATCATGAATAATAAACTCTAATTAATAAACCCTAATTTTAAATTAATAAACTCTAATTGTGAATTAATAAACCCTATTTGGAATTAATAAATCCTAATTGGAAATAGTAACCCTAATTTTGAATAATAAATCCTAATTATGAATTAATAAACCTCTAATTGTGAATTAATAAACTCTAATTATGAATTAATAAATCATAATTATCAATTAAAAATTATAATTAATAATTAATAAATTTAATTATAAATTAATAAAATCTAATTATCCTTACACACCATAACTAGCGGGGCTCACCCAAGTTTTTGTTTTATATATTTATATGGTAACAAAACTTATTGCAATTGGAATCTTAACTATTGATCCGTATAATTGAGTGCTTGTGCTGCGTATTATGTATTAATTTTTGCTCAACGATATAATAATAACATAACATGCTAAAGATTTAATTTAATAGAATGAGGTTAAAGAATTGAATCGAACATTGTAGATCCCATCAAAATTACTAAAACTGCAAGAGTTAAGATTGCAATTATATCTAAAATTGTACACGTGAAAGCGCAAGTGGCATGTGAATACACACTAGTTGATGGAACATATGGGCAAGTGTGATATATAATTGGGAAGTTGAGAAAGGGACAGGTCAAAAATGGGAAGCGTTTTAGAGGCGGAATTGACTTTGGCACAAAACCATGGAAGATCCAAATTTGAGGTTTTGTTGGGGATAAGCACACACATAACAATGTTATTTCTTGAGTCGGTTTCATGGTTGCTTGTATTGCAGACTGCTTTTAGGCTGCCACGTGGAGGCCTTATCTAGATGTCTGTTTATTGCTTTTGACGAATGGATAGAACGGCTCTTTTTGTTAGACTACTCCCACTTTATTATTTATTGCTTCTTTGCTATTGCTTCTCTCTTTCTTTCTTAGAAGCTCTACTTTTGAAATCTTTATATTCTCATCCAATGAAAATATAAAGGGATAAATTACGATGATTCAAAGATTAAGAAGTTAAGAAGATTTTATCTAATATTATAGGAACTACTTCACACTTTAATTTCATGAGAATATGAGAAGGTAAATCATTATTAGAGGTGTCAAAGTAGCGGGCCGGACCGAGCCGAGCCCGGATCCGTCGGGCTTTTATATTTTTTAGGTCAGGTCGAGCCCGTTCGAAATTTTTCGGCCTAGAAATATGAAGTCCAAACCAACCTCGGGCGGGCTTTCGGGCAGACAGACTTTTTTTAAATTATTTTTTAATTTTTTAATATATAAAATTAATATTTTAAATTTCAAAAAAATAAATTAATTAAATACATAATTAAAATCTCATAACTCCAACTTAAATAAAGAATCAGTGATAAGAACATATTAAGCTTACTTTTTTTTTATGATAATGCTTCTTGTATATTTTGACATATTTATGTATTCATACGATGATATTGTAATACAGTATAATTTTAATTCTTTAATTTAAGGAGAAATAAAATAGTAATTACAAATCAAAGGTAAATGATATTATTAAACGTCAATTCCACTTATACGCCTAAAATAATAGAAAAAATAAATTAAATATACAATATATATTTAAGATCAATGATTCAAAATAGTTTTTACATATTATAAGGTAATTAATCATCAGCCTATATATGTTTGGAGATCATTTATTTTATGAATTATTTTTGAATGATTTATGAAGTTATTATTTTTTTCAGAATTTTGATGTGTTGCAATTCAAAAAAATATATTTTCATGATCAGTATGTGAATTAGTAAGAAACTTTTACTATAAAATATAATTAATATTAAAAATTATAGATATGTATATTAAATAATTGATAAAATATATATATATATTTAATAAAATATTTGGCTGGCTTTTTTAGCCCAAAAACCCTGGTTTTTTGGCCCGAAGCCCGGTAGGCCCGGAGTTTTTTTCGGACGGGCTTTTTAGGCCCGATTTTTTTCGGGCCTTTGATTTTTAAGCTCAAACCAACCCAAACCCCGAGTATCCTGGCGGACTTTTCGGATCGGGCTCATTTTACCGGCTCTAATCATGATGACTCAACGATTAAAAAACTAGAAGGACTTTACCTGATGCCTATAAAGAACCACTAGAGAATGTGAAACTCTCACCCTGTGCATGGTTATTAGGATTCGATTCTTAATTTTTATTATAAATCTATTAGTTCTTAACTAACTGAGCTAAGTTCGTAAGAACTTCTATCTTTTCCAAATGAAATAAGTTGACAGACGACTGAGATTGGCTAACTTCACTGCACATTTTTCTCCAACGAAGAATGAGTTTTGTAGATTATTCGACGGGGGCTGCATCAGTTGCAACACCGGAGACAATCTTCTTCGTTCGTGGAGCTAAGATGAATAGTCGGAATTCATCTTATTGGATCATATTAGTGGATATGGAATAATTTCTTCGAATAACATGTTTTTTTACTGTATTCCTTACTTATATGTTGATCAACTGTCATTACATATTATATTCATTAATACGTTTTAGATTCAGTTGAATCAATCAGCTATTCTCGCACTAAATTGACTAATTGTATGATCTGATCTGTAGTATGCAGTTTTAAATGAATTTTTCTAAGTACAATGAGTAAAGTCGAGCCATCAACTTAGCAACACACTATTAAATTTAGATAATTGTTCAACTAATAAGTTGTCTAACTATCAATAGATTAACTATCTGCCTCTAATTTACTATGAATCTGTTAAGTTGTATACTTGCTAGGATTCTGAAGATAAATGTAGTAGCCCGAAAATTTTATAGTAATTAATAAAGTTTAATTAAGTATTATTAAAGGCTTAAAAGCTATTTAAGCCTTAAGAATTCATAAAATTCAATATATTAGAATATTAATCGATATGAGTTCGATTAATTTAAAATTTGAATATATAATAGGGGAAAATATAGAGATTTATTAGAAATGAGTTTAATTGGGATAAAAGTGAATTATGTGTGATAATTGAATTATTAGTGTATATTTGCATGAAAATACTATTTATTCGAAATTGAGCTATCAAATGCTTTAATTATTTTTATTTGGATATTTTAGTATAAAATGAGAGAAATTATTATTCAAGTTATTAAATTATGTGAATAAATTTATTTTAGCAATAATTAGTGATTAATGAATTTATTTATGCTATTTTCGAAAAATTGAAGAAGCTTAATTAGAATGAATTGATTTTTATTAAATAAAGGGATTTAAATTATATAATAGGTATCTAAATTAAATTATGAATCTAAGTTGCATTACATCTTATAAATTGTTATAGATAAAATTTTATTTAATTAAATAAGTTAGAATATATGTATTAGCAAAAATTGAGGTGCAATTATAATTTTATAGAAATAAGTGCATAATTACTATGGAATTTGTTCTAAATTCAAATTAAATGTAAATAAAGTATCTAGAAACCTAGCATAAGAAATAAATCATCTTCTTCCTATTTTCTTCAAAATACTCGATCCACACACACTACACACACACTAAAATTTCATCTACACTTTTACCATACAATTAGACTTGGAATTAAAGGGGAATTAATCCTAGCAAGGTAAATACCTCATTTGATCAATAATTTTATTGTTTAAATTTCAAAATAGCATGTTCTATCTCTTTATAATTTTCGAAAATTTTAAAGTGTTAGCTATGGATGATTTGTTTAAATTTTATTAGATGTATTGATTTAATTATGTTTATAGAGTTAGATTAACATGTGTTATGGATTTAATTTGTTTAAATTCATGAAATTGAAAAATTAAAGAATGGTACCTAAACCCTAAATTTTGAATATGATTCATATGCTATGATATGATTGAATTAAGCTTAAATATATGTTTAGGAATGCTTATAAACATCATATAAATGAAGAAATTAAAAATTAAACCATGCATGTTTAATAGTTGAAAATTTCGAAAATCCTAAGGTGTATGAACTTAATGATTTTGATTTTTCTTGATCAATTTAACTTGATAATTATGCTTAGGGATAAGAATGATGTATAAAATGAATTTATAGGAATTTAATTCAACCATATACTAATATCCCTAAATTTTCGAAAATGAAGGGTATATGTTGAACTTTGATTTCTTGATTTTATTTGATATGTTTGAATTGATATTTGAGATCTATGATAAAAATAATGCCTAAGTAGAATTTATGGGAATTTTTGAACATAAATATCAAAAGTTATAAAATTAAAGTTTAAACTAAAGTTATACTTATAGGTGATATATTTGATCTATGATTGAATAGATCATGAATTTATGATTAATGATGTTAATTGAGTATAATTATATGATATTTGATGTTTAATGGGTTGTAGATATTCAAATATTGAAATATATATATATATATATATATATATATATATATATATATATATCGAATTAAATCGCTTTAGGCGATTAACGTTGAATTGGATGATATTACTCATGTATAAGGTTCTTAAATGTATGTTTGATGATATGATGATGATATTGAGGAGTTTGGGATAAGATTGGTGTAGTTTGGTGTGTTTGGGCTATACATATTACAGATGTTACGCTGCCGAAATTTCGGTAGAATTTGATGGGCATAAGACGTTTTAAATATTACTTGATTACTAATGGTATAAATAAGTAAGAAAGATTACTAAAGTCAATAATAATCTTATGTTACAAGGATCAAGCAGAGGGAATCGGAAAGTAAAGAACGAAGAATCGAACGTACTGGAGTGAACGTCGAGGTGGGTAATGCATTACTAACTTTATTATGAAGCAAACTCATGATATTTTATGAGCTTGATTTCTTGTGAAAGCATTTGATCACCACATGATAATTATGCTAAATGTTTTACCACATTGTGGGTATGACGGCAATTACCTATCTGCGGTAGGAAGATGTTATTACTGTGCACAGGTAGATGGCTATGAGCTTGCTCATGTAGGCCGGCTATGGTACTGGGGAGGAGGCATACTTCCTTTTACCGAATGACGTAGATAGGGTATGACCGTAGTTGTGATCCTTCGGGATCAACTCGGGTATGTGATGCCGGTATGTTTAAAATGAATTGTGGTGATATGTTATGAAGATAAATGTTTCTTATGAACAAATAAACTGTGGATTTCTAAAAATCATTTGAAAGAAAAGTTTATTTGAACAAGGTTATAAGTTTTGAATATTATGATAGCATTTACCCAACGAGTACTTCTAGTACTCACACCGATAAGTGTTTTATCTTTGCAGTTGAGCATGGAAGAGGTGTGGCTTGGGCCGAGCGAGAATAGCTATTTTGTTTTCGTCATCTGTGAACTATTGTGGTTGAGTGTCATGTCTTCACATGACATTCATTAGTCTTCCACGATACCTTGAGCGTGAATCTATACTTTTGTTAAGCCACGTAAATATTTCAAAAATCTCTATGTATGTATTTTGAAGTTGTGTTCTCGTTTGTGGATATGGTCGTTGTTGGAAATTTTCTGAGTACAGGTTGGCTTATTCTATTTACAAACGTTATATTGTCCGTTTGTTTCCAAAACTTAATTTCTAAACCACTCTTTTATTGAAAGATTTTAGTGAATTAATCCAGTCACAGCTTGATTATTTAGTTAAATAAGTAATTAAATAGTCGGGTCGTGATAATAAAGATGTTGAAAATATTGATTTCTGTTGGTATGTTTGAATATGAGTTGTATATTATTCTTTAATACTTACAATGTTATTATTTACTAATTATTGATGGAAATAGCGAACAAATATAAAATAAAAGTCATAAATATGGGACACTTTATCATTTCATTCGTTTATAGTGGGGAAAAAGTTATCTTTTGATAGTTAAAGTGGAAAAAATATCATTGTCACTATTTTCTATAGCCTATGTACTTCGCCGTTTTTCCATATATGTAACTTTTTTCTTTCGTCAGATGATATATTGCACTGCATTATTTTTATTTAGATTAATACATTGTATCGTATTTTCTTTTCAATGTATCATATTTTCTTTCCCTAAAGTAAAAACTGAATTCGGTTTTAATATTTTTAGAGTCCCATTAATAATTTAGTTTCTGTTTATAGAAACATTAAAATATAGAGACTAAATATATATTAAAATTTTCTGAATATTGCAAAACATTCAAACGTGAATTGGTCTCTTAATAGGACCAGGACCAGCCGGAGCAGGAGCGGGAGCCGGAGCCAGGTTATATATATTTGTAGTCTTATTTTCCTACATTTTTGGCTTCAAGTTGTAATCACGTGCTAGTGTATCTGTTTTCCAGCACATAATTAAATCACTGAGACTACATATTGATATGCACATGTAAATGTAAGATGAGAGAATTACACATTTTAGATTATTTGATATAGGAAAGGAAAAACTACCGCCATTATAAAAATTGCATAATCCTAGACTTTTCTTGTGTAAATGCACCTATATACCATTTAATGAAATATTATTTTTTTTAAAACAGCTACCCCATCTCTCTCTCTATTGCGGATTCGCCTCGCACCGCTGCAAATTCGACGGAAACCTAGTAGTTATATCTTACACGAAATATGCTGGTTATACGAATTCATTTTTGGTCGAAAAAATTGTATAACATTTCAAAATAAATTGTTACAAAATTTTGCAATTTTATGTAATTATGTAATATTGTTATAATAATACTATTACACGATTATATAATTGAATTTTAAATCTATAATCGTGTAACAGTTTAAATTGATGTTACATTATAAGGGTGACTACCATTTACATATTTACACAACTGCGGATAATACAAGTGGGCTACATATAAATTTGCCTTATGTAAGATTCTAGGGCTATCAAGACACGACGACTACGTAACACTCTTAATTCCTAACAATTTGAAATCCTCCGACTCTCTTTCCCTTAGAGCCTTAACGTTCGATGGAAAGAGTGGCTATTATTTTTATAAGATAGATTAGAATTTATAATCTTATTTAAAAAATGGATATTATTTATCTTTATTACTCCCTTCTTCATCCATGCACCATATTCGTTTTTTAATTTTGGTGGCACGAGTTTTAAATAATTGTAGGAAATGTAAAGTGAGTAGAGATAATAAATAAAAAGATCAATGGAGAGTAAGATTAAAAGATGGGCTATGAAAATAATAATTAAATATATTGATGAATAGTGAGATTAAAAAGGTGGATCATTGATGTTGTTTTGTAAACAAGTGGTAAATTTATGGTAAAATTATGAAGTTATATTTCTAGAAAAGAAAAATAAATGTTTTTTATAAATGAATTAAATGAATGTATTTGGTGAACAAAGGAAATATAAATTCGAATATTTCTCTTTTACAAACCCTTTTGATTATGATTTAATTTATTCAATTCAGAAAACTGACAAACATACCAAGTAGGCGTTACGTTTATTATTATTATTACAATTGTGATTAGGGTTTGATTTAAGCACAGTAGCCCCCCCCCCAATTAGCTATCACTTTCACATTTCACTGTTTTCGAATGCGGGAGGATTTTGGACTGCGCCCATATTACATGGCACCTCTGTTTGCCATATGTTGTGTTATTTCTTTAGTTGCAATTCTATTAGCTTCACATTTTTAATTAGTTTGTCCAGTTACTAGTATTACTTCCTAGTAATATACTTATGAAAAATCTTAACGATTGAATTATGCATCTAAGAGATTACTAGGTTTCCTGCAGCCTTTGAGATGATAGGAATTTTACTTTATATTATAACACTTTCAAGCTGCTATAGATTGTACCATAAATATAACATGGCTTGGAAGTCTGAGTGTAGGCTATGCCCTAGTTTCTGTGTAGGAGTTCGAGATTTTGGTGCAGGAACATAAATTGAACCTTTTCCTTTATCGTCCTCTGAATTTGCTTTATGTTTTAGTATGTGAACCGTACTAATATTCTTTAATTAGGTTAAGTTGGTGGTATGATTTTTTAAATTTCTTTATACCACAATACAGGGTACAAGCACTTTCTTAGGAAATATATTCTTGAAACATCAGATTTTCTTCGAGATGATTGCTTCAAGATCTACTGTTCCATCGGAGTTGTTGCTTCTGCTATTGATTGCTCCATTCAGGTTTCAGATTCCAGATATGGCAAAATATTGTGTATGTCCGGATATACGGTACTGTATCCACCCCAATTAAATTCAAGTAGAAATCATTATCTCCATTAGGGTTTATTAATTCCTACTTAGGATTTATTAATAACATTGGTAAGGTTGTGATATTACATGTATTTGGGGTGAAACTCCATGACTACAAGCTGATATGCTGAGCTTCTTGAAGAGGTTATGGTATTGGTACCGAACATGGAACCAATAGTTTCTAAGGTGAGTGGATCTAATAGTTTTGTCAGAGTGAATATCTGATCTAAAAGTTACCTTTCTTGTCTTGGTTATTTTCTACATCATCACTTTTACTATAGAATGACTTGTTCTTCATCATTGAGAATGTACATATGTGAATCTCATGTATGCAAGGATATATCTATAAATTTAGTTGCACTAGTACTCATTTAATTTAATAAAGCATATTGATAAAATCAATATGGATTTGTTTCATGGCACTGTGTGGACAATATAACATCTTCCTTCTCCACGTTCTTAAATTTCTTTCCTATTTAACATAACTAGCAACACTGGGAGCGATGATGCATCATCTGGTCTATATAAGCTAGAAAATGTGGTAAAGTATAAGAATTTGTTGCCTATCAGGATTTCAGACGTAGAGTATTCTGAATTTTGGCATTTTTTATTGATTCAATTCCCAGCGACATGATTCTCTTATGATGTAACATCATTTCATCACTGCGACATGATTCTCTTTTGCAGCTGTCATAGGCTTAACCATTTTAAAGAAAATCCATTTGTAGAGTTTGTGCTTTTGAACACTAGCGGCGGCGGTAGCAAATCCGGAAGCATGCCTGAGTTCTCCGAGGATGGCGACGACAGCGAGGGGAGGGTAAGGCAACGGAGGAGGTAATGAAGGAATTGTCATCAAAAGGATTTCAAATTATAAGGAGATCAAGTGACACAAAAAGTCGTTTTCTTGACAGCCTTAGAAATCTTACATTTACTTCTGTATATCAACCTGTAGTCTCATTGAATTATGTTATATGCATGTATATCATTTATCTAAATCTCTCTCTGAAAGTTAACCTGGAGCTGATTTTGCTGGTGATCAAAGTATGAGTATGTGATATGCACTTTTTATGGCTGCAATACTCGAGTCCCTCGTTCGTTGCCTTGGAAATATTCATAGCTTCTGAGTTTGGATTAAAATATTTATGAAGTGTGGAACTCCAATCACTACAAGAAAATTTCTCGGATATCGATGGAATTACCAACGGACAAGTCATCGTCACCGAATGCTGACGGCTTGCATCGAAAAATCATGCCCACATGTGTCGTCTCGGTCTCCTACGGATTAACGGCGAATTGCACGACCGACGGCGTTCAATTCATCAGAGAATTTTTTTAATAAGATAAAATTTGAGTTTACCGACGAAACAGTTAGTAGGTGATTTAAAAAAAATGGAATTCCGTTGATAGTCTGTTGGTAAATTTTAAAAAGTAAAAAATAAAAAAATTGGCATTCCAATGGTGTGCAATGATATATGAAATCGGGCTTCCCCAATTTTTTTCAATTTATGTCGTGGTAAATCACCATAAATCTTCACTCTTCCCTCTCGCCTCTGCTTCTGTCTCCGCCGTCGTCGTCCCTCTTATCTTCTGCTCTCTCATCTTAAGCCTTCGAAGATGTCGTCCCTCTCGTTGTCAATATCTCTCTCAACCTTTCTCCATCTCTTTCACACAACCTCTCTCTGGTAAGTTGCAGATTGAAGCGTGCAGATTCCCAGGCCCCCGTTGTCGCTGCCTGAGTGAATACAGCCGCCGTCGCCCGCCTGCTGTCGAAGAGAATGCCGCCGCCGGAGAGAATGCAGGTATGCAGTCTCATTTTGTTTTTTGTTTTTTTGTGGATGATTAGCAGGGATTGAAGTATGGAAGGTGACTGATTTCTTTTAGTTCTTCAAAAGTTAGTATTTGTTGGATGATTTTTGTGCATTTTGGTTGCTGAATTCGTCCAATCTAGATAGCGAAACCAAACTCCAATTAGAAGAGAGAGAGGCATTTCCACTTGTACGTGCAGCTATTTCCCATTGCAATGGCGTTCGTATCTTTCCTCGGCAGATTGCTTTTCGTCTCTCTCTTCGTTCTCTCCGCCTATCAAGAGTAAGACCCGCCGCTGCTTTTTCATTTTCACACCTAGATATGCTCTCCATTGTGCTTCCGATTTCTGTATCTTCTTTCGCTTCACTGCAATTATGCTCTTATTTGTCACAATTGTTCATTTTCATGGCTATTGTTTTTTACTTAGGTTAGGAGTGAGAGACCAGATATTTACTTTTTTCTTGCTTTAGAGGTGTAGAGTTATTTTGTAAATTGGATTTGTTTAAGCTTTATTCATGCTGAAAGAAACAAATCGTCGGGTTTTAATTTGAGTTGAACCATGAACAATGTTGTTTACTTCAGTATTAGGATACTTAATGGGACTGATTATTCAGTTTATATGTACGTATATGTATATTATATAATAAATATTTAAAATTTGTCCTAATGCACGAGGCATGGCCATCATGTACATTCATCAAGTTCTTCTGAGTTGATTAATGCAAGCTGATTTCAGTTTTAGGCAATGCGATTGAAGTTTAAGTAAGTAATTAAGTTGTGGAGCTTGTGTATACACTTAATTTTTTGTGCTGATTGTACTACAAAGAGAGTAAAATGTTTTGGACCCCTGAGGCCTCTTTTTGTTTAGCCCATTGCAGTTGTACTAGGAATGTACCTATACATATGTGAAACACTTTCTCTGTTTGCCTGATTGCTCCGTCATCCCTTTCTAACCTTGCAATACTATAGTTTACACTGGCTTGATAAACATAAATATTGATTACTATTATTGTTATTATTTACAAATACCGACGGATTATCGATAATTTTTTCAATCGGTAACTTTGTGGTCGATTTGATGACACCGACGACGTAGGCGTCACAGACGACATATAGATTCACTGTCGGACATCGTTAAATTTTGTCCATCGACAATCCGTCAATGATCTCAATCTCCGATGGAATTTTGTGATTTAACGATGGACTTCTTCATCGATGTTCGGTTGAATTTTTATAGTGAATGTGCCAAGTCATTATTCCGATGTCGAAAGTTTGATCTAATGCCTTTTAAGAAAATGGAAGGAAGGTGAATTTTCTTTTCTTTGCATGTTTTGAAGTTAATGACATTATTTGCAAGCGCTAAAGTGTAGATTATAGGTTGATAATAAACTTAAATATATTAAGTTAGGTATTTGTTTGTTGTATGTTTTTTAAAAAGTATTTTCTGCTATCCAAATTTGTTTTCTTTTTTTGGCAATTATACTCTCTAAATCCATATCATTTTCACCGACCATACTAATAAAGACTAGGTATACAAGTTGCATACATACATTGCCTCCTTTGCAACCAACTAAGTATATATTGATTTTCTAATGCAAGTTCTCTACTCACTCTAAGATATTTAAAATTAGGTCAAATGTACAAATATTCTATACCCCACCCAAACATAGAGATGCAAATCCCCTCGAGCAAAATATTATTTTTACGGATTCTTCTAATATTAATTTTCTCATCTTTTTCATTCCTAAAAAATAATTGGTGTTGTAAATGAGTCAACTTACTCATAAAATGTATTAATTTCAACTTGTTAAAAGTTTTTTTAAGATTATATAATGAAGCTTATTAATTAAACAAGTCAAACTTGAGTTGGGCAATACTCCACTCGCCCATGAGCAAGCTTACTAAATAAGTAAATTTGAAGGAAAAAATTATTAACTTGGTACAACTTATATTTTTATACTATAATTAATTATAAGTGTTTCAAGTATTGACTTTATTTATCAAAAGAAAACAATGATTATTAATAAATATATAATATTTTTATGAAGTTTTTAAAAAATGGTGAATGTTAAATTTATATTTAGAATTGAATTTAAATCAATCTTGTGTATTTCGAAGTGCTCGATAGATAAAACTTAAATTTATATTTAGAATTGAAGTTAAATCAAGCTTGTGTATTTCGAAGTGCTCGATAGATAAAACTTAAAAATCAATTTAATGATAAATAAGTCAAAATTAAGTTTGACAATTAACACTGCTCGATTCGACTCACTGCATCCTAAGTTCGGTCGAACTAGTATTTCTTGCCCAAAAACATGAAAACATTTTATACGTGCAATTTGTATAAAAATATATTATCCGCACTTGAAGGTAAAAACTAAAAAATGATGGAAATATTTGTACTTCATCCATTAGACTTAAATGCCAAAAGATAAATCAAATTGAAAGTGTGGGTGAGGCATAATTAAATACTGTAAGTCTGTACTATACTAAATTTAAAGTGACGCGGGAGATGACGTGTGGCAGCTCACGTGACGGTTGACGTGTGGTTGGCTGTACGCGGGGAATAGGGCGGGAAGGGGCAAAATTGGAAACAGGAATTGGCAGTGAGCTGTGAAACGCCACGCGCATCCATTCACCACTTAACACACATGGGACCACCTCGTGCCGACACCACGCTCTGCGCCCAATGAAATGCAGGTTTAAAATTTCCAGCTGCTTTTTTTTACCTTTTTTTCTTTTTTTTTAATTCGTTTAGAATCGCAGTCACTTTATTCTTATGAATATAGATAAATGGATTGATATTCCTCGAGCTCAATTAATTTAAAGTTAATAAATTTAGAAAAAAATGAATGAATAGATAGCATTTGAAATTTTGAACACAATTATTCCTCATTTTTGAAATAAGCATATTAACAAATTAATGTCTTAGTAATTGATTTTATACTGAGATTATATAGCATGTGTATGTGTCAATAGGGAAAACTACACAAATAGCATAAAAAGTATGAACAAATACCCAATCGTTATAAAAACATGCAAAATCGGGAAGATATACCCCAAATAGCCGAAAAACATTGTCGATGAGCGAGGTGACTAAAAATGAAAAATTTGTTGTCGATGTTCGGAAAGTTGACTTGAGTAGAATCCGTCGGACGATCGGATTCGATCGGATCTTCTCACCGATCGGATCCGATCGGATTCAACATTGAAAACAAACGAGTTGACATAAAAGCTGCGCCGCGCCAAGACGCCGAAAAAGTGCGAAATCGTGGAATCTTTGACTGAGTGAAATCCGATCGGACCGATCGGACGATCGGATTCGATCGGATTCTTCTCTATCCGATCGGATTCCTCCCCCAATATATACCAGACACTCCCGTCTCTCTCATTTCACTCCCCCTCCCGGATTCGAGACTCCCCTTCACTCTCCCTCCCGTAAATCACTCTCGCTCGCTCGCTCTCTTCGCTCTCTCGGATCGGATAGCTCTGTCGCCGGAATTCTCGCACCATGGCTTCTCGTGTCGTCGCTCTTCGCTTTCCCCGACGGAATCCGATCGGTCCGTTTGACGGAATCCGATCGGTGTTTAAGGAATCCGACCGTCAAACGGACCGATCGGATTTCTTATTTTGGTTAGTTAGTTTAGTTATTATTTAGTTAGTTAAACGTGCTTATGCTATTATTCTGAATTTATTAGTTAAACGCGTGCTTATTATCATAGTTTATTAGTTAAATCTGCTTATCATAATTAAACCTGCTTATCTTAGTTTATTAATTAAATCGCTTATCATAATTAACCTTGCTTATCATAGTTTATCATAGTTTATTATGGTTTATTAGTTAGTTAAATCGCTTATCATAATTTATTAATTTTAAACGTGCTTATCTACAAATGCAAAAGTAAATAAGACCCACACGCCGCCTTAACTCGCTTATCATAATTTATTAGTTAAACGTGCTTATTTATTGATAATATCATAATTTATTAGTTAAACGTGCTTATTTATTGATAATATCATAATGTATTAATTAAACGTGCTTATTTATTAGTTAATCCCGCTACTTAATTAGCACACATGCGTTTAATATGCTATTATTTATTTAATATGTTAAAATGTATATTATGATTTATTATGCTTAATTATGCTAAACGTGTTATTATGCTTTATTATATGTTTTATTTTATGATATTTATACACTTTATTGTTTTTATTGTTAGGGTTATGTTGATTATGTGAGACCCGAGATGATTAATGTTGTGGTCCAAATTAGCACATATTATAGGATCAATTATTTAGATATCATTAAGACTAGATTATTGGAGATTGGTGGTGAAGAGTTCTTGGATAGGTTTGCTAGTGGATGCTTGATCATTTACTGATTGGAAGTGCAGTGCAAAAATATCATGGCTTTGCACCACGTGATTTCCATCGAGTTATGACGAATGATGGTCAGTATGGTTTCATATGAACGGACGGAGCATTTGTTTTCTTGTTCATGACTATGCACTAGTCACCGGTTTAAGTTTTGGAAGCTCGTCTTTCAATCTTAGTAGAAACACCGGTTGCAACGTGTTCGAGTGTTTAGAGCTTTCACTGCCGTTCGACCATATATCTATTGCGGACTTAGTAGGCGTTTTTCGATAGGGCGTGCATATAGATGATGCGGATGGTAGTTTATACCTCCGTCGCACATATTATTATGTTATACGGGATGCTATTATCGTAGATCCCAGTCTTGGTGGAGTCGTGGAGTGCAGGCATTGGTCGATGATTTGGATTTATTCTCTAGATTTCCGTGGGGTGCATATTCGTATCGGTGTATGCGCTTACTACTTATTTCAAATTCAACAGAAGAAGAAATACCATTTTATGGTCGGCTTGGGCATTGGTTGTTTGGTCGCTCGAGATCATACAGTGCAGGTGGGGTGTTGGGAAATATGTGAACTGTTTGCTACCCTAGATGCTTGAGATGGAGGTTCAAGAGCAAGTCCTCGATCGATGATTTATCGATTTTGTTTGAATCTCGTGTACTACTTTTTACATATCCTAAAATTTGTGTTATAATTTTTATTATAATTTTGATTAAGTCTTGTTTATTTGAATTGTATATAGGATTATTAGCATATTCAAATGATAATCGCTACTGGAAGAAGAAATGGACACATGGTACTGGGTATCACTCCGACACGACGAGGCGTTTGGTGTGCCTATATAGAGCCACAAAATCCGTTGAGGATGGGAGCAGTTTCCCCACGAGCACGAGTGATTAGTGATGACGATGTGGGAATTCTCGTGCCTCGAGGTACTTCTCGTTCGCATCCGAGGCGTGGTGCGCGACGGCATATTATTGAGAGCGAGCACGGCGCACATGGTATCGAGGGCTCCGATCGAGAGCACCGTCCACATCTCGTCAGCAGAGCGGCGAAACGGGCCATCCTTCGACTTCTTCCTCGGCGGCGATCACCTACGACCTAGTGATCGTCGGTTCCTAGAGGACCTATCAGAGAGGCATGCTCGGAGGGTGGTCGAGCTATCGAGGAAGCACCTTGACGAGGTTGAGGTACGGAGGACGCACGAAGTTGAAGGATTGGTTTAAGGAGTTGATTGGTGCTTACCGTCATCGTCCTTCACGACGCACACCGACCCATTCTCCATCCGATCATCATACTCATCCCGTGGCACGGCAATCGATTGATGAGGCACGGAATCGGTGATGGCGGACATGCGGACGCCACTCGACATTACGTGCACGAGTTTGGTAGGATCGAGGCCATGCCATCCTATCGAGCCACCTCGTGCTTCCTATCGAGCCACCTTATACTTCCTATCGTGACCACCTCCTGTCTCCTATCGCCAGCCCACCTCCCGCTACTATCGTGAGCCACCTGCCTCCTATCAGCAGACCACCTCCTCGCTACTATCGTGAGCCACCTCGCTTCTTATCGTGACCACCTTGACTTCATTCAACGATATGTTTGATATTTTTAGTGATTGTGGACAAGTAAGTGTAATTTAATTAAATAATTTAAATATTTTGTGTTTATTTAAATATTTCTAAGTCAAATGATATTTTCTACGCAGATTGTGTCGATTGGGATGACCTCCAAGTCCCGCAGATCCACTACTATAGGAATGTCCGATTATGGACACCGGTGGATGACTTTAGGGATGCCGGCTCGGGGATCACATCGGGATGACCAGAAAGACGAGCGAGCAACGTGGTGACACCGGTGCTGTACCGAGGAAGAGTGGCCGGCGACGATTCCCATCGATGGCCCTAGCATCTCCATATGTTGTTCTTGGCAAACCGCGTGAACTTGATCGGCGTTAGTGCAGAACTTCAATGTCTTCCTTAAAGCCCGCCTCCACGTGCGGTGATGCTTTCCGAGAGTGGTGGAGTTCTTAGTCGGTCATTTTCATGGATATTCTTAAGCCGACCAGCTTATTATCTTCGACGTAAGTATTTTGAATTTCTAAGTATTCGTAATTTATTTTAGTTGAATTGATTGATTAATACTTATACATTCAATTGTTCTTATTGTGAGCGATTGATCCATTCATGACGAGTTGTAGAGTGAGGGCGATCAAGGCGATCTTGTATTGTCCACCATGAACAATGCAAACACGATTGTATTGGACACCGACTTCTATGTAAGTATTGATTTCCCAATAATTTACATTTATTTATTTATTGCTTTGCTCAATTCAATGTCCGATTAAATCATTTGTAGGCACTCTTCTTGTAGACCTTTCACCACCGGATGGAATCCGACTTGTTCTAGGTCGTCCAGCCTGTCTTGTCACAATAGGAGGCAATACATTCGCTTGAGCTACCTCATTTGGAACCAGCCACTCATTGTATTGAGGGACATGATTCACTGCACCATTGTATGTCTCAATTAAAGTGTTGGTCGTGTAGTATGATTCGACGTAATTGTGGATGGATTCTCCGGCCTCACTGTCAATGAAAAGTATTAGTATGAGTTACATGAAAAATAAAACGACGTGTAGTATTAGTATTAAAACTTACTTAATGGCAGCAATTGCGTGTGAACACGACATCCCGTCTTGGTTAAATTTTCGACAATCACACGATTTTAGTTGAAGATCGACCAGGAAGTTCCTAACGCCGATCGCACCCTATATTTTGCATTTGTAGACCTCGTCGTAGAGTAACGACGACTTTTGGACACCGCTACTGTAAGCTTTTTCACTGTTTCCTCAGTGAGATAGTTGTCCGACCTACATGCTGCTGCTCGTCTATCGTTGAACCACTGCTCAATTACAAGTCCGATTGCCTCCAACATTGAGCATATTGGAAGACGCGCTAGCCCATAATAATCGAGTTAAATGACTCTGCTGCATTTGATGTTAAGAAGCTAAAACGGCTCACGGGGAACTTTGAACGGGCCCATTTTTCTGGTCCTACACGGAGCAGTTTGTGGTATGCTTTATCATTTATGCTTTCGATAGCAGACATAGCACGTTGGTATTGTCGGGCTCGTATGCATAAGCGACTTCTTGGAACATTTCCACCACAGCATCGCTTCTGAAACTGTTTGATCTTGTTCGATAAGTGGTAGAAGCATAAGGCGTGATGAGCTTGTGGAAATACTCTCGATGGCGTTAGCTATGGACACGTGTGCGTCCGAGACAATTAAGAGTTTTCCAGTATTTCCAAATACCCGTTGGATGCGTGAGATAAACCATGACCAAGATTCATCATTCTCAATTGGCCCAACACCATACGCCAACGGGAACACTTGCTCATTGGCATCCTTCGTTACTGCAACAAATAAAATTCCCTTATTCTTTCCCTTGAGGTGAGTACCATCTACGACGATCACTGGTCTCAAACAAAAATAGAAGGGGGCAATAGATGCAGCGAGAGCAACGAACAGATGCCGGAATCGACCATCACCATCGACCTCATAATCAGTAAATGTACCGGGATTCGTCTGTGTCAACATCTGCAGATAACCTGGCAGCATTTGGAATGACTGATCATGCCGACCGTATATCAACTCAATCGCTGTATGTCGGGCTCGCAACGCCACATCATAACTGATGCGGATACCAAAATCATGTTTCAACTCAGCCATAATTGATTTAGGCTTCATGATTTCACCTGTTGTGCGCATTTTTCGAGCATAATACGCTGCAACTATCTTTGAATGAACCTTCAATGGTCCAACACAACCCAAATCACGGTGGCATTTGTGTTCAGATATAAACTTATAAACTTTCCAAATATTACCTCGTTGGGCAGCTCGTAACTCAAAATTACACCTCTCAGAGTGCTTGCATTTAAATGTCAGTCGTGTTGTATCTGAACGACCAACAACGTATTCCCCCGCCCATATGCCACACACCAACAAGATAGAGGTCATCTTTGCTATAGTAATATGAATTACTACTCAATTCTCCATCCCTTGTCGGGTCCATTTCACTAGCAACAAGTGAGGTTGCAGCGTTGAGCGAGAATGACCGAACTAACCGATTAGTTAGTTCTTGACATCGAGTGGGTTGACATCTTACGGATAGGTGCTTGGATTAATCAAAGATAATAGTTTGGGAAGTCCTCCTTCTCTTCGAATCCATCCTGCAAAATCAATAAACGTATTATTTAAAATTGATTGTTCGGGATGGTCGTCGGAGGCATCTGAGTCGGTCTCTTCGAGATCTTCGGTCTCAGGTACATATTCTTCTTCGTCTTCTCCATCAACATCATCATTCTGAATAGGAGTTGTTGGCCTTGTTGTCTCCGTAGCGTGCCTTTGGGATTCAGAAAACCAATCACCAGAAAGCATACTTGGAACATTTTGTAAATATTCTTCTTGCAAATGATTGGGCTCTCCCGTGTTTGATCCACTCGCAATATTTGTAGTGTTGTGAACTACATAAACGCGTGGATATTCTTCGTACATGCACAATCGAGCAAACAGTTCATCATCGGTTAACAATGATTTTATTATCCGACCATATCGAGATGTGGATAAATAAAATAATTGATAATCCGTCTTTCAATTCATTGGCTGCGCAATACGTGATTGATATAGTATATGAGGTCGCAAAGAAAACGATCCGAATTTGGACAATTTGTTGACACCCGCCAATATACGTACAATCACTATCAAACTCTCCACCATAATTCACAGAATGAATTTCCAATTGTCCATCTACATAAAGAAAGAATAAATAAAATATTAAAATAAAATTCCCAATCAAAATATACGTACATGTAAATATAGTATATTATTCTTTGGGGTTCTTGGCGAATTACCTTTGATATTGGAAAATGATTGAATTCTCCGTGGTTTTCCTTCAAATACTGCTCAACTTGATAGAAAATTTTGGAAAATGAAGATATGAGATGTGAATGAATGAATGAATGAATTCGTCAAATTTTATAGAAGGTAAACAACAACAAATAATGGATATGCATGTATCATTCACGTGAAATTACTGTAGCTACAATGAATTCGGACTCATTATTTGTACAAATTCTTATAACAACAAGAAAATCGGACCTATTATTGTACTAAATTCAGACCTATTATATCAGTTTCACGTGAATGAATTGAATGCTACAATAATTTGAGAGAAAATTCAAAGCACTTATTGAGGCGAAACAATTAAAAAAAAACCGATCGGAATCCGGTCGGATTCCGGTCGTACCGATCGGATTCCGGTCTTTCCGGTCGTACCGGTCGGATTCCGGTCTTTTCATCGGAATCCGACCGAGCTCCCTTTCCATTTTTTAATCCGCTCGTTATTTTACACAGAAAACAAAGTCAGCTTATGAGGGTATATTTGTCCATACAATATAAACCTACCTGATTTTGCATGTTTTTATCCCATTGGGTATATATGCATATCTCTTATGAGATCTGGGTATACGTGCATCCGCCCCCATGTGTATTGTGTTCTACTACTTTTCACCATGCATTGACCTGCTATACTATTTCATTTGTTGGTGTGTTGTATGTGATACTTTTTTCGTCCATCAAAAATTTATACTCTTTTCGTCCCATCAAAGATGATCGATTTCTTTTTGCACGATTATTTAGGAGAAGAGTATAAAGTGATTAAATTAATAAAAAAAATAAGTAGGTTCTACAATTTTTGAAAAGATAATTATTTCCTAAAAAGAAAACATGTCATCTTGGATGGAACGGTCCAAAAAGAAAAACAGACAATCTTGAATGGGACGGATGGAGTATTTAATTTCTTTTTTTATATCTACCAAAAACTTATATTTTCTATTTTTAAAAATATTAACTTCATAATTTTTATTTTTAATTTAACCACCTATTTAAAAAAAATCAATGGTCCACCTTTTTACACTCATTACTAATTAATATATTTATTTATTATCTTCTACAATTTATTAAAATCAGTATCATCAAAAATAACGCAAACTTTTGATTAACGACTTGAGTATAAGATTTTCTTGATTTTATGATTTCTTTTTAAATTTCAATATCGATCTAGAACTTCAAACTTTTGGATGTCAATTTGGAGCTTCGAATATATATATATATAGGGGATGGTTCCTGCGATAATGGAAATAAGTGTAGGAAATATGAATAGATATGTAAGTCTAGCATATCTTTCATATTTGTGTAACACAATCAGAATTACTATGTTGCACATATTAGTTTAGCACATATTTCATCTTTTCATAGCACATATGCTAAATATATTAGTTTAACACATCTTTCATTGCGGCAGTGCACAAGAAGGGTTCTAGTCTTTGCACAATAATCCGTGTAGCACACACAACACAAAACCAGAAGCACAACCGAAATTAAATCTCAATCATTGATCCAATGAATCAAAGGCCTTGATTCATTCCTATTTCCTACCAAGTTAATGTTCGAAGCCAAAGATCTCAGGTTCGAGTACACCGTGATGTGATCTTTAAATTTTTGTATTTAATTGACAAAAAAAAAAGAGTTTGATGCCACTTATTAATAAAATATTATACCCTAATATAAAGATTTTTCATTTCATTAATATTAAGATGGACATTTGTTCATCTAACAAATTTTAAATTATAGATTATGAGTTTAGTTTTCGTTGTCTACAATATCAAAAAATAAATATACAAAAATAAAATAGTCTTATATTTGCATGTGTTTGAGAGAAGTGGGATATGGTTTATTTGAAAGCTAGTTTGAAAATGTAAAAATTTGTATACATTCGATTATATGGTGCATTTATTTTAATTAAATTCAACTAAAATTTATTAACTTTATTAAAATTTATTAATATCTAATTAAAATTTATTAATCACAATTAGAATGGATGCATTGTGTTGTGTCTCAAAGTTTGATTATCATTATCCTAGTTGGGGAGTTTGTTGAATTGTACAAATTAAGAGTTTCAAGAAAAATAAATTAAATGTATAAAAAATGATATTTACAGACAACTTACGGATCGAAAGCAACTACTAACAAATATGAATCGAATACTTAGGGTGCCTGATTTATTGACATATCTAACACAGTGGGAATTGGTAAACTACGAGTTGTTTCTATCAGTCCAAATAAAGTGAATGTTGTAAACTATATTACATCTTTTTAAGTTGTTTTAATTAATAATAACGTCAAACAAGAGGCAGGCCTTAATTTTGTCACAGCTGGCCGAATTTATGTTTGTTTTGTGGTAATGGCTTATGTGTTATTTCCTTTCTTCTTTTCCCTATTATTGGCTTATTCTGATTGGCATAGTATTTTGACCTATTGTTACGTGTTCGGAGAATTTTTCATAAATCTAAAATTCAAAGGGGTGATATATATTAAAGCATTTGGATGCACCTACAATGAAAACATTACACGTATTTGATATCAAATATGTAACTTTTTTTTTTATCAAAGATGAGAATGATGTGTTATAATTTCTAAATTATTTTTATGTTCATCGATCGGATACGAACTATTACAGAAGTATTTATGGAACGGCGATGTGATAAATCTATTATAATTTGATTTGAACTCTTGTCACATTTTTGCTAGATGTACTTTGTTATATAAAAAGAAATGTGATTGTACCATATATACTTATAAGATTTAACTTGGCTATATAAATATCTTATCTAGTTATCAATTTAATTGTAAAATGTAATATGCATGCGTCAGTATTGCAGTTGGAAGTGCAGTGCCTACAACAATATATCTATAAAATCTATTTTTTTTTATTGCTATATCAATTTTTCAAATCTACCAACTTCTTTCTATCTTTCTCTCCAACTATATACCAACAAAATTAACTTTTATATGGATCCCGTTATAACATACAATAGTTATATCTATGTATATATTAAACAAAGAAAAATTAATATACATACAAAGACATAAGCAATTAAAAAGTAAGAAGAAAAAAGAAGTCAATTTCTTTGTGAAGAAGTCGATTTCTTGTTTTCAATTTTTATCAATTTTCTTCAATGATATAAAAGTTGGATTCCAATTTTTTTAAATTAACAAATTTTAGAAAAGTTACCATTGGAGATAACCTAGGAGTTGCAGAAAGGGTGCATTAAAGTTGCAGGTCGATACAAAGCAAATTAATGTGTGGGAAAAAACAATTAGCAACAACGGTTAGAAGCACACATATATATAACTTATAATCCTTTAAACCGGGAATATATATAAAATCAATTTGAACTACGGTGTTGAATTATGGCCAAAGTAGTATTGTGACAACGGAATTGATTTGAACAACGGTGTTGATTTTTGACAAAATCAAAAAATAGCAAAATTAATTGATAATTTGTGAAACGAATATTCTAACCCAGAGAATTAGAGTAAATTGTTGTATACTTATTTTTTTGCATTAACTATAATGAATTGCAATTTTCAATTTTTATTTTTTATTCTTTCAAATTAGTTTTACATACTATTAAGATTAACATATACTCCCTTCATACAATTATTGTTGGTTCGTTTTCCTTTTTGAGATGTTCCGTTGTCAAAAAGAAATAATTTTACACTAAAAAGCGCCTTGAATTTCGTGATACATATTTCTTTATATACAAAACACAACTCTTCTTAATCTACGTAAAAATGAAAGACAAAAACTTGTGTGAGCTCCGCCTCACCGTGAGCTCACCCTTGTTTTTTGTTAAAATAATTATATATTAATTATGATGAGTAAGGATAATTAGATTTTATTGATTTATAATTAAATTTATTAATTTTAATTATAATTCATTAATTCAAAATTAGAATTTATTATTTCATAAGTATGATTTATTAATTTATAATTAAGGTTTATTAATTCAAATTAGGGTTTTAATTCAAAATTAAGGTTTATTAATTCAAAATTAGGATTTATTATTCATAATTAGGGTCTATTAATTTTATTAAGGTTTATTAATTAAAATTAAGATTAATTAATTCACGATTAGGGTTTATTAATTCAAAATTATGGTTTATTAATTCAAAATTAGGGTTTATTAATTCAAAATTAGGGTTTATTAATTCAAAATTAGGGTTTTAATTCATAATTAGGGTTATTAATTTCTATTAGAGTTTATTAATTCAAAATTAAGATTCATTAATTCATAATTAAGGTTTATTAATTTATAATTACGATTTATTAATCATAATTTGAATTTATTAATTCCAATTATTATTTATTAATTTATAATTAGGATTTGTTAAATTGATTAATTTTAATTAGAATTAATTTAATAATAATTAATTAATTTAAAAAATAATTAGGTGGTGATCTCGATTATGCATGTGAGACCACCCAAAAAGAAATGAGACAGTAATATCGGACAGATGGAGTATAAAACTAAGAAAACTTGGTATTCATTTTTAATCCAGAAATGTGGAGGTAGAGTGCAAATTTTGCGCTATTTTAAAATAAAATCTGCTGGAAAATAGATCGCACTGCTTGAGATGGTTTAATAGGGAGGGGACGTGGCAACCCCACTAGAGAGAAGAACAAGAATGACCTCTCTCTTTTTTAACTAAAACACCTTTTCTTACTTATTTATGCCTACTAGCTAATATAGTAATACGGTATATTAATTGGTAATATTGATTTACTTATTTATATTTAATTTTCTAAATCATTAATTTTAATTATAGTAAAATATTTTTAAAATAATACTCCATAAATTAATAAATTCTCTAAATTAATAAATTTTTTCGATTTCAACTTGGGCCAATACAAAAAATCATAAATTTTAATAAGATAATAAAATAATAACTTTATGGAGAGTCCCTTTATAAATATATATTCTCTCTTGTACTCACACAAAACTTTACGCATTTGACCAATCATTAATGATTTTTTGATACCTTTTGGATCAGAAGTCATACTTGGAATTTATGATCTTAAAACTTTTTTCATATTGAGATTTATATGGTAATTTTATTATTTATCATATATGAATATATTTAATTAGATACATATTAGTTGATACATGAATATATATTTAATTAGTTATATTGTATTGCTAGATACGTGTATTTGTTTAATTAAAAATACATGAATATATTTGATTTAAATACTTTAAAATATTATCTACCATTTATTTATACAAAATATAACTTGATCTAAAATTATAATTTCTAAAATCAAGAAAATAATCTATAAATTAATAATTTATTAATTTCTCTCTAAATTGATTAAAAACCTAGATCCTAAGTCTAATTTGTTGGTGCTCATTGATTGGCCTTCATCGCATAAAGCATGCAATAAATGTGGCTTGTGACACTCTTTAGTTTTCAAAATATCCATAATGTCAACGTCATGATTGAATGAGGAAAACATAGAATTAGCAAAGTCATTATGGAAAATCTTTGTAGGATCTATTAGTGGTCCCATTATAAGCCGAAATTCAAGCTAGCAGCCTCTCAAATCACTATCTCAAATTAAATCTCATAAATTATAACAAAGTTGCCCATCTCAAACTTATCATCACTTTTAAATCAAATTCACAAAGTTTACTGACGAATATCACAACGCAGTATACAATTAATTATGGCTGCGGCTGCATATGAATATGACGAATAATTCTTGACTTTCTTATGGAAAAAGTGCAAGACTTCCGTCTGTTATTGGTGTCAAATTTATTTAAATATTTCGGTGATATTTACTTTTGAGGATTAATCTAAATAAATAAAATTAATATAGATTAATTCATTATTTATTTTGATGGATTGAGATTTGACATATCCCAAAACCATTGATAATTTTTACCATTTGAGCTAATTTAACTTGATTTATATCTCATTAAAAGGATAAGATTTAAGAAATAGTAATAATGAACAAAAAATGTTGATCATCAAGAGATGGCTCAAGAGTTTTTAGTCCAATTTAAAAAGAGACACATTCCGATGCATCCAAATGCATGGTACATCTATCTTAATTAAATTTTAATAGATGATTAATAAATTCTAATTAAGATTCCATAAACCCGACTAGGAATTCATGAATCCTAAACGGGATGGATATTGGATACACAAATATTTGCCTTTAAATATTGAATAAAAACATTATCATCATCTTCTGTGAGCAAAATGCCACTTGTGGATTGATGACCCAAATTAAAATATCGCTGTAAAGTTTGCAAAGCGCATAGGTGTAAATAGAATTATTTGAGAAGGGCAAAAAGGCTAGTTCGTCGAATGATTTAGATAAAACATTTTTTTTGTTAATATCACAAAAATGCCACTAGTGATCTGGATCAATTCGATCAGATCAGATTTATTTTGATGAAAACAACACAATGATTAACATTTCAAGATAAATCACGAGCTTTGTAGATATAATTTAATGATGTAATTGATGAGTTTTAGGAGCGATTCGGAATCGCTCAAAACCCATTAAATTTTAAAGCAACGATTTTGGTTCTGATTCCAAACCCGCTTTAGACCTGAACCATTTAGATCCATATTTTGATGGTCCGATCCGATCCGATTCGAATCTGATTCCGATTCTAGAACCAGAACCAATACTTATTTATTGGATTAATTTGGTCCGATTAAAACTCGTTTATTGACACGTCTAAGTTTAAATAGGTTTGTTAATGAGCTAATTTTATCCATATCGATCTGAAATTATTCATAGCCCATTAAATTATAAAGCAACGGTTTCGATTCCAATTCTGGTTCTGGTTCGGTTTTAGTCCAGACCCGCATAGATCCGGACCGTTTAAGACCTATAGTTGATGGTCCGGGTCCGATCCGGATCCAGTATCTAATGGGTCGGTTCCCGAACCGGAATCATAACTTATTTATTGATTCTGGTTCGGGTAAAATCCATCCATTGACATCCCTAGATATAATAATGGATTAACTTTATGCTATACAATTTAGATAAGATATATATAGCCGACCTAACTATTAATGAAACGCCTTTGTTTGATAGAGAGATTAAATAGTGGGCGTTGGATGTGTATGTAGACGATCAATAATCTCCATTTATTATTAATTCGAAAAACACTGTATACAGTATATACTATCGGTTGGTTTGGTTGATAATGACAATTGAGAGGTTTAAGAAATGGTTATGTTTTTCTAAGCTCTGTGGTCAAACTCGATAATCCACTATGAATCAACTTAATTTGCAAACGTGAGCATCTTAACGTGATGCTTCACATATATATTTCAATTTGTGCCACTTGATAGTGATATCACGATTCCTGCTTTTTCTTTGGCTTAGTTAATTAATCTAAGTCAATTCTTTTATAATAGAAAAATTAAAAGAACTAGCTAGACTTTTGCCATTTTTTTTCTTTCCTTACTTATCGTCCTTTTCTTCTCCTAAGCCTGCTTTTAATAATTACAAACTCTTAAAATCTTACTTTTGAAGCCGAAGGCACCGACAGAATAGATCAACCATAGAGATTCCGTGGACTTGGTTTCTTTTGGCACAATTTACAATAACTTTAGCAAATTCATACATGCACTCTTTTGTTTTGCAATCTGATACTGATAGGCTATTTAATACTTCATTTATAAAAAGGAGGTGGTCTCCTGTGCGCGGGCGCGCACAGTGAGACCCACCTTAATTAGTTAATTTAGTAATCAATATTAATTAATTAGTTTTAATTAATTAATTAAATTGATTTTAATTAAAATTAATTAATTTAATAAACTTTAATTATAAATTAATAAATAATAATTTTGAATTAATATATATATCTTAATTATGAATTAATAAACCTTAATTTTAAATTAATAAACCCTATTTGGAATTAATAAACCCTAATTTTGAATAATAAACCCTAATTTTAAATTAATAAACCCTAATTAGAAATAATAAACCATAATTTTGAATAATAAACCCTAATTATGAATTAATAAACCCTAACTTTAAATTAATAAACCCTATGTGTGAATTAATAAATCCTAATTATGAATTAATAAACCTCAATAATGAATTAATAAACCATAATTATGAATTAATAAATTCTAATTTTGAATTAAAATTTTAATTAAAAGTAATAAATTTAATTTTAAATTAACAAAATCTAATTATCTTTACTTACCATAATTAATATCTAATTATTTTAACAAAAACAATTGAGCTCACGGTGAAGCGTAGCTCACCCAAGTTTTGTCTATAAAAAGTATACTTCATCCATTCTCTTTTAGTATCTTCTACAGTTAAATTATGTATAAATCAAGATAGTAGATAAATTTATATTTATAATCTCATTAATTATCGTGATAAATACATTCATATAACTAATTTTTAAATTCCAAGGATATTAAATAAGGATAAATAAAAATATATATGAATAAGAAATATATCATAATTTTACTCTCAAATTGTAAATTATGAAACTATATATATATATATATATATATATATATATATATATATATATATATATATATATATATATTAATGGGACACTTATTTGAACAGAGGCAACATTTTATGGATGTCACAAGTTTTAATAAATATTCCTCCGTCACCAAAATCGTTCATTGATTTTGATGGCATGAACTTTAATAAATTGTAATGAGTGTAAAGTAAGTGAGTATAAAAAGGTGTGTCATGAGGATAATAAATGAATATATTAATGGATATTGAGTGTAAAAAAATGGGCCATATGTGTTTTTTTTGTAAATAAGTAAATAGATTTAGGCTAAAAATGTAAAGTTGATGTTTCCAAAAAAGAAAAGTAAATACTTTTCGTGGACAGATCAAAATGGAATTAAATGCACGAATTTAGTGGATGAATGGAGTACTTAATAGATGTTTTTTTAGTAGAAAAAATATTTCATCATAAATATTTTTTGAATGGAGAAATTATGATTTTTTTTTTGGTAAAATGTGATTGTAAAATTGCATTATAAAGATTGTAAAATATATAGTCTCTCTTATACTCAAAATGATTATAGTTATTGGTGCAAACAAAATAACCTAGTCTCTTCTTAATTATTTGACAACTAATTAAGGTAAAATCGTTGATTACTTCTTTAACTAGTAAATAACCGTAGGATTGAATTTACTAAAAACATTATTATCTAGAGAAACATCAATTCCGAACAAAATTCGTAGGATGACTTGTTTATACTAGATTTTATACTCCATTACACACAACATGAAGTGGTGTTTAACCTCAAGTAATGCTATTGTGCTACTAATGTTAGATTATCCAAACAATTATATATGGATTCAGATTCTCCAAGTAGCAATATATTGATTCAACAATTAATACAATATACACTGTACATAATCATCAAAACAACAATGACATAATAACATAGAGAAGTAATTGAATAAAAAGAAATAAAATAAAATAAATAAAATCCGATTAATATAGAAATCAAGTCTTGATTATCCCTTCATTAGAAATTAACCTAGAAACTCATACTCTAAATGAAAAACTAAGAAAAATATATAAGTCAGAAAAGAAGATGAAGAACAACGTCTCCTCCTCTACGAAAATCTGGAAAATATTATCTAGGTTAATCTTCGCCCTCCTCCCTCTTGGTAAGTTTCCTTCCTTATCTTGGACTCTTATTCCTCCTAATATTCCACACAAACAATTAGAATTAATCAGGTAAAATTTTAGGGCTTTGGATAAGTATTGAAGGTCCATTTAAATCCGTAAGCACGATACTCTGCAAACGAGGCATGGGCATGCCTTGTTCGTAGCTATCTTCTGTTTTGTCTCCTCTTGTATCTCCAAGACTTGGGCTTCAATTTTCGCTTTCAACACTCATGTTTTGCATCATTTTTCATCAATCTTCATAAATCAGCTAGCAAAACATAAATATAATCAAGTTCCACAATTTAACCATTTAAACTTAAGAAAATGAGGGATATCAACATAAATAAATATTAATTTGAAATTCACATATATTGGGGTACAATTGTAAAAGGCTGGAACCTTGAAGTAGAAAATGGTATGACCTAGTCCACATGTCCACAATTCGATTTATACATGTTTGCGAATTCGAAAATCTGATTTATATATTGCATTACAAACCTAATAGACATGCATTGCTTTTTACAGCATTCCCAAAACAAATAAGTTATTAACTGCTGAAGTTATTGACAGTGGATTTGTTGAGTATGTCACTAGACATCTTTTTTCTAAATTTAGCATATTAATTACGTATTCAATTTTGTAGGGTTGCAGCCAAATTGAGGAAGCCCATACATAATTCTTTCCCCAAAGCATAAAGTAAAGGTGGCCAAACAGTCATATGTCTAAACTTAATGCAGAAGGTCGAATCTTAAACATAGTTTTGGGAGCATTGTTTGACAAATTTGAGAACATATCTTTCTTTGTTAATGCTTCTTTTTTGTCCATCTTTTTGTTCCCAATTGGTTTCATTGTTACTGCTGGTCTTAAGAATCCAATATTTCAATTTAATCTTTTTAGGGACAATTTTGTATAGCCTTTTGTCCCATAACTTTTATAAAGAAAAAGGCATTACACTAACAATAAGTGCGTGTGATGATATAAAATACCGAAATTAAATCAGAAGTAGTTTATCACACCCTCAGTCGTTATTGTGCTTGTTTTTATCTTTTCCATCCTATATAATATTTATAATTTCAAATATATTTAATAAGCTAACAAACAAATAATCAATTTCTTATATATATGTATATATTTTGTATTGTAGTTATAAGGACATGAATTAAACTTGTTAGATACTTTCACATGCCATTTTTAGAGGAATAGTACTTCACATAACATTGATTGTTGCTAAGTATAATTACTTACTTATTAGGGGACATATATAAATATCGTATCGAATAGTTGATATTATTTAATAATGGGATAAATTCATTATGTACGATATGCAACTAAGGTAAATCATATTATCTCGATTTATTATAATTATTTAGTTATTTATTGTCACAGGAGGTGTATTATGTATATATATAAATGGAGCCAGCTACATGGGGCATGAATTTGTTGTCCCCCATGTTGATTTGTTGAGGTTGCAATTGAGTAATAATTGCCACGTCTACAAATGCCAAATCCAGCTAACTTTATTTAAACACGAAGTGCTTTGACCAAGTGCTTGTACGTGCACTTTCAACATTAAAATTACCCTAAATGCATTGCATGTAGTATCACAATCTAACATATAATTATACTACATTTATTTGTGAACAACCATCCCACCTAGCCATACTAGCAACCTAATCTTGAATTGCTATTATTCCGACCTTCATTATATATTCTACTACTAGAGGATGGGCAACTATTAGTTTAGGTCTTCGAAAATTACAGTTTAGATCTATAAAGCTTAAATTATTGATAAAAGTTCTTTAGGAGACTGAATATGGCAATATTTAAGTGATTCATGAAATAAATATTGTGATGCCCGTACATAAGTACGGAGTGATTGTCGGTGCGCATAAGTATGGACAGACCGATTAAGACTTCAAAGCTATGAGTACATGAATGAACTGAAACACATTAGAATGAGAAAGATTCCAAAAATATGCTGGTATCGATTGCATATTCTATGAGAGCTTTAATGATTTAATATGTGTTACTCATATCAACAAGATATATTTTCCTTTTGGAAATTCATCTCATAACAACTCTAAAGTTGAGCGTATTTGGTTTGAAACAATTGTGGGATGGCCGATGGATGACCCTCTGGAATTTTTCCTAGAGAGTGTATGTGAGTAAGGACAAAATATACTGAAAAGACTCGTATTAGTTTATAGGGTCAGGCTTTACACCGGAAGCCGGTTCTTATCAAATATAATTCGAAGCCTATAGTTGAACAACATCACTGCAACCAAACTATATAATAGTGACATGATTTTAATGACATTCAAATATGTATTATAATTTAGTAACATCAAGAGGTGTAATAAAATTAGTTACACACATCATGTGAAGTTGCTATTGGTCACTTTTGATCCAGACAATGATTAAGTCAAATTTTGTCGATATATCCAAATAAAAATAAATACAATAATAATGGAACTTCTGTTTGGTGTGGGGGATTGTCGAATTAGCTCTCGAATATTCCATTTGCTCATCTGTCAACCCCTGCTTTCTTTCACCCGAAACCACACAAAAATCAACATATAAAACAAGCGCTTCATTTTATTAATTGTTTCTTATAATAGATATATATTTTATTTTGAGTTGTAATATAATTTTATTCTTGTCTCGAATTGCCTGTCTAGTTTTGTAGTTTTGTTTGATTACATAATTACATGCTATTTTGTCATTATATTTACTAGTACGCCGTCTTATAAATTAAAAGAATAAGTAAAAATATACAATATATTTTATTATTGAGTCATGAAGTACATAATAGACGATTTTGTATTTTAGGTACGTTTGATTCGTTTCTAATCCAAGCCATATGCAAATAAAAGTTAACTCATATGAATTATATGTTGTTCTTTCAAAACATATTATAACTGAATTACTTCAAAAGAAAAAATTAATTAATTTATTTCACTGTCATTTATATTTCATTGTTTTTATTTCAGGAGTACACAATAATACAAATAACAAATAAAAATTGATTTAAAGATAATTAATATTATTTAATTGAGATGAATTAAGAAGTTAACGGTGTAAAACTTAAAAACGATTAATGATAATAATCTAAAAATATATGCGGGACAATTAAAACAGATTGAAGTGGATAAATGAAACCGATAAATTCGGTTATCGGTTCGGTTTCGATTCCAGAGTTGAAAAAAAAAAATCGATTATTGTTTAGCCGATAACCGAACGGTTCGAAACCGAAAACTATTTTTATTTTAATTATTAATTCATTAATTAAAATTTCTGAAAATTAATTTTAATTATTACTTTATTAATTATTTTATTATTTTCATTATTTGTTAAATATTTTATTTATTTTTAATAAGTTTCAGTTTTTAAATTATTATTTTATTTATTTTAATTTTATTTATTAATTAATTTTTTAATTTGGTTTTTCGATTAACCGAAAACCGAACCGTCGGAACCGATCGATTTTCGATTAATCAAAAATTTAAAACAGTTCAGTTTCGGTTCCATTTTTTGGAGAAATTCGATTCGATTAACCGAAACTGAATCGTTTAACAGTCCTAGACAAAATACAAAATTAAAGTTGATAAGAAAACTATAAATAGAGATCTAATTGAATTATATATTTATATATGGATGACTCATTCTATAAAACAATTCGTAGGTGGATTTTGAGACTGAAATATTCGAATTAGACAAATAAAAAAAAGTTCCTAAACTGACCATAATAGAAATGACTATAATATTATTTTAAAACAAATTACCAACTTTTCAGTTTTTATATAAAGAAAGACTGATAAAATTTATAAGTATAAAATATTATATAATGGGTTCCGAATTATGAAATTAGATTATTATTATATTTGTACTTACTAAAATCTTTACAATCTTCACCATTATCTGGAGTAAAAGTGAGATTGCGATGTAGAAGGGAGACTATTACTAACCTTTGCAGAGGACTTATAAGAGAGATCAATTAATATCAGATGAATTCATAACTAATCAATAAAAAATAAAAAATAAATTATATATATATTTTAGTTTTATAAACTCAACCATCAACTGTATATATCATTATTCACAAGTCCGTCTTCCTTATACTAGTTCCTGACAAAAGGTATGATGGTACACAATGTCTAAAAAAGTAAAATAATATTATTAAATTTTGGTATACTAATAATATTTTTATAATCTCATTTCTTAGTTGAGTTCCATTCAGAAATTATTCTCAAATAAAACAATTCATCATCAAGACATCCATATACTATGCAATATGCATGACATACAAAATTAATTAGCAAACCAATTATATGTCAAGCAATAAGACATGCATAAAAAATCCGTACACACTTCACGTAAATTGTAATATATTATAATTTTCCAAACATAAACAATCGTGCACATCCATCCACACGGTATGGACGGATAAAAATATCATTGACATTGAAGAAATGTGTCATTTTGTTTTTTACTTTTAATTAGATAATATCATTTACATTGAACAAAAATATCATTGACATTGAAGGAAGGTATCAATATCCACACATACTGATGTTTACGTAGTAGACCATCTCTTTTTCCAAATAATGAAATATAGTTTGGATAATGCTAAAAGAAATACGATAAGTAAGTAAATGAAAAGATGTCCATACGGATTCAATTCAACTGGTTAAGTGTTAACTAGTAAATTTGAATCAAGGATCAATAATCGAATACTAATAAGGTGTTTTGGCTTAACATAAAACCAAAATATGTTTGCTTTTTAAGCCTTTAAAACCGCTTATAAGCTCAGCCAAATACCCTCTAAATTATAAGGTGAAAATTTCATCATCTTTATGATGATTTTTATTAAATATTATATATAAATCTTTTTAACTACTTTAATACTACTTAACCAGTAAATTTGAATCAAGAATCAATAATTGAATCAAGGTGAAAATTCCATCATCTTTATGATGATTTTTATTAAATATTAAATAAAAATCTTTTTAACTACTTTAATACTGAGTCTAATCATTGTGATTTAATATCTCATATTTGCTCATATTGTGGGTGTGGGGACTCCCAAACGAAGATATTCCCGTTTGGATAAAGTAAATGAAAAGATGAAGGGCAATAAATGTTAGTGCATTAAAGAGGGCAGCAGATAGGTGATGATAGTGTCGATTCTTCATATTCGCAACCCACAAACAATCAATTTACTACGGTTTTTGTCCTTTCGGTCCTTGTTACCTCTCCCTCACTCTCTGCCTGTCTACGACTTTGTCACTAACCTTATTTATTTATTGTACGAAAAATTACAACTTCACATCCAAAGTCAGGGTTCCTATTTTTGTTTTGGGATATACAGATATACATTTTGAAACTCGAATGCTTCTTTGTAGTATTGGCCATGCCATCTTGCACATGGGACCATAATTGAAAAGTTCCTAACTTTATTGGGGGAAATGATCATTTTATATACTAATATTTGAGTTTTTTATGTTGACATGTGAAATTGCAAACTAATATATATACTATCATTGTTATTACTAAAATCTATCTAATTGGTAAAGTAAAAAAACAAAATTATTTTTTTATAGTGTCAATTCCGATCGATCTGATTATTGGTTGTTGGAATTCACAATCGGAATCTTTTCGACATGAACTACAAAATCTCCAAACCAATTTTCAAATTCAGCATCCATTTGATATAGTGGAGAAAGGATTCCGTGACTATTCGAGGTGGAATTCCAGTCAAGAAGATTTCGATCGTCATCTCAATTTCAGCGGTTAATGTTTGGATCGGTCAAGTTGACGTTTTAAAAAAAGAAAGTTGATTACTTCTTGTTATCATGGTGGAATTGTTAACAACAATGATAGTACAAGTATTAGTTTGTAGTTTTACATACATTGTGATACAATTGTAAAAAAAATATTGGAGTATTAAATGATATTTTTTTCCTTTTGTATTTAGCTTGGCATTAAAAAATAGCTGTCATCTTCAAGTATAAAACGGCCCTAGTTTGCTGTGAATAACGTTAATAAAATATCATATGTTGTAATTGAAACGAATAAGTATTAGAGCTATAAGCTAAGTACAACTCTATTTTATTCATTCATTTTCCAAATGTCATTTCACAAAAAGATTTTGCAAAGATTAAATTGATTAGGAATTGTCATTGAATCGTTAATTGTCTGCCTTATTTTGTTTAGATGACGGTAGCTTCTTTCCTTTTTTTTTTTATATATATCATGGGAACCCGCTTGTTGCTACCTTAGGTGTGCGTTGGGTAAACCCGTTCGCCTGCAATAGTCCGCAAACCATACAGACGAGTGAAACCACACTTGGAAATCTGCTCAAACCCATAAGGGTTGTGACGTGATTAGCTATTAGCGCAGAGGTCTCATGGCTAAGTTGGTAGCTTCTTTCCTATTACTCTGTGTAGCATGTCTCTGAATATAGTCTCTTCGCACCATAACGTCATTGGGTTATGAACAAATTCAATAATATATAAACATATCTTAGTAGTATATATTTAATTGTTCAAGTTAATTTATTCAATCTAGGAAAATTGTAACTGTGCATGAATATTATGTTTATGAGCAAGGATGTTTACTTGCAGAAGTCATGAATTTTCAATGTTTAGTAAAATATTTGTCGAGATGGGAGTTATTATTTCATATGATTATTTAATTAATGTTAGAAATTAATCCTACTATCTTATATCAGCAATTAGTATAGATAAAAGGGAGTATTTTTATTGTTGTACTACACTGAACTATTGTACGTACATTGATGATAAATATGGATAAATACAACACACCCAATCATTAATATTTAAGCGTGATAATTCACTTTGTGTTTAATAATAGGTATAATTATCACCAACTTTCATAATATTTGAAAATATCCCACTTTTAATTAATATATTTGAATATTTTCAACTTTGATGAGATCTGAAAAATACATACAACTTAAATTTATATATTTATATATCTCAAACTTTGACGAAATTTAAAAATAATATTCCGATACATAAATTTCGTTGATGGAATGTTGAATTGCCTCATCGGATTCTCACCACTAAAAATAACATCGTTATAAATTTTGTATAAACCTTTGAAATAAGAAACCCCATCATTGTAAAAAATATCTCCAAATAAATATTTAATTAGCTAGTATATTTATGTAGCCACTTCAGAAGTTATTTCGCGGCCGGATATTGTGAATAATAATAGTTTTAGGTAGCATTCGCAATTTGGAGTTAAAAGGATAGTTGAGATAAAACTCATCCTTATGTGTTTGTATTTTTTTTATTGATCTTATACTTTTATTTTAAATTCCCTCGACTGAAAGTCCATAGGTACACTGTACAGTTTCTAGTGTCCCATGTCACAAGAGCAATTATAATTTTTATTTTTAGTTCACGGAAATCGAATTTAATTAGATGTTATGATTTTTTTAAAAATTTATATCAAATTTACAATTGGGATTTAACATGAAATTTGGTTAAATGATAATATTATGAAATAACAGAAAAATTAACGAATCTACAAAATTTGTTAAATAGGTAACAAATGAAATAAAAAGAGTATATGGATTTATTAAAACAAAAATTGTACGCAGATCTAATTAAAAAAACGAGACTATAACGATCTAAGGATGTGGTTAGCCAAAAAATTCAACTAATATTTTATTATATCATATCGGTATTAATTAGATCTATCAAAACCACTGTGATAATAATTTAGAATAAGAACTATGAACTCTAAACCAATTATAAAATGAAATCCTCTTATGAACCTATCAAATTTAGTAGTGATGAGATGAGTCTTATGAATTTATTCCACACTTGAACATTCAAAATTAAAAGAATGAGTTTCTAAATTATTTTGTGAATTGTTTTGATCTAAGTAAAGTCACGGTACACTTCGATTGCACTTCCTCACAAGTCACAATAAAAACATATAAACTTACAAACAATAAATTTTATTGAATATGTAATTGATGTACACTTATTTTTATATGATAGTATTTTATTAATTTAATTTATATTAAATAAATATTATCATATGAAAGTGGTTATTATATATATATATGTGTGTATATATGTGATAATATTTTTATAATTTAATATATATTTATAAATATTATTATATGAAAGTGGATCTATTTTATATATATACGTTTTATAGAATTTTTCCTTACAAAGCATCGGTATAAACTTCCCCTACCATCGAACAGTACAAATTTAGGTTGGTTTATTTATTTTCGTTAAAGAGAAAAAGATTGTGAGATAAATTAAGATAGACAAAAACTTGGGTGAGCTCATCCTTGTTTTTTGTTAAAATAATTATATATTAATCATAGTGAGTAAGGATAATTAGATTATGTTAATGTATAATTAAATTTATTAATTTTAATTATAATTTCAATTCAAAATTATAATTTATTAATTCATAAATGATTTATTAATTCATAAATGAGGTTTATTAATTTATAATTAGGGTTTATTAATTCAAAGTTAGGGTTTATTAATTCACAATTAGGGTATATTATTCAAATTAGGGTTTATTATTCAAAATTATGGTTTATTATTTTCAATTAGGGTTTATTAATTCAAAATTAGGATTTATTAATTCCAAATATGATTTATTAATTCAACACTAGGGTTTATTATTTCCAATTAGGGTTTATTAATTCAAAATTAGGGTTTATTATGTTCAAATATGGTTTATTAATTCAAAATTAGGGTCTTAATTAAGATTAAGAATTAATCAATTAATTAATTAAGTGTGGTCTCACTGTGCGCTCGCACAGGAGACCACCCCATTAAGATATGCAAATTGTCGATGATATTTCCTTCTTAGAAAATATATATCTCGGTTTCAAAATGTATTCTTTTTTATACAATTCTTTAAATTGGAGTATTTATGCTTCTTGTGTCATTAAAAATTTCTCGTACTGCTAACATCAAGTGAGTTTAGTTATCCAAACTACAATTATAAAGTAGCCAAGGAGCTGCATCAAAAAAAAAAGAACTAAAGTATAATTCAAATGACAAAGCTGAGATACCAAAAATTCTCACTTACAAAAAGTCATTGATTCAAGTCTCATTGATATATGAATTGTATTTTCATTATAATTGAATGATTAGTCTAATTTATACTAGTCTTTTTTTTTTGGTATCAATAGAACCCATGATCATTACCTTAGGTCTGTATTTGGGTAAACCTCAGCGTTTACGTGTAATAGCGCAAACCACACGCGAGACGTAAACCACATTTGGAAACCAGGGTGTGTGACTCAAACCCATAAAGGCGTTTGGTGGAGTTCGAACCTATGGTCTCTCGACCACAGGAACCCACCTTAACCATTTGTAAAAGAGAATTACTCTTAAGTCATAAGTAAGCTTTCAATTAGATTGCTAGAAAGAAAGTGAGAAATCGAAAGAAACAAAAAAAAAAAGATAATAAACCGAATATGTGATACAAACAGGAACATTATTGAGTATTGCCCACGTGCTCAAAGTGGGAATTCTGTGGAATAATATTTATATCACTTTATCGATGGAGTCCACATGAACGAGTCAATGATCTTTTTCACATTAAAATATTCAATTCATCTAACGGCTCTGCTAGGATAAATCGTAGTCTCTGGTAAACGAAAAATTAATGTAAGTTATTAATCTTTATATAATTAATCATTATTACAAAATAAGTAAATATATAAAAAATATTAGTCACATATATATATATATATATATATAGAGAGAGAGAGAACTGGTTCATGTAAATACAATCATTAACATATATAAATGAGAACAAATCATGTTTATTAGATTTGAAAATGATACGATTATTTTTAAGTATATATCTAAATTAGTTATATGTATTTTTCTGTATATAATTATGTATCTATGTATTTGCATCATAATTTGTGCATTGAATCTAAAACATCTATATTAATTTATTAAGAATTGATATTTATCCTCATATTTAGATTATAAGGAATATCCACATGATAACCACTTCATAGAGTTTGGTTCAAATAAGAACCATTTTTATCCTAAAAACTAATAACCAAATGAATTCATTATGAAAGTTGATGAATCATTTGGATAAGTTACTGAATTTAAAAATTCAAAAAATTTCACCCAGATTTGAATCCCATGGGGCACGAAAATTCAATATGTTTGGATTCAGTAACTTGTACAGTGGATTCATTAACTTTCATAGTGAATTCATCATGTTTTGATTCTTACGTTCTTACGATAAAAGTGGTTCTAACGTTAACCCTCCTTCATTTCATATATTAACCCTCCTCCATTTCATATATATATATATATATATATACACACACAAAAGAAGCATGATTCATGAGTTGTAGGATATTGTTGTTATTGTTATACTCAATCATATATATATATATATTGTTTTAACATATTTAAGATCGAGAAATCCGACAAACGAAGCAGTCCATTAACTGTGCAATTTCTAAGTTATATATAGTCGAATATAAAAAATTGCCTTCGAGAATATTTCAGAAGAAGAAAAAACAGTACATTAATTTTTCCTCTCGATTTTAACCAAAGTGAAAGTAAATATATTGACGTTATGGCCACCGACAGCATCAACCTAATTTATGTGATATCGTTTTTAAAAGGAAGAAATTTATATTGGACAAATTGTTTCAGTGATATTCACAAGCTGAAGCTGAAGCTTTTTTTTTTCCTTTTCAGATGCCCATGCTCATGCATTAACTGAGGCATTTTATATTGGATTTTTTTTATTTCATAAAGTTCATTGGAAATTGAATATTTATGCTTGGTAAATCATATTGATAAGGTGGTTTTCATTTGGAATTAATATAAACGAATAAGAGATTTGGAATCTACGCATTAACTTCATCATTTTAATGAATTTATTTATCCTAGTTCAATTTCAAATGAATGAGTAATTATGCACAAAATTAATTGTTTAAAATTTGAAAACAATTGCATGTGGTAGATTTAAAAATCTTATGAAAATAATATTTCATTCATCTACGATAGATGTATCACAATCTTTTTATTCAGCGTTTAAAAAAGTCTATCACTTTTATTTTTAGGACACTACTTCTTATTATTCAACTTTATAATAATTCATTGTTTACCAAAAATCATTTATATCACTCACAACTAACACTTACTGAGATCATTTCTTCACGCAAATAATATCCACTAACAATTTTATAAAAATTCATATTGTCCATAAATGTTACACTTATTAGACGGAAATAGTAATAAGTACTTACTAAATGTGTTCACACGATAAATGAGTAATCTGGTTTGCTTCGTTGCGATGCAATGTAGTTGTACTTCAATTAGCATGTTAAGGCTAACAAACCCCTACAACAATTGCTATAAACTGTGTACAATTACGAAACAAAAATCACCTTATAGATATAAAGTTGATAAAAAAAACTTGAGTGAGCTGCCAGCGTGAGCTCATCTTTGTTTTTTGTTAAAATAATCATATAGTATTAATTATGGTGAGTAAGGATAATTAGATTTTGTTAATTTATAATTAAATTTATTAATTTTTAATTATAATTTTTAGTTCAAAATTAGAATTTATTACTTCATAATTATGGCTTATTAATTCATAATTAGGATTTATTAATTAACAATTAGGGTTTATTAATTCAAAGTTAGGGTTTATTAATTCACAATTGGGGTTTATTATTCATAATTAGGATTTATTATTTCCAATTAGGGTTTATTAATTCAAAATTAGGGTTTATTAATTTCAAATAGGGTTTATTAATTTAAAATTAGAGTTTATTAATTCAAAATTAGGGTTTATTAATTCACGATTATGGTTTATTAATTCATAATTAGAGTTTATTAATTCAAAATTAAGATATATTAATTAAAAATTAGTATTTATTAATTTATAATTAAAGTTTATTAAACTAATTAATTTTAATTAAACTATTAATTAATTAGTTAGGGGTGGGTCTTACTGTGCGCGCGCAGAGGAGACCACCCCGTCTCGACAATTTGTTTTAATTCTAATTCTAATTTCATTTTCATTTTTGCCTGCACGATACATGATTTCTACAATTTTCATAAATTTATATACGTACATGATAACCTTATTTGCGTTTAATTATATGTTACACGAGCTCGATCATGTTGTTACCAGCAAGCCTAAAAAGCTTGTTTAATATAAGAATGCCAGGCTAGTAGGACTTGGAGGTTAGACCGTTAGATTATGTAGTGATACAATTTAAAACAGGATCAAACTTAAATTTAACTATAAGGTGGTGTTTACTTTGTATGATTAGGTTGGATAGATAAAATTAATCCAACATAATCAAGTGTTTACTTTTAAATATTAATATTTGAGGATATCCCAAAGCCCGATATTATTTTAATCATTTGAATTGTTCATCATTAATTTTAATCTAACGAATATAAGTAGGATTGAAATAATTCTCCAAATAAAGAAAGAATTATTTATCCCAATTTTAATCCTTCACTAATCATTTGTAGTAAACAAATGATTGATAGATAAAAATTATCTTATCACACATTTAATCCATCAAATAATCAATCATTCAAAATGCTAATTATGAAAAGTAAACACTCTCTAAGATGGTGTTTACTTTGCATGATTAAGTTGAATAGATAAAATTAATCCAACCTAATCAAGTGTTTACTTTTAAGGATTAATATTTGAGGATATCCCAAAGCCCGGGATTATTTTAATCATTTGAATTGTTCTTCATTAATTTTAATCCAACCAATATAGGTAGGATTGAAATAATCATCCAAATAAAATGAGAATTATTTATTCTAATTTTAATCATTCACTAATCATTTGTAGTAAACAAATGATTGATAGATAAAAATTATCTTATCAGATATTTAATCCATCAAATAATCAATCATTCCAAATGCTAATTATGAAAAGTAAACACTACCTAAGAGTTTACATTAGTTCGAATAAGCATTAAGTGAGCGTTTATTTTAAGTGATATGATACATAAATAAAAATATTCCAAGTCAATTCACTATTTACTTATTGATCAATTTATTTATTTTTAACCATCTTATTATTCAAATACTCAATTCTGTGTTTTACTAATTTATCATATCATGAAGTAAATGTCCCTTAAAGTAGTGTTTAATTTTCATGATTAGCATTTTGAGGGATTGATTATTTGATGGATTAAATGTGTGATAATATAATTTTTATCTATCAATCATTTGTTTATTACAAAAGATTAGTGAATGATTAAAATTGGGATAAATAATTCTTCATTTATTTTGAGAATTATTTCAATTATACCTATATTGATTGTATTAAAATTAATGAAAAATATTTCAAAGGATTAAAATAATTCAAACTTTAGGATTTCTTCAAATATTAATCCTTAAAAGTAAACACTTGATTATATTGGATTAATTTTATCTATCCAACATAATCATACAAAGTAAACACCACCTAACCGAATAAAATTTGAATTTCGTATTGCTCGACAAAGTTTGCCTCGGATCCATATCGCACCTTGATTTAATTTTAAGCTATCGTGTAATGAGAAACCTGGTCTAATAATCTAAACAAGAACAACGAGCCATGCTAAATGTTAATGTCCATCATAATATCATTTGAGATCTCCAATTTTCCTCTACGAAATTATGTCGATTTGTTTAATTGTAAAAGGAAGGAAGGAGTTGGTATTGGGAAGAAATATATTAATATCTTTATGGATCTAAATATATTATATTTAATTTTATAAATGTAAAAATAATCATGCTGTTTTATATGATTTATAAGTTATTACATAAAAACATGAAATTATATTATATATTCGAAAAATTGGGGTTTGCTGTAAATTCAAAAATAAAAATTATAAAATTTAGTAATAGTTAGGAGATAGGAAGTGAAATGGTAGGGGGGTGGGTGCAAATGCTTTATTTGGTGCACAGCTGGAATTAGCGGATCACAGCTGGCACTATGTACGGGGAGCAAGATGCGCCAGCGGTTTACGCAGCTACTCAGTCGCCGTTTTCTGAATCATCTCTCTCTCTCTCTCACACACACACACACACACATATATATATAGTGAACATTTATATATATACATATATATGTATGAGAAAAAAGGAGTGGAATAAATTTGTGGGAGGATCAAAGGCTCAAAGCTAAAGTGTACACACAATCACGCACCACAATTTTGAAAATGTCCATATTCTCCTTCATTCTTGTCCACAATGCCTCGCGGCTTTGTGAGATTTTTATTAAGCAATTAATTTGATTGATTTTGTACGTGAAAGGTAGGGCACAAGTGAGTTTTACAAAAATGGCCTTTGCGAATTTTGGAGAAGACGGGCGTTTATTTTATAGATAAAAACTCATGCCAACTTATATTCAACAAGTTGAATCCAAAAGGTCAGTAATTTCTTAATATTTGTAGAATTTAATATAAGCAAAACATGCATTGTACATTTTTGATGATGGACTTTGTCCATTTTGTTTTGATTAGAACACGCACAACATAGAACTAATACGTCAATTTCATAAAGCAAAGTGGCAAACGATCTTAGAATTTGTGACAACAATTATAAGTCACACATATAAGTTGTGTGTATGTTATACTCAAAAGAAAAAATAGGTAAAATGAGCTTTATGAACCAATTCAGCACAAATTCCCATTCTTTGATTTTGAAGATAATGTAAATCTCAAATTTGTAATGCAGAAATAACATGATTCTCTTTTTAATATACATAGTATACTTTATTAAATAGAAATATGTATTCGTTACAAATGCGTATTTCTTAATAGTGGAATTGCTTTATATATATATATATATATATATATATATATATATATATATAAGAGATCAAATAAGATCAAATAGTCCGAGAGTAGTATGTAGTATTCAATCTCATCTACTCATCTTATAGATCATATATTGGAGAATTTTTGGTTTTTAAGCTTAATTTTGCTACAGTAAGGATAAATTAGTAATTTAATTTGTTATGTGATTACGAAAAACAAACCATGCATTTAGTTGAACTGAACAATGAATTTAAATGAACACAAAAATACATGCAGTTGAACACAATAATGCATATAGATTGGAAGCTAGCCAATCTAGCTTAGCGACGCCATGCTCCCAACAAGACACTCGCATCGCGCCCATTGACCAACAATGTATTTTTATATTTTGTAAGATGCATGAACATGTTTTATTAAATGTATGAACATGTTTTGTTAAATGAATGTTTGTGTTTCGTGTCAACATGCAGTTTTATGTTTTGTTAAATGCATTTTATGTTTTGTTAGATGCAGTTTTAAGTTTTTCGACATCAAATCTTTCATCTATCATTTTTCGTCAATTTCGCCGTCTCTTTTCCCGATTAATATATGAATTTCGCCGTGAACCACTGACATAACTACCATCTCTCTCGATTCTTCAATCATCTATCAAATTCATCTATATTTTTTCTCAAAATCTATCAATTTTGTTTTCAATTTTTTTTTTCTTTCAAAATTTGTTGTCTTTTGTTGTTCGTATGTATTATTGCTGCTGTCCGCCATCGTCACTTCCGCCGTCTGCTACAACCATTGTAAAAAAAATGGAAGAAGAATAAGAAGAAGAAAGAGAGAGAAGAGAATAAGAAGACTGATTTTCTTTATTCCCACTTTGCACCTTACGAATTTTTTAAAAAAAGAAAAAGAAAAAGAAAAATGAGTTACCTATATGATGGGTTTATATATGATCCAATTTTAACGTGAACCAAGAACCACTGAAATATGTTCAAAATATGTGATATAGATTCCAAAAGATTATATATTTATATGGGGATCGGATATTATTGAAATCAAATAAAAATATATATATATATATATATATATATATATATTGAGGGACGAGAAATTCAAACTCTTATTTGGTCTCCCACATTTGAAAAAGAGATGAACTGAATGCTTGTGGTCGTGGTGATGTAATTGCTTACCTATTTGGTTTTATAAGATAATCTTGGCTGTTTGATAAATTTGGTAGTCAACGTCACTTCCAGATACACATATAGGGTGTGGGATTGTGTAGAAACTTTTATTTCCATACTAATTTAGAAATCATGTTTCTTTATATATAATAATTTTTTTTTCCCTATGATAATCATATATCATACAAAAATTAATGGTTCAAATTGATTTCTATTTACTACGACATATAATTATTTTTATATAATCCACCCCATATATATTGGGTAATCAAGAATTCAAATATTTAGAACTGAGCAATATTTTATATCAATGTCAAATGAGATAATATTGAGCAGTTGTATATATTTTTTAAAATATTACTAAAGAAAGAAAAATACATTTAAACATTAACCATTTAGATGACTAAAATCCCCCATCAATTCGTTGGAGGAAAAATTTCTTACCAACAAAACACCTATCATAGTCTATTGAGAGCCATATATAATTTTAATAACAAACAAAAACTAACATACTAAACAAACTTATACTAATCAATATTTACGCGACAAATTTACCATTTGAGTATATTTATTTTGAGAAATTTGCGTATTTTACTAAGAAGATGCCCTGAAGGTAGCTAAAGGAAAAGACATGGACTTCATTGTCCTAAATATATATTTGACATTTGTCGAATCATCTTCATATACGATATTTTAGGAAAGGTGCAATATATTTGACTTTTTTCCATAATGCCAAATTATTTTTGTAAGTAGATCTTTATTTCACATATCCTCTAAAAAAATGAAAAAGAGATCTTTACATCACATCTACAAATTATTTATCAACACACAAATAATCGAGAAATTGATTTTTTTTCTATAATCATCCTTGGATAAATACTAGTTTCCCTCTTTGAAAAGCTCATGCATATATATATATATATATATATACTAAAAAATCTCGAAACCAAAATATAGAAAAAGTTTTTAACCCTAAATTTGAGAACAAAATATTTTCTAGTCAATTAACCAAACTGCAATTTTTCAAAATAAAAAGGTTCGAAATTCGAAATAAAATAGAATTAAGGCTAGAAGCCAAAAGCTACTGCCCGCCCCATTCCCTCCCTAAAAGACAGTGGCAAAACTGTCATTTGAAGTCTCTCCTTTCCCGCATAGCGAAAATTTCTCATTTTTCTAAGTGGTCAAACCAGAATCCACATCGCTCCAGCGAAAAGGTGAACAAATCAGGCATTCCACCATTCCTCAGGGTCATTTTAGTCATTTGACCACCTCTATAAGTACCCAACAGTTAGCTTTCCAACACACTCCCACCATTTTCCCTCTCTCTCAACTTTTCTTCGAGGAGCAACTCTTCTGCGTTTCTCCACAGTCGCAAAAAGCGAGAATTTTTAAAACTCATAAAATCTCGCCACGGCGTCCTCAGACCCCCCCCTCCCCCGACGCCCGTTCCAGTTCCTTCCGGTTTCAAACCGACGCGTCGTCGTTTTTCTGCGCCGGCGATAGCTATATCTTAAAATTCCGATTTCTGAAACGCCGCGTTCTGAACACCTATTTCGCCGATTTCAGTTGATTATGGTGATTGATTTTGATTTCCTTTGACTCAGATAGGCCGAGTAGTGATACAAGGAAGGGCGTGGTCCATGGGGAAAGTAGGGGTAGCGTTGGCGGCGGGGTGTGCAGCGGCGGTGTGCGTGGTGGCGGCGATCATGGTAGGGCGGCGGGTGAAGCGGAGGCGGGGGTGGAGGAGGGTGGTGAGGGTGCTGGAGGAGCTAGAGGAGGGGTGCGCCACCCCTGTAGGACGGCTGCGCCAGGTTGTCGATGCTATGGCGGTTGAGATGCACGCTGGCCTCGCCTCCGAGGGCGGCTCGAAGCTTAAGATGCTTCTCACATACGTACACAATCTTCCCACTGGGTAAACCCCTAATGCTTGGCCCTCTACATCTGTTGCATGTGTATTTTTGATTCACCTCTCGTTGGTTTTCCCCAGTTTTGATGCTTGGATATACTGCTCTCGGAGTTTGAGTATTGTTTTTCAGCGGCGTCATTCTGTTTTATTATGAATTTGATAGTGAATTTTTTACCTTGTGTTTCGTACTTAATTTTTTGAATTGCTTGCGGAAATGCTACATTGGTTATTGTTTTCTAAGATCTGCCATATGTTATTGGGGTTAAAATTTGCGATTTATTGATGTTTTTCTGTTCCTCTTTCATTTTTTAGCCCGTGGTTTATTTTTATTTCCCCCCTTCTTTGCTTTTCTCAAACTGGCATCTTAGCTAGTTGATTTGAAATAGAAATTTGACTTCAACGCTGATGAATACTTTTCATTAATGTGCTGGTTGGAGTCTATCTTTTGGTTTCTTATTACTTGCCAAAGGAGGTCTGATATTAATGAGACCGCGTATTTTACTGTTGTTTTGCCATCTGTTTTTAGTGCACTTATTTTGCTATATCGCCTCTACTTTTAGTACAGTTATTATGCTTCAATGTGTATGATGATCATTTTGCTTAGTTCCATATACTCAGTTTTCTCTACTCTCATGGTTTACTGGGTTAAGCTTATCTTCTCGTGTCATCGTTTACATGCCTTTTACTTTCTTGTCTTTTTAGTACTTTGGTATATGATGAATACTCTTAGTTTTCATTCATTAAATGCACTGCTCTGAAAGTGTAAGTTAGGCATAACCCTTTTGTTTGGGTAGATTGCTACATTCTGCACAATAAGATGATAATGCAGGATGTGTCTGCCGAGCTATGCTTTTATAGATTTCCATTTATTAGTCCCTATTCATGAGCTTTCTTTATATTATTTCTTGATATCAATCGTTTCGTATATTATTATTATTATTATTATAAGTATTTTTCACCTTGTGTAATAAAAAATCAATTTTCCAGGATGGAAAAAGGGATATATTATGCTCTAGATCTTGGTGGTACGAATTTCCGTGTCTTGCGGGTTATGTTAGGAGGCCAAAGGTCTACTATACTTGATCACGATGTTGAGCGACAACCGATTCCGCAGCATTTAATGACAAGCACGGTTGAGGTGACTGATCTTTACGCCTAATTACCATTTTCAGTTCTGCATGGGGAAGTGAGTTTTGGAATATCTGATGTTTTCTCCATTTTCTACTTTCAGGAGCTTTTTGATTTTATAGCAACAACATTAAAGGATTTTGTTGAAAGAGAAGAAAATGTCTCTGAGCCTTCAGTAGAGGAAACACGAGAACTCGGGTTCACATTTTCGTTTCCTGTGAAACAAATTTCTTCTTCATCAGGAACTCTAATAAAATGGACTAAAGGATTCTCAATTCAAGACATGGTTAGTTCCCTCTTTTTTTTAATTACTCACAAATCATGCGCATTGGTGTAAAACAAGTTGGAGAAAAATAAAATCACTCTCTAGTCCCTTGTCCTAAATGCATATTAGAAGACCATTCTTATAAAACATGATTGGTTTGGCTACTCCTGCTCCTGAATTCAAGTTTACATGGCTTGTTCTGACAGGTGGCTTTAGGTCTTGTCTTGTGTAAAACTTAGTAATGGAAATATTGAAATAAATAATTTCTGTTTTTAACTGTTGCATCAGAGACTGTGGCTGAAGATGTAGATCTTATGTTAATGACACTTTATTGCAGGTCGGTCGAGATGTGTCTCAGTGCTTACAGGAGGCAATGTCTCGAAAGGGCCTGAATATGCGAGTGGCTGCTCTTGTAAGCTCTCTATTTCATCTATTTATGCATAATAGAATCTTAATCTTGAATGCTTGTAGAATGGGAAAGCAAATATCGTTATGATGGGTCTTGGGTTATTCAGCTCCATTTCATACACTGACTCTTTTGTGGAGAAAGAGGATAGGTCTTTCATACAATTTTGGCATTGTGCGTCTAAAGACTATTTTCTCTTACAAAACTTGTGCGCATTATGATTTTTATGTGTACCTTGGTTTTTTCTTTTGTGACGCTAAACATTATGCCAACATGTCTTTGGCCACAGGGAGGGTAAATATGCCTTTTATTTTGTTTGAAATCTCATCTTGGTGAGCTACACTTCATTTAGGTGGTTATTTTGCTGTCTCCCAGGTCCCAGCTGCCCACATTTGTCTGTCTGTTCAATCCATATTTTAGTAGTGTTTTATGTTATTTTTCCAGCCCTTACTGGAGTTGCAGTTCCACATGTCCACTGCATCACCAGGTTATATCCTGCTGTGTAGCACGTGCAAGAGATTTATTCTCAATTCATTCGTCAGCTGGAAACCTCCCTAACTATTTCATTTCCAAGCCGACAATGATTATTTGATTCTTTTGTAGTTATTTTATGGTGCTAATGTGGTGCATTCTTGCTGCCACATGAAATTTTGCTGCCATTTGACATTTATATCTGTTTCTTTCTTGTTACCTTATAGCGGAATGCTTGCAGTTGTATGATTCCGGTTTATTCTTGTTTATGTCAGATAAATGACACTGTAGGAACAATGGCTCTTGGTCATTATCACGATCAAGACACTGTAGCTGCTGTGATTTTTGGAACAGGTACCAATGCCTGTTATTTGGAGCGTGCAGATGCCATTATTAAATGCCAAGGTCTTCTTTCAACGTCAGGAGGCATGGTATCCTTTTCAATCCACTGATTAGTCCATATTCATGATTTGATGTTGCAGATTTCTGTGCTTTCTTGTCTATCTTGGCTTGATGATATCCTTCTATATCATAGGTAGTCAACATGGAATGGGGAAACTTTTGGTCATCTCATTTGCCACGAACATCATATGATGTTGACTTGGATGGTGAAAGTCCCAACCCAAATGATCAGGTAGCATTAGTCTTCTTCCTGGGCTTCTCCCCTGATTTATCAATAGACTATGCATACTTTTATACATAAGAGTTTATGCTGGTGGATGACTGATGAAAATCATGCTGCAGGGGTTTGAGAAAATGATCTCAGGAATGTATCTAGGAGACATTGTCCGAAGAGTAATTCTTCGGATGTCCCAGGAGTTGGATGTTTTTGGACCAGTTTCTTCCAAATTACATGTGCCTTTCATCTTGAGGTAATGATGTCATTCTTAGTATTGATATTTCTTCCAACTGTATAATAGCATATAAAAAACACAGTATCTAAACACTCTTTCTCTAGTCAATGTTTGAATGCTGGTATGAAAGCAATTATGCAAATCTTCTGCATACATCCTTCTCTTCAACAATTATAATTGTGATATTAGGTTCTGATCATTTTTTCTCTTTTCAATGGGAGAAGATGAGTTGTATTTTGTGAGGGATGAGTCAAGTTGTTCCTTGTTTAAATGGATTATAATCTATCCTTAAAAAAGGATTATAATCTATGCTTATAATTACAAAGAAGTGAAAGATGGTGCTAGCTTAGCATCCTCTTGGTGGAAAACCGTGAAGAAAGTAAAATATTCTATTATGAGTTAGCATCATTGTTTAAAGTATGTATATTCGTGCACTTTGTGATGTGTATACATATCAGAAACATACACAAACATATGCATGGCTATATGTTTAGACACACATGGCACGTTCAAAGACAAAGCCACGAGTATGCTGGCCAATGTATAACCTGGACCGAAAGCCTGAATTCTAATAATCAGAAGCTTAACTTTTTCCACCCCACTAGGAAGTAACTTTACTGCATGATTTTCAGAAAATGTACAAGTGATACCTGCCTTCAGCATATCAGTATCTACACCTTACTTATGTAATTTCAAAGTTTTGTTTTGAACTTGAAATTGTTATCTGAATGGTTATGAATTTTTCAGGACACCCATGATTGCCGCTATGCATGAGGATGATTCCCCGAACTTGATGGAGGTTGCCAGGATACTAAGAGACACTTTGCAGGTGGAGTCTCCATTGTTTCATTTCTTCTTTGCACCTTGAATGGTTGAACCACTCATCCTTAATGTGCTTATTGATGACTTTGCTTTCAGATCCCTGATGTTCCTCTTAATGTTCGGAAGCTTGTTGTGAAAGTGTGTGATGTGGTAACTCGCAGAGCAGCCAGATTGGCTGCTGCAGGAATTGTGGGAATACTGAAGAAGATCGGGCGGGACGGGAATGGTGGAACTGCGAGTGGCAAAGCTAAAGGTGGTAGCCAGATTAAGATGAGAAGAACAGTAGTAGCAGTCGAGGGGGGGTTGTATACAAACTATACAATGTTCAGAGAGTATCTGAATGAAGCGGTGGGACAAATACTAGGTGAGGAGGTGGCTGAGCATGTTATAATCAGAGTGACGGACGATGGATCAGGTATTGGAGCAGCACTTCTTGCTGCATCTCATTCAGCTTCTTTGGCCACTGATAGCAGACAGTTGCTTTAGGTGCACAAGTATATGCCTTACATATTTATATAGCCCCTGTAAATTTGTATAAATTATATAGAGTTAGCTAAAATGGTGAAGGGAAGGGTTGTGCATATGTGTCACTGTAGGTTGATCTCATAGTTTACAGTATTCTCAATTGTCTTTGAGAAATTCATTTAGAATATATAAGAAATTGTGGGTATCTCATTTGTGGTTCGGTCTGTAAAATAGGTATAGGTTTGAGGAATCGAGTTAAATTCTATTCATTTATTAATTAATTTTATTATTACTATTATTATTATTATAAGTTTGATCAGATGCTTTCCTTTCCTTAGTTAATCTCTTGCTTTTTAACTGTGTAGACATTCATGAAAATCTTTGTAATGCTTCATATAAAATACTTGCACTAACTGAATAAATTGGTAGATCTGTCTTGCTAAATGTCAAAACTAAAATAGAGGAATTGATTTCTATTTAAGTTGTTAATCTGTATGATCAAATCAAGAAGACCTCGCAAGATGCAATAACGATCTATTGTGAATAAACACGAAACAGCCGTCTTGATAAGCAGTGATATGATTATAGAATGTAGATTACTATATACCAAATAGAAAAATCTCAAAAATATATAACAAATGTTGATGACAAACGTAAATATACTAGAAAATTATAAGAACTTTCGAAAATTACAGCGTTCATAAAAATATTTAATAAAAATGTTTTATTTATTATTTTTTGACATGATAGCAACCAGATGATGATAAAACAAGTATAATAGCAACTCATTACATGTATATGCCATACTCATACATATTATGTCAAGAATAGTCTCATGACTCTCATCTAATTTCTATAAGTTCTTACTGAAATACTTGGTTTGTTATTAGTCGAGCATGGCTAACGATGACAAACGTGATTCCCAAAGTTTGAGGAACTAAAAAACTAGACTTTGATGAGGGGACAATTTATGCTGTTTTGACTTTACTGTTGATGCTTGTATTATAAATAACTAATACAATATTCATTCTCATATAATAAAAATATAATTTATTCACTTATATAAAAAAGATAAAAATAAATAGCCATTGTTATTGTTATCTATATTATTGAATTAGTATATTTTGTATACAATTTTAGACTTAGTTTAATTAATTCTTGAATCAGTCTTTTATGCATGTCTTGAATTCAAGTTTAAACTTGATTTCATTTTTGAATTTAGGTACAAAAAGAGCAATTAATGAATTGCCTTCATTCGACTCTTGAATTAAGTATAAATAGTAACAATGGTTGTCTCCCTCTAACTTTTGAATTTAGATATAAATTGAGCAATTTACGAGCAACAACTCTAAAAATATTTACGAATTTTATAGATCCAAAAGGGTATGTAAGAAAGTGCTTTAACATAAAAAAGTGACTATATATATATATTTTTATTTATTTGTCTTATTTATCCTAGTAGATACTTTTTATTTGATGGTACATTAATTATAATTGATTCCATCTTTGAAATAAGTGTCCTATTTGAATGAGGTTTGTTCTTGAATAATTGTCCCATTTCAGAATTTTATAGTTAAATGATACAAACTTTTCATTTTATCTTTATTATCACAATAAATTCTCTATTTTTTCTTGTAGTTTTCTTTGCAATAATTACGGGTTAAAAGACTTAAATGATCTACATTGATATATGTATTTTGATGGCTTAGAACACTTATTCGAAAATTGAAGAAGAATTAAAGATGGAGAAACAAACATTTAAGGAGCAATCAGGATTGGAGTTCCAACTTCCAATCAACCCTCTTTGACATGCTACATCCAACTTTTTCCTCCTTTCAATATTGAGCCATATAATTTTTCGGGTAATATGATGATAGAGTATATTTAGGGTTAGTTAAAAAAAGTCGTTATATTTTCTAAACAGAAAATAAAAATCATGACTAGTAATTTACTACTATTTCCTTTTTTGCCTTTTGTAGAATTACGTAAAATATTAGTCATTCCCTCAAAACAGAAAGAAAGAAAAAGAGGTGGCCTTCATATTCTAAATTGTAATTAAGTTGTAAAGACATCCTCGTAGACGACTTTGTCAAGAAAGAAAAACAGATAAAAGGTTTTTAGATAAGGGGTGGTCTCGTGTGCGGCCACAGTGAGGCCACCCCTAATTAATAAATTTATTTATTTATTTATTATTAAATTGATTCTAATTAAAATTAATTAATTAAATTAATCAGTTTAATAAGGGTGGTCTCCTGTGCGTTGCTGATGTGAAGATCAGTTTTGAGAGAAGGGGGCATGGAGATGGACATCCATTTGATGGGCCTAATGGGATTCTGGCGCATATACAGTTGGGAGGCTTCACTTTGATGCAGAAGCTCATTGGAGGAGTTATGATGAGAAGGGAGTGTTTGATTTGGAAACTGTGGCATTGCATGAATTAGGGCTTGGACATAGCCAAGATCCTAGAGCTCTTATGTTTGCTTCTATTCGGGCAGGAGAAAGGAAGGATTTGTTAAAAGATGATGTTCAAGGAATCCATGGTGTCTACCCTCATGATTATTGATTAACACCCACTTTGTTTTCACCACCTTTGCTGGGCGTGGAATGAATTTGTTGGGCGCTTTTGTTGCTATTTGTTATGTTATTATTTATTTCTAAAATAGTTATATGGTCGTTTAATTTGCTTGTCTTATCTAATATACATGCACATTATTATTATTATTGTTATACACTATTGCTCTTAAATTAAATATATAAGAAGGGTAAAATAGAAAAATCAAATTTTGTAAAACACTGCTCTTTTATAATAGGTGTAGATATTAAAGATGTGTTACGGATATATTTAGGAAACATTTATCTTGAGAATTATGTTTGAGTACAAATATTAATACTTGTTTTTGAGGATTCTTCAGTTAATGATGACAAAGATTGATGATACAAAATCAGCAAAATGGTATTAGGGATACAACTTTGACCGAAAGAAAAATAGAGAAATGAAAGACGACGACGACATCTTGCAAAAATAAGTCTGAAAGAAGTTGAGGAGATGAGAAAAGGAGAAGAAGATTTATAAGACGAAAAAGAAAACAACGTCCTGTAAAATCTTCCCTTTTTTAATTGGGCGACAGTGGGATTGGCAGCGGCTCCAGTTTGCAAGTATCTACTTACCAAATCCAAATGGGACGAGCTTGGGTAAGTATAAAACGGATTTGAGAAGAGTTTGTGTCGTGAAACTAATGCCTGTGTTTCTATTGATACTTATATGTTAAGATTAATTATATATATTTTATTCTAATATAGTCACAAATGATTATATGAGAATGTTGACAAAAAATTTGAGAAGTTAAAATATAATATATATGTTTGTTTTGATGATTTATAATATTATGTTGAATATATGATATATTAAATTTAAATTGTATAATTTCCAATTTTATACTTGAAATTAAAATTTTAATATTTCGTTATTTCTAGTGATTATTATTTATATTTACTTTGTAGTTTTTAACTTTTTATTGGGACGTATTTGATTATTTAAATATTTTATAAATTTAAATGGATTGGGTGAGTAATTAGTGAGTATTATTAAATAGGTTTGAGACAATTATAAGTAATAAAGCTAGTATTCGTGGAAAGAATGAGTAGATAAATTATAAACAAATTTGAATTTGAGACACCTCATTTTGAATAATAAGACATTTTTCTCTGTGGCTCCGACGCAATACATGCATCCCATGTCAAAAATTTGATTGGGTTTCTTTATTAAAATTCATGAAAATTAAATTTTTTGTTTTCATTTTTTCGAAGTATTTGTTGAAGGTGAGACCATTTTCAAAAGAAGGGGGACCAAAGTGCTAGTATTCATTTGATCTAAACTTCACTTGAATGAAACATTAACAGTTGACGGGTAGCAACTCCATTCTTATTTCTTTAGAAAAACCTAATTCCTCAAAAAAAAAAAAAAAAAAAAAAAAAAAAGAGAGAGAAAAAGAGGGTAAAATAATGAAAAACTAGCCGTTAACCACAAGCATACCTTTGCGGTGTGGATGTAACGTTCAAAAACTCAATTTGAATTATTGTTGAATTGGAAGGAGGACAACACACCTTCTTTATAAAACCACTGCCCTGTTAATTCCTCTCTCATCATCATCATCATCATCATCATTCTCTCTATATCTCTCTATCTGCGATCGCGGAAGAAGGAGTGACAGACCCCCTAATCTTTCACTCTGAACTGTCTCTTCTTCTCCGATTTGCATAGAATCTTGAAGTCTGAATCTCCGTTTGCTATTCTCTTGAAATTCTGTTGTTCGATTCAATCAGTGAAAGGAGGACGCGATGGCCACTGTTACTAACACCCACCACCAAGACAGCAACCCTAACACCCCGGCCGCCGCCGCCGCTCCCCCCAAGCAGACTGTTCCCATCGCGAAAACCGTTGATACTCAGTCCGTTCTGAAAAGGTAGTCTTAAGATGGATTTCCTTGATTACTCTTCCATCGTAGTTTAATTTAATTTTGTAAGATTCTCTTTCCAGAACCCGTCTGCATCATATGATTCAATTGCTGTCAATTAGGGTTTCGATAAGCCGCTTTGTTCGAAATTTATTTCTCTCTGTAAAAAGAAAGGGGAAAATTAGTGTGCGTTCTTTTTCTCCGTGTTGAATTCTTCTTGCTTGATCTACGATTTACACGCAAACACGCACATATATGTTGAACTGAGCATTAACTCATTAATTACCCATTGTAGCTCATATTATTATTATATAAATCGATAAAGCTGGAATTAAATGAAATTATCATTTAATCTGGCTTGCAATGTGGATGCAGGTACAATTAAAATCTAGGGTAAATGAACAAGGGTTCATATTTGAGACAAGTACATTACATCAAGTTTGGTTTGAAAAGGGTATTAGAAGTTAGAGTATTCTATGCCAAATTTAATTTGATGTAGCACAACTAGTGTAATTACACATTGTTGAAGAAAATGTTACTTTTGGTGAGATATAGAGCCCGATGCCAAATTTTGTTGTGTATGCGTTTGAAGATATTGTTTACATCAAAACATCATTTCTAGAATAAAGTGCTACTAGATTTCTATTGTGGGTTAGATTAAAATTCTGTATTTGAGTTGCACAAAATTTGACGTTATAGATTGAAAATAGTAATCTCTTGTATTCTGGTTGAAGGTTTTGCACTATAAAGTTGGGTTAAGTTAATGATGATAGTCTTGTTGTTGAAGGTTTTGCTCTCTTTTTTAGTGATTTAGATAATTTCACCTTTAAGATTGTTCAATCCTTGTAACTGTAATCCATTTGACGTGCATATCTGTGGAGTTAGAATTCTGAGTCTTCTCTGATGCCTATGACTAACTATGTCCTGTTTGGTTGTTGGAACAGATTGCAATCCGAGCTAATGGCCCTAATGGTAAGAACTATTGCTTTGTGTCGTATGATGTCACCATTGTTTGGATCCTTATTAGGAATTAACATCAGCTGACTTTAATTCTCATTGCAATTTGCTTTTGCATGCGTCTATAATCCATAGATGGGAGGTGATTCTGGGATATCCGCCTTCCCTGAGGAAGACAACATATTTTGCTGGAAAGGGACTATCAGTGGCAGCAAAGATACCGTCTTTGAAGGAACTGAATACAAGTTGTCGCTGTCCTTTCCCTCCGAATATCCTTTCAAAGCTCCCAAGGTCAAATTCGAGACATCTTGTTTCCACCCCAACGTCGACGTTTATGGGAACATATGCTTGGACATATTACAGGTTACTACTCACAACTAGCTTTGCCTTCTCGTGTCGGTATCAGCTGAATCTTCCTGTGTTTTCTAAATCAAACTCGTGCGACTCTTTTGCAGGATAAGTGGTCATCTGCCTATGATGTTAGAACTATCTTGCTGTCGATTCAGAGTTTGCTTGGAGGTAAATTTATCAACAAAGCTTAGTTGATTTATTGTAGTTGTTTATTGATATATTATGATACTAACTAAGTAATGGTTTGTAAATAATTAGAGCCGAACATAAGTTCACCACTTAATACTCAGGCAGCAACGCTTTGGAACAACCAAGAAGGTATAATACTTCAAATATTTATATAATGGCTCCGACAGTCAAATATATCAAATGATGTTAACTTAAGTTTTCGTTTTAAAATTTTGGGTTGCAGAGTACAGGAAAATGGTGGAGAAATTGTATAAGCCAGTCGTCTGAAAGTTTCTCGCTGGGATTGGTGTTTAGCTGTTAGAATTGACTGAAATTGAATGTTTACTGCTACAAGTTACGTTGACTTATTTTTTAATGCTATGTTCACTTAATTCTTTTAATGTTTCAGACTACAATGAATTGTTGAAAAGAGTTATGCAATCATCATATGAATGATCTTTAAACGTGACAAGGAAAATTTGTGGGATTAAAAAAATTAGAATAAAAACCATGAAAATGTCACATAGGCAAAACAGTTAATTTTAGTTAAGATTTTTAATTGGATTGGAATAAGAATAAAAAGGAGTATAAGAAAATTGAAAGTGCAAAATAGAGAATAATAAAGTAGGAAGACAGAAGTGGCAAAAGTATTCAAAATATAGAGTACAACAGATGATTCTTTTCATCAGAATATTTATTGGTAATATGCAATAGCTGTTAAAACGAACAGCTCCGAATCTAAATAACCAAAACATTTGTGGATCTAAGTGCATGATAACAATTGGTTTCTTTATATTAATAATTATTTGATGTACAAACAACCTCGTGAACTGAGTAATTCATAAGAAATTCGGAATGGGCCACTATGCATCCGTTATTCGATCTACAACTTCATCAACTAACTACTTTTTTTTAATAAATAAAAATTTATTCAATCATGCACACCGCAAATCCATAAATAAAATATAAAGTTTAAAAAATACAAAGCTGGTAAAAAATCGAAGTAGGTCGAAATAAAAAGATAAATTATAAAATCAATCTCTCAGGCTTTACAAACAACACTAAAAAGTAAATTGGAAAACCAAAACTTTACTTTAATAATATCAATTAAATCTTCACAGCAACTTGACATACAAATCCAAAGAACCTTCCACCATTCAGACTATCATCGTAATCCCAAATATTACTTCAAATGAGAAAAGTGATTAACATTTGCAACATAATAAAGTCCAAACCAGTTATAACAATTACTCCAAACTTTGTTAGCAAAAATTACAAGAAGAAAATATACTCAACAATTTCACAATAAATCAAACAAAAAAGACACCTACCATTTATAGAAGAACTCATCCTAATTGCATGCAGTTGTTTATATTAGTATTAATACTCCCTCTGTCCCAACTAGCTTGAGTCGTATACCATTTTAAGCCGTCCTAACTAGCTTGAGTCGTTTCTATAAATGAAAATAATTAAGAAAAATAAGGATTTTAATTACAATTAACAGTTAACTAATTGGACTTATTATTGGCTAATTAAATTAAATTAATTTATTTTAATATGCTAATTTTAACTAAAAATTTATTTATTTATTTAATTTAAAAATTAAATTAAATTAAAAAATTAATTTATTTTAATATGCTAATTTTAACTAAAATTAATTAATTAATTTATTTAATTAAAAATTAATTTATTTTAATATGCTATTTTAACTAAAAAATTAATTAATTAATTTATTTAAAAATTAATTTATTTATTTAATTTAAAAATTAATTTATTTTAATATGCTAATTTTAACTAAAAAATTAATTAATTTATTTATTTAAAAATTAATTAATTTATTTAATTTTAAAAATTAAATTAATTAAAAAATTAATTTATTTAAAAAAATTAAATTAATTTGTTTTAATATGCTAATTTAAAAATTAAATTAAATTAACTAAAAAATTAAATTAATTTTAATATGCTAATTAAATTAAGGATAATTTAAAATAAATTTATTATGTAAATAAATAAATTTAAATGTAAAATAAAATAAAAACAAAATATATATACCTAACACATAAACCACTTTATTACCAATATACTTTAAACACTAAACACTAAACACTCTCTCCTTAATTCTCATGCCCAAAAGAAATGCCTCAAGCCAGCCGGGACGGAGGGAGTATTATTTATTGTTTCCCCTAAAAAACAAATACTATTATTTACTGTTGACCCATTTAGGTCCTCTTTCGGCCATCTTAATTTGTATTTCGACTTTATTGTTAGAAGTTTGGCTATATGTAGGGATGTCAATATGGGTTTCATTTGGCGAATAATGCCGATAAAATTAGAGGTTAGGGTTGGATTTTATAACTCAAAAAACGTCAACCGAATAGCCCGAACCGAATAGCCCGACAACCCGAGTGGGTTAGCCGAACCGAGCGGGTTAGCTTGATTGACATCCTTACAACTATCTGAGAAATTATAGAAGATATTCATAGTGTTGTTAAAAGTTACAAAAAATAGTGAATTATCTATTATGGAATATGAATATTCATATATATTAAAAATAATTTAGTTGTGAGCATTATTTTCTAATTTTGATATTGTAATATATTTTAAATAGTATTATATTGAATTAACTTATTAAAATTTTTCTAGATATTAGTTTTAATTCGCTATAATTGTATTATATTATTAGAGATCATTTAGTTACATGGAATGCGGACATTTAAAGCATATTAGAAAAAAGAATTTAATTATGAGCACTATTTTTAATTTGTATTGTTTTCTATTCAAAGTTAGTATAATAAGATTAAAAAAGAACTTGTGGAATGTATTATATTTATTTTTCAATTATTTGTTTTACTCCAACGCTTAATATAAAATATTTGATATATATATATATATATATATATATATATATATATATATATATATATATATATATTTAAGCTTTCGGCCGATGGGTTAGCCAAACCCGAGAGTTTAGGGTTAGGGTTGAATTTTTCTAACCCCAAAAAATGTCAACCCGAATAGCCCGACAACCCGAGTGGGTTAGCTTCAACCCGCGGGTTGGCCCGATTGACATCCCTAGCTATATGTGCAGTGGTGACTTTGTGGAAGCAATTGCAACTCCCTCAAAATATATTGTACATAATTCATCATCAATCTGCAGATTTATTTGATTCTTATTTTTGACGGATCATTCGAGCCGCTGTTGTGGAGACGATTAAACAGGATTTCAACCCATCCTATTTCGTGACAGGTAAAATTTTAAACAGGATTAGACAGGATGGGATATTTGTTTGGTTCTATGTTGTTTCTTTTCGTTTGTGCAGTGCTGACTTTGTAGAAGCAAATTTATTTGCAACTCCCTCAAAGTTTCTTGCAGCAAATGCATCATCATATTCCAATTCAGTGATGGCCGCTTATGATGTGGTGATTTCTCTCAAGAATACGTTTCCCCCTCTCCACGAGGAGCTGGTTTGCTTGCAGAGCGCTATGCTGGTATTGGACGAGACCAGCTATAGCGAGATCAGGACGAAGGTGAATGGTTTAGATGAACTCATAAAAGAGGCAGTATGGGAATTCGAAGATTTACTAGAAACCCATGTCTTAAATCAAATTCTTCCAAAATTGAGAGAGATCACCTGCCACTCTCTGTTGATCTGCAAAGTCTTCATCGAGATGGTGAAGATGATGGATGAGGAGTACTTTGATGAGATGGAGAATATGCCCGAAGAAGAAGGATAACCTATTTCTTTAAGAATTGATTTTGGTGGAATCAAGTCAAAGATAGTTGGATTCTTCGATGAATTTGAAAAGGCGACAATTAATAAATTATCTTATGGAAGGAAGTAAAGAGAATTTTTGCTATTCACTTATTGGGATGGCAGGAGTGGGAAAGACTACTCTAGCTAAGCAAATCCTCGATTCAGAGTCATTTCGAGTTTCGAGGATGGGTCAAAGTGGGCAGAAAATGTGAATTCAATGAAATATTACAAGCTGTTCTAGCTCAACTGAACCCAACAGTTACAAAGTGCTTACTCAAGGAGAAGATGACGACAAATTAGTTGAACTCTTCTCATTGTGTTGGATGATGTATGGCTTTATAAATTCCTTGCTTGACAAGAATACTGTTGAAATGATGCGATTCTTACTTACAAGTAGACAAGGAATAATATACAGGAAGAAGATGGTTGCGTTTTAAAGAGTACGCTTTTTGAATGAAGAAGAAAGTAAAGAATTACTTCGTCAAGAAGCGTTTGGTGATAAGAGTTTCCCTCCTCAGCTTGAAAAATTGGGAGAGAAAATTGCCAAGAATTGTGATGGTCTTCCTCTTATCAAAAGCCGAGAAGACCCCAGAATACTGGAAGCACGTAGCCAAACAGCGTAGTTCACTCTTCGTGGATGCATATAATGAAATCTGTGAGGCACTTTTCCCAAGCTATGACTACTTAACTCAATATTTAAAAATGCTTTATCTATATATGGGAGCTACCCCCGATATTATAAGATCAATCCGTACACATTTATGAAGATTTTTACGATGCATGCTTGTCAGAGCTTGCTCTGTGGTATCATATTGTTTTCTGTCACCCAATGAGTTCAGTGGATAGGTATCATGTACATTCTTGGTGGCAGCACTTGTGTAAGGAAGAAGCTAGTAAGATCAAGTTTCTGCATGTTTTACAAAGTTATAATGATGTTATAAAAGACCAACATACAAACAGTTTATTGTGCTTCAAACAAGTGTGTGATTCAATTACAAGTGATTGTGCATCCACTTCCCGTTCTCATCTTTGTTTGGGTCCTTATCACCAATATCCAGTGCCGCTACATGCCATGGGTTTCAAGTTGCTCAGTGTACTGCATGCTATTAGCATCCGATTTTATAGTTTTTTAATTGAAATTCTGAAACTAACTTGTCTACACTTCCTTGCCCTAATTACTTTCCGGTGTGGGGAAGCGACCTACCAACCCCAATTCTGATGCTACCTTGAACAAACTCATCACACTTATTGGTGTGAGTGCAAATAGTTGTACAAGGGAAGTTCTCAAAAGATGATGATGATTGCAACCCATCAAATTTCTTGTGTTATATCTCTGAACTCCAGAATTTGAAGGAACTTGAATATGGTATCGTGAATCCTGAGTCGACTGCTACCCCTTTGATTCCTCTTTCAATGTTCCCATCAACTCAAAAAAAGTTGATTTTGAGTGGCTTGGGAAATCCTTGGGAGTACATGAATTACATTGGTTCTATGCTGCCAAATCTTATGAAACATTGCTATAAATTACAACAACTCGATTGGCCGTATGATCACTCTTGGATCACAGAGATTCAATTAGTAGAGTGCAATCCTTTAGCTGCCGCTTTTGCCAAAAAATTAAATGAGGATTTTTTTCATTGAATTATATATCCATTCTTCTATTTGAGTTGATCAAGTCCATCCTTGCTCATTTGCAATCACATGCTCATTTTCTGCTCTCATCTATGTTAATTACTACCACATGGTCCACATCCCTTCTTGTTTTGACGAACAGATCAAGTCAATTCATGCCTTAACTTGTCTGAATCTAATCATACATGGAGAAAAATAGTTCGGAGAGATCTAAAATCGAAAATTTTCAGCAATCAAGGGTGCTAAAATTGAAAATTCCAATGAACCTCTCTCTAGGCCGACCCCCGATAAGAATAGACTTGATTTAAATTTTGATGTGTTTTTGTTATAGTCAAAATGTTTTAGGTTGTTGGCTTTCTTTATCTTACCGGTTAGTCTATAATTAGAATCTTACAAGTAAAAGAAGAGAGGTGCACATTTGGAGGTCTTTAATTTTGTGGGTTAATACGAATCCAATGCCCAACACATGGACCAAAGATTATAGGCTTATATGTGATAGTTGTTTATATCAACTAGCATGCATGTATTCTCCTTTGAATATTTACATATGCTCACATTCTATATTAATTTATCAATTTTCAGGCAAATAAGGGAGTTGAAGGGGTCAGACGTTGCCTTATCATATAATCTCAGTAGTTGCGTGTTGTCTCTTGAATTTAAGGATTGTGACTTGTTTTATGGATCATGAAACTTGAGTGTGCTAGATTCTGCTTTGAACCAAAATTGTTGTGGGTTTATATGAAAACATTACTTGCTTTTAGTCCCTAATTCAGGGACTATAATTTTTATGTGTTATGCATGATTTTTACTTTGTTTTGATATTATACATTATCAATTGATGCGTTCTTTTTATAGCTTAAATTTTGATATTTTAACAATATACTAATTTCTGGCTTCATATTTCAATTCAACTATGCTTGCGAAATCAGGATACCATCCACTATTATAATGAGCTTAATTCCTACAATTTTGTCATCTGCTTTTGATTTAATGGTCAAGAGCGTAAGAACACCTCCATTCGACATTGTGGTATTTGACTAACAAAATAAAATTGCAAACTTTTATGTACCTAATGGAAACCTTCCTACTTCTATATGCGAACTTCTCAAAATATTCGATTATTGATTATTTAATACTTTTTAATCGTGATGAAATTTAATAGTTTATATGGTCTTATTTTAGTTTAAATAATTTATAGGTATACCTAGCCCTAATTGTGTTCATATATTTAGGAAGGATCGGTGTTATAGTTCGGGGAATATTTGCGATTTGTATTTTATCTATAAATTAAAAATATAAATAAATGGAAAAAGAAGAATTAAATTGCCAAAAAATATTTAGAACCTGAAAAACACTAAAAATACAACGGATAAAAAGAAAATGAAAAGATACAAATGGAAACTTTAAGGCCAACTTCATTTTGAAAACTATATTTAAACCTAAACATTATCAAGTACAATCCTATATTATTATTTTAGCGGGAACTACCACTTAAATATTCTTCCATAATGTACTAAACACAAATCTAATATGACCCCACCATAAAATATAGCAAAATAAATTTAAGCAAATATGTTTTCGTTCTAAATAAAGCTCAAATAATTCATATACATACTTCCAGCTTCACAGGTAAACTGTAACAATCTTACAAAAATCATTACACCTTAATACATTGAAATTATTAAACATTACAAACTGAAACTAATATTGATACAAAACGACGACCCCAAAATTTACTGGGTTTCATGATTAGTTCATGAAATAAGTATTTGTCCGTGATGAGCCGAGTGGAGGTATTTATCTTGATTGAATTAGACTGGTTTGTTAGTATTTTATATATATATCGTAGTGCGAATGCGGCAGCTCCTGCCTTGCAAGACACGATGCTATTTGTTCTACTAGTTTACATGTTAATATAGAGCAATAAATTTTTATTGTTTTCTCAAATAAAAAACAAAGTTAATTTCTGTGGATAATGTGAGGAAAAACAATGAAGCGCGTTGTCTGAAAAATAAGATATTCTTCTACTAATGTTCAAATGGGACATACAATATTAAATTTTCTCTATAATTATATACATTTGATTGCCACTGATGAACAGATAGTGGATTTATGATGAAAGCTTTGTACAAACAAGTGAACGCATCCACCTCAAACCAATAATTATAAGAACAGAAACAAATAAAGGATAATATTCGTAAAAATACAAGTATGATCCATCTCCTTTTTACACAAAAATTGCGTGACACAACTAATGATATCTAAAAAAAATCAACCACTTATAATGTAATTGACTGATGTACACTTTATTAATAATCATCATGCACAATGAATCTCATCAATCATCACGCAATGCGTTAATTTATTGGGACGTATAATATGATATATAGGGCCGTCCCTGACTTTTTGGGAGTCCTAGACGAAAAATAAAGAAAGAGTCCCTCAAAAAATCATATTCCAACTAGAAATAGCACGTGATGAAATATAATAGAAAAAAAATCAGATGGAAGAGAGAGGGCAAAGAAAAAGGGAACATAGCGTGAGACTGTGAAAGTCATCCCAATGTAATTTTTTTTATATAAATTTAGAATTAATGTATATACATAATGGACTTTTTTCAAAAAAATTGGGCCTCTCAAATTTGGAGGCGCAATTGCCCCAATAGCCATATAGGAGCGACCTGATGATATGTTGATGTAGACCTATTAGTTAAAGAAAATTTATATAAAAAATGTATGTACGGATTCCGAATCCAAATTAAGATAACCACAATCCATTGATTCAGCACAAACACTATTTTCGAATGTGACACTCAAATTACCGCAGATTATACACTTTTGTAACTATTAATACCTAAGTACAAATGTATAGTCGATCTTTTGACTTGTGCCTTTGTTTTGCGTGTGGAGGAAAAAAATTAATACTGGAAACTGGGAATGAATTAATCTTCATCTGGTGTGTGGGATAGCCGAAATTCTGGGTTAGTTGAGCACAACTGAGTCCTCCATTCTCAGTCTTGATTGCTTCAAATGCATTTGCTCTCTGAAAATAATAAAAACGTCGAAAGTTGTGAATATATTTAGGGATTTTTAATTAGGGTAATAGATTAGATGGAATTGAGTAGCTGCATTGCCTCCATGCATCTGTGAAGTCGTAAAAGGAGCTTGCTGCTGTCAGCTCCATTGATGTTTAATTTAGTACATTCCAAGAATCTTTAATGTACGTTTTACCTTCAATTCTTGAACAGTGGGTTTAGGCAGATGAGCAGCAGCTTCTAGATCAGTAGATCTTTTCAGCGATATGTTGGCTCTTCCATCTGTTATGGCAAAAATCATCAGCTCCATTTTTGACTTCGGTTTTGGATGAGGACCTCCAGATTATGGTTGATTTAGCATTACAAAGCTTTGTGATTGGCTATTTTCATATGTTTTGAACGGCGAATTAATGTGGTTGCTCATTGTTTAGCTTCTTTTGCTAAAACGTGTACTTTCGAACAACTCTGGTTGACGGATTTCCCACCCTGGATGCGAAATCTGGCCTCAAATGATGGTGATTATTACATTAGTATGGTCTTGGCTTAAAAAAAAAAAGCTTTGGTTTTCTCTCTATCGCAACACTTTATATAAAAGGATAATTCTTTGAATCCATTGAAATTTATACATTCTGTGTCTTAGACAATGACACGGCCACCCCAGCATGATTTTACCATGCATACAATTTTTTTTCTAAATGTAATTACTGATACCAACACAATCCAACATTAGTAAGTATTTGGAGATGATTGTTATGCCCTGGTCATAGAAACAGTGACATTGATAAACTTGGTTTCCTCCGTCGACATGCGATCGCAAATGATTTTTTGGTAGTTAACGAAGAGCTGGTCGATTATTAATTTGCCAAAGTGTTGAACTAGTAAGGGTTCAGCCACAGATCTCATGCATTTAGCCACATCATGAGCACTCTTGTCATTGTCATTTTCATTAATGGCGCAAGCACCCCAACTGATTTCCGAAGCCTCGAGATATTTGATGCTGAAGGAGCCTTCCTTCTCCACTTCCTTCCTTATTTCTGTAGGTGAAGGTGTGTACTGAGGGATATTAAATGAATCCACTTTTCTTCTTCTACTACTCCCTGCATCACGCATGTACGCAGTCAAATTGAGCTGGGCCTGGACCCAGATACATGGGCCATCACTATCCATGACCATTTACGAAGTGGGCTTGGGCCGGATCAGAAGTGGGCGTTGGATCTGAAGTAGGTCTATGTTTTTTTTAAGATTAAATTTATCTTTGTTCGTACTATTATTTGTATGTTATGCTCGAATAACAAAAATAATTTAATTGTACTCTCTACGTCCCGTCAAACATGACTTATTTATTTTCGATATGATTATTTAAGAGAATGATATAAAGTGGTTAAAATTATAAAAAACAGGTAGGGCTTACACTTTTTAAAGAGATAATTTTTTCTAAAAAAGAAAATGAGTCAAGTTGGATGGAACAAGTACAACCTAAATAGAAAAATGAACCAAATACGGTGAGACGGTGGAGTATGAAATAATAAAATTAAGGATGTATAGTTATAGTGAAACTACAAACTTTAAAACTTGAAAATGCAAGTGAGATTTTCATACAGAATTAGGTTCTTTCTTAAGTTTAAAAATTACAAGTTATTATTATAAAATATCAAATATAAACTTTCTTTTGACATAGTAGACCCCCAGTGGGAGGCTCACACGGTGGGCTACTAGCATTTGTTATAAGAAATAATGAATATATTATGTTACTGCGTGAATAAAATAATTTATTTTAGAAAGAAAATAAGTCATAGTTTAAACATAAATTTTAATTTGGAAATCTTGTTAAGCTCGTAGGTCTAGAAGTATCCGTAAATAAAACTCGAAACTTGACTCAATATTAAGAGGATGTTTGACTGAACTTATAAGCTCCTCAAAACAGTTTATAAGTTGTTTGGGAACTTATAAACTCATGAGAAATGTTTGGAAAAATAAACTATTAAATAACTTATAATATGCGAAAATAAGTTCATCAACTCCAACTTATTTTTCGATGTAAGTAATAATGAATTTATCAAAATAACCTTACTATAGTTCGTTATTTCTTACATATATCCTATCAACATCACATCTCGCCAATTTTCTTTCTCTAACTATGATTTCTCTCTCCTAACTTATGATTATTTCTCTAGATTATAAACTAAATTATCTAAACACTTTGACAACTTATAAACTCTTAAAACATTACTTCTTATAAACTCTTGAAACATCTTATACGTTGTTAGAGCTTATAAATTTTGTAAAATAAGTTTAGCCAAACTTGAGAATGGCAATATTCGCCTTAACTCGATTGAATTACACTCCTACACACGAACAACGATGATGGGCTGCACCAACGGTAAAGAAAAGAAGAAATGGAGGAGGCTTCACGAATGGTAAAAGAAGAAAAAGAAAATAAAAATATCGAATTACACGCAACATCGGATGAATTGGTTCAATATGGAAATTTCCATCAGAGATGAGATTCAATTTAATTTAAATTTGAACGAAAACTGCAATTATATTTCACTAAGTTATAGTAATAAGTATGTGATTTCTTGATGATCTAAGAATCGACGCGACAATAGCGTCGTACAAGAGTCTTGCAAAACGAATTATCATCATATTAATCTGTTAAATAATGCCAATATATATAAACTTACTAATTAATTTAGCATTATATTATTGATGTGAATGCTAACTAACCTGAGACACCATTTCCTTGAGGGCAAGGGCCAAGAGCTCCCAAATATAGCAGCACTCCTTTGAAGCAGCTCTCGCACTTTTCCTTCCTAAGATAGTAAGCACCATCCTTCCACCGACTACTACTTCTTCCGACCGACATTTCAAGAATGTTCCAAAATCTCTTTGAAATTGATCATAATATGCTTCAATCACACTCACTGGGCTTTCACTTCCAATGTATATATTTCCCTTGTTCATCTCCAATCCTTCAGGAACCTGATCGTCAAGTAATTCGTCAATTATTTTTCCAAATATTACCACATACAAAAATATTGACTTTATGTTTATTGCAAGGAGGTTTAAATTCAAACTCATTTCTAGGAAAAAACTTAAAAATCAACAATAACACGAAGCAACAGCAAATTTGATACTTGAAAATTTACAAAAACATTCATGAAAGATGAAAAAAGATAAAACGAAATTACTACATTCAAAGTGGTAGTTTGCACAGTATGTAACCATATCTATTGTACTCATATTGATCGGGCCAACTCGTTCGGTTTCGAGCTAATTTGAACTCTTCTTTTTCGGGCTAAAATATTTTGGCTCTAGTCCTATAATTAACCCACTCGGTTTTGGGTAGAATGTTTATGAAAAAATAACATGTATAATTTTCTTGTAGCAAAAATCAGATCGTGTTTTCTCTATTAAAACATTTAACTTCGTATTAGCACTACAACAAAATGTTCCAATAGTGACATGATTTTTGAAGAATTGTTTTTTTTTTTTTTTATAATTTTTTTTTGGGTCAATTAATACAGAAAATTTAAAGGCTGCGTCACGGTGGACTCGAACCTGAGACCTTTGGCCTCGGGCATTAACCACTCTACCACTAGGCCAACACACACACACACGATTTTTGAAGAATTGTGACACCTATGGATGTCACTAAATAAATTTTTGACATCTTATGGATGAGTAACTATTATGCATGTTACAAAAAAAGTATGTCACAAAATTTAGTGAAATTCATAAGTGTAACTATTTTTGTTACATATGAGCGTGTAACTATTTTTTTTGACATGTGAAAGTGTAACTATTTTTTGTAGTTCCTAGTTTCTCATATTTGAACTTTTTCTTTTTTCTTTACCTTTCAACATTTTCTGTTTGGCCTTGATGTCATTACATTTAACAAATTAATTATCTATTATATTGAAATAAATTATCTCATTATTTTGGAAATGTTAAGTCTAAAAAGGTCTCAATTTGGAACACCAAAATCGGACAACTACACCCGCCATTACTTCATCAAGACCATGAATACGAGCAATACCATCACCTACTTGAAGTGCGGTGCTGGTGTTTACAACCTTGACTTCTCTATTATATTGTTCAATACATTCACGGATAATATAATATATATTAAAATTTGAAACTCTTGAGCTATAGTAAAATCTATTTATATTCCTATATGTAACAAAAAAATTATTGTGACATGTTTAAATGTAGTAAGGTTTAATTACATGGATAAATGTGACAAATTTTACTACATTTTCAAGTGTAACAAAATTTACATATATTTTTATGTGTAACAAAAATATATTGATGCTTGTATTGGTGTAATTAAATTTTGTCACATCTAAAGATGTCAAAAATTTTGTAACACTTCTCTTGGTGTCACTAAAAATATGTAACTACTAGATATTTTTTTTGTAGTATAGATACAAAAACAAATGTCGTTTTTCGATTAATCGGGCCAACCCACTCGATTGGCCCTGTCGAGTACTTTTCAATTCGGGCCAGTCGGAGTAAAAAAAAATTGAACTATGATTTATTTCGGTCTATTTGAGCCACTTAATTGTTTCGCATACTAAATTGACATATATTCCTGTCTATTTGTTTCCAAAGTCTATTTTGGGGTCATCTTTTCTCTTTTCATTTTTCCAAAGATCAGAATTGAAAAGAGACAATTACCCCTAGATTTTATTAGACAAAAGTTGGATGAGCACAGTTAGCATGCGCTCACCCAAATAGATATTAATTATATATTATATATTAATTATAGTGAGTAAAATAATTAGATTGTATTAATTTATAATTAGAATTTTTAATTTTAATTATAATTTATTAATTCATAATTATGATTTATTAATTTATAATCAGTTTTATTATTTCAAAATTAGGATTTATTATTCGAAATTAGTGTTTATTAATTCATAATTAGGGTTTATTAATTTCAATTAGGCTTTCTTAATTCAAAATTAGAGTTTATTAATTCATGATTAAGATTATTAATTTATAATTAGGATTTATTAATTCCAATTAGGCTTTATTAATTCAAAATTAAGATTTATTAATTCACAATTAGGGTTTATTAATTCAAAATCATTATTTATCAATTCATAATTATGATTATTAGTTTACAATTAAGGTTTATTAAATTATTAATTTTTAATTAAAATTAATTTAATAATAATTAATCAATTAAATAATTAATTAATTAATTAAAATAAATTAAGGTGGTCTCACTGGGAGACCACCCTTTTTTATTATTGGGGTTGGGGGAGAGGGGTGCAATTAAAGATGTCATCCAGACTTGATTGACAGAAAAAAAAAATTGGGGCCAAAATTTTATGGCTTTAAAAAATAATTCAGCTTGGCTCGAATTTAATAGTCAAACAAATAGATATGGTTTGCTCCATATCGCGTGACTTGGCTCTATGGATGTCAATTTAGTTAAAATAACATAAAAAACTAGAAATTACGATAAAATAAAATATAGCCCGAAAAACTCAGTTGTCTACCAAATAGTCCATTAACCTAATAACTTATTCAAAATTGAGGATTGACCTGATTGATATTTCTACGACCAATAGAGACTACTCTCTCCCTCGTCTGTGATGATGTGGCCGACTAACAAAGTGAAAAAAGAGAGATGCTGCAGAAAGATAATACGTACCTTGGAGAGCCACATGAGACTGTAAGAAGAATGAACAAGATGGAGAGTCTTGGAGGGGAAGAGCCTGCCGTAAAATGAGCCCGGAGCTCCGTATACAAAGCATGGACCTAATCCACCTCCGATTTCCTCTTTTAGTTGGGCTTGAAACCTTGGCATTAACCACTGGGAAATGGAGTTGAAATCATTTCTTGGGAGGTCATTCAGAAGAATCTGAAATTCTGGCAACTCACGGCCGTGCTTCCGGCTCAATTCGTGGACCATTTTCACCACCTCCGCCGCCACAAGCAGAGTATTAGGGCCAGATGAACAACCCAACTCCGCCATGCAGAAGATCTTTGAGTTTGCGGGCATGCTGCCGTAAACTTGAGTTATTGCATCTTTTACTATCAGCTTTGTCATTGCTATCACCTTTCCCTGTGGCAGGAAAATACATCACTGTCTTTCACAATCCAGTACACGATTTCTTTGGATTTTTTATTTTGTGATCAGTATATTAAGGTTGTTAGGCATTTCTATATTTAAATTGGTTTGAGTTTTTAAATGATGAATCTCTTTTGTCGGTATATAAATGTTGTGCTAATTCAACTCTAACAATAAAAGATGTGCCCATCTCCTCAATTAAGTATGACCCACCACATATAATATACCTTAATTTACGCATACACATAAATTGAAATGATATATGACGTTAAGAGGTTGAATATGTTGCATGAAATGTCATACTAGAGTTGGAAATTTTGTATGGTTTAGCCGTTCTGTGTAGTTTGCATGCTATTGCATAAAAAATAAATTTACTCAATGTACATCGACGATAACAACCGTAGATTTTTCATGAATAAAAAGAGAGATGGAAATTCCCTCCAAGAGTATACATGCCCAACTCGACTCTATTTAAGAGGGGATGAACATTATCCCACTACATTTTTTTGTCTTTTTTATTCTCGTTTCCTTTTTAATTTTGTAAATTTAATTATTTCTCTTTATCTTAATATTCTACAAATAACTATTACTTTGATAGCTAGATATAAAAAAATAATTATTTTGCAAATAGTTACTATTTTCAAAATTATTTTATATTCTATCATATTTAATAACAAATAATGATGTCAAATATTTAAATTATATGATGTTTTATAAAAAAAATTATCCAACTTTAGAAAGTACAGAAATAGAAAATTCCATTAATATATTAAACTTTACACGACTAGTAAATAGTAAACTATTGGAATTGCTCTTAGAGGGTGTTTGGCTAAGCTTATTTTAGAAAGCTTATAAGCTCCTACAACTTATAAGTTGTTTTAAGAACTTATAAGATATGGTATATTAAGAGCTTATAAGATGCTAAAGTGTTTGAATAACAAGGGTAAACATGAAAATAAGAAAATATATCATGATTATTTTTATAGTTTTGTTGTAACTTATAAGATCATTAAAAAATAAGTTGGGTTTTGGAGCTTTTTTTTAGGACTAAATATATTAATTGTTGCATGGATATACAGTAGACCTTTTAAAACTAGGGTGAACATTCAGATTTCGGTTTGGATTTTGCCTAATCCGAACCGATCCGAAAATCCGAATTTTGAGAGGAAACCAATCCGATCCGAACCGAAAATCCGAAATCCAAAAATTTTATAAAAATATCCGAACCAAACCGAAAAATGCGAAATTAAAAAAAAAACCGAAAATCTGAAGCCAATTATTGTTAATTCTTATATATATTTATATTAGACTTTAAAATATTTAAATAAAATATTGTTATTATTATATATAAATTATATATAATTCTGATTTTCGGATTTTTTTCGGATTAAAAAAATCCAATCCGATCCGAAAATCCGAAATTTTGAAAAATATCAATCCGATCCGAACCGAAAATTCAAAAAATCCGAACCGAATTTTAAATTTCGGATTGGATATTCGGATTTCGGGTATTTTGCTCACCCCTATTTACAACTATAGAACACACCTAAATGTGGATATCAAATTCGCTAGTACGTAATTGGTATCCATGTTCCGTTCTGTATTTGGAAACACTCCGTACAATGGAAAAAGGAAATCTTGTCAATTAATTAATGTATACTTATTTTTCTAATGATTTATCCTAGATCTTCTGTGCTAGCTGATCTTTTTAGTTTTTTCAGATCTTGTAATTTCATACGTGGAAATTGTAAAAATCCACGTGCATAAAAAGATGTCGTTTTGCAGGGAAAAAAAGTAGAATGTAGATTCACCGAAACTGAATAAAAATAATGCTGAAAAGTAGCCATTTTCCAAGGATACATTTTTATTATTTAGCTCCAGTGGTAATTTCGAAAAAAGGAATGAAAAAAATGAGATACAAAATTGCTATTTCACATATAACAGCGCGGTTTATAGGTGGATGAATCTATAATTAATTTGAAATCCATACACATACCTGAACTAAAGAGATGGTGGCATAACTACTATCACCCAAACCTCCGTTCATGTGAAGTACTTGTTCCACTTCCATTGTCAATTACTCTCTCTTCTCTCTCTCTCCCCAGTATGTGTATGGAGAAAATAATAGCTTATAATTTATAGAAGTTTGTCCATCCAAGAAATAGACTATATATAGGACGGCATGACGGATCACGTCACTAGATCTAATTAATAAACTAATTACACACTACCTTAATTTTCAAATTTATCAAATTATTAATTCCAAATAGATGAGATTTCTATTCGTCCTCACGTAATACTGAACTCACAAACGACCACTTCCTAACATATTTGATGTTTTATGTATTTTGTAAGTTTCTATCTTTCTAGTTAAAAAGTCATGAGAGGGTTGAAAAGTTGTATTCAAATCTATACAGATGAGAGCAATATCATCACTAATTAAGGTACAAAGTTGGGGGGGGGAGGTTCTACCATCCTTTATTAAATTTATCATATTTTATTCATTTAATTGTCATTTAAACCACCATCTTTGATTCGGATTGCGAATTTAACATCAATTTCAAAGTATGCAAATAGAATCACCTCAAAATTTTCTAAATACCAAAACTTTGGCAATATCTTCCAAACTTTTAACTTTAAACAAATTTCCGTTGTTAGAATCCTTTATTCGAGAAATCAGTTGATAAATTTTAATGGGCTTGGCATATATGCGTATGATATATATATATATATATAGGGGTGGTCTATATATATGTCTTGGCATACGGTGGTCTCTGTGCATGAGAGATCACCTAACTAATCTTAATTAATTAATTAAATTAATTCTAATTCTAATTAATAATTAAAATTAATTAGTTTAATAAAATTTAATTGTAAATTAATAAATAATAATTTTGAATTAATATATCTTAATTTTGAATTAATAAACTATAATTGTGAATTAATAAACCATAATAATGAATTAATAAACCCTAATCGTGAATTAATAAACCCTAATTTTGAATAATAAACCCTAATTGTGAATTAAGAAACCCTAATTTTTGAATTAATAAACCCTATTTGGAATTAATAAACCCTTATTTTGAATAATAAACCCTAATTATGAATTAATAAACCCTAACTATGAATTAATAAACCATAATTATGAATTAATAAATTCTAATTTTGAATTAAAAATTATAATTAAAAATTAATAAATTTAGTTATAAATTAACAAAATCTAATTAACCTTATTCACCATAATTAATATATAATTATTTTAACAAAAAATAAGAGTGAGGGAGCTCACCCAAGTTTTTGTCATATATATATATATATATATATATATGATGGATCAAATAGGAATAATTAAATTTGTAAAAAATAAGAATAAATCTAAACCATAGATTTTAGTAAATCAATGGACAAGTTTATTTTCGTTGTGCTACAAATTATAACTATATGTGCTAAAAATATTTTTTGTGTTTATGTCAAAGGTTAAATAAGTAGTTTTATATTTTGTATATATAAGTATTGAAACTGAAATAATGTTGCAGATAATGATTTAAAGGATAAATTACAACAAATCCATAAAAATAAATATAAGACCGTGTTTTTCCTTAAATTATCTTAAAAGATAAAATTACTTATTTAAACTTTGACGTAAACATAGAAAAAAATGTGTAGCACATATAGTTATAATTTGTAGCATAAAGAAAATAAATAATGTCCATTGATTTACTAAAATCAATGGATTAGATTTATTCTTATTTCTTATATTTATTTCCATTCTCAAATGAACCATCCCAAATATATATGAGAATGTTAACGTGAGAACTATTTTTATCATGAGAACGTGATAACCAGAAAATGATGAATTCAGTGTAAAAGTTGTTGAATCTACTAGAAAAGTTATTGAATAAAAAAAATTTTTGCCCTTTATGAGATTCAAACTCTGGGTGAAAATTCAGAATTTTTGGATTTATTAATTTTTTCAACGGATTCATTTACTAACATAACGAATTCATTTTGTTCACAATGATTTTTCGTAGTTCTTAATTCTCACGTTAAAAATTATTCTTATTTGAACCTTATATATATATATATATAGGAGATGGATCGGTATGAATAGATAATTTGGTAGGAAATAGGAATGAATCTGGGCCTTTGATTTGCTATATCAATGGTTGAGATTTAATTTTCGTTGTCTTCTGAGTTTTGTGTTTTGTGCGCTACACGGATTATTGTGCAACACTATAACTCTTCTTGTCTTCTGTTGCAATGAAAGATGTGATAAACTAATATATTTAGATATGTGCTACGAATGGATGAAATATGTGCTAAACTTTCATGTGCAATACATTAATTGTGATTGTCTACACAATATGAAAGATATAGACTTACTACTATTCGTATTTCACGAGACACTATAGATATATTATATATATATATATATATATATATATATATATATAGGGATATATAGATATATATATATATATATATATATATATATATATATATATATATATAGGAGATGGATAGGGAGGGTAGGAATGGATAATTTGGTATATGAAATAGGAATGAATGCTACACAATATAATAATATAGAATTAATGCAATTTAATATACTGAGCCATTATATCTCTGTTTCATTGGATATCGTAACTATTAACATAATATTTATAGAATAATGTGCTATATATAATAAAATATATGCTATAAGATATATAATTTGTGCAACAATACATACTTACAAGTATATCTTTTTTAATATTGTATCAATAATATGTACTCAACATTACATTTATGTATCACGTGCTACATGTTTAAAACAATATGCTACACAATATAATACTTAATGCAATGTTATATATTGAATATTATATCTTTGTTTCATTATATATCGTAAAATATTTAGACATATTTTATAGTTATAATGTGCTATATATAATATAACATGTGCTATAGAATATATCAATTAGTTCAACAATATCCACATTCCCTTCAGTATTTGTTACATCTGAAAACATAAAAACTAAATAAATTATACGGTTGTATTGTTTTTACAAAAAAAAACGTATTTCATCTTAAAATTTTCTTTCATGTTGATTATTCAATCGTCATAATTTAATTCTGTTACAAACCATCTTAAGAATGAAAAAACGATTTTTTCAGATTACTCTATACAGAAAAACTGTAAACAATAATAAAATAAAATGAACATGTAAAAACATAAAAATCTCAAATGCATCATTACATAAACGAAAAGCAATAAACATCAAGAACAAATCGTCATATTAAAAGCTGTAATTACATAACAAATGTAACATAAATTAAAAAGTTTCATGTTCAAACATGTATTCTCCATTGCATAAGTATTATGTTACGCATGATTTATATATTTTGTATGTATCTATTCCAAATAAACGAACGTGTATAATTAAAGAATCATAATCAATCCTTTATTTATGTAAACCCACTTTTTAGGAAACTACCATATCTTATCTAGTAAAGAAATACTATAATGCCCTTATTTAATTGAAAATACAGTAATTTGTAGCACATTTATGAAATAATTATAGCATTTAGGAAATAAATCTAAGCCATAGATCAATCATATTTAATGGTCGTAATCTATTCTCATTTCTCACATATATCTATTCTCATATATCTATTCTCATATGATCTCTTCCTATATATATATATATATATATATATATATATATATATAGGGGTTGGTTATGGTGAGAAAGCTCCTTAATGTATGAAAATAAGAATAGTAGCATCTTTCATATTGTGTAAGACAATCGAATTCTTATATTAGCATATTAGTTTAGCACATATTTCATCCATTCGTAGACATATCTAAATATATTAGTTTAGCACATCTTTCATTCTGATAGCACAAGAAGAGTTATAGTGTTGCACAATAATCCGTGTAGCACACAAAACACAAAGCTGTAGACACCGAAAATTAAATCTCAACCATTGATATAGCAAATCAAAGGTCAGATTCATTCCTATTTCCTACCAAATTATCCATTACTACACGATTCATCTCCTATATATATATATATATGTTGACACTGACAAATTCACTGAGCAATAAATATTGGCCGACATAGTTGAATATGTGTTACTCTAATGATTCACATGCAAAAGTGTCCAAAACCCAAACTTTGATTTCACGAATCAAGAACTCCAATAAAAATAATTTATAAAAAATTTAAAATGTCTTAAAAAATTGATTGAAATTTTCGATGGCCGAAAAATTTGGCGGCTGTTTTAATTGCAACAAATTAAAGATTAGGTATAAATTTGAAAAAATTTCAGTAGTTGTGTGAAATTTGGCATTTAAGTAAAAGATTGTGATTTAAATAGCAATTAGTCCTATTTTATTTAGATTAATTATGACAAAATTCTATATTTTAAATTGATCATCATGCTTCCTCCATTTCACACAGGTATCTTGCTAACTATGTGTGTGTGCATGTGTGTATATATATATATATATATATATATATATATATATATATAGGGGATGATTCATGTGACCACTTTATATGTTAAATTTGATGCAACAAATTTATACATTTAGTGCAACAACTTTATAAGTTAAATGTTGCATTCTTATTTCTCACAAATATTTGCATTCTCACGTGATCCATCCCCTATATATATATATATAGTGTTTACCATTTGATGAGATCTAAATAGTTGTAAACTTCTTTTTAGATACCACATAATATCAACTACGAAATATCCACAAAAAATCATATACAAAAGATAATCGATAAAGATTGATTTCATTCAAAAACTTACAATAGTTACCCCTTCCTACACCAAAACTATGCATAATCATGATCTACAATGCACTAGGATCTTGATGTTCCACAACTCCCTAGGATTATCGTAAACTTTTTCGTATATACATACACATAAATTTCCATGTGTATATAATACAGCTTGCTTCAAGTCGTATCGAACTCACGTATTCACTCCAAGACAAAATAACATTTATATTGCATGAAAAATAAAACCCTAATTAAGCTATAGATATTTATAATTTCCCAATAACAATCAACTAACATCCTATGAAACTAACAAGGACATTATACCAACCAAAAAAAAGAAAATTAATATCCATCTTAATCCCGTAGCTCTATAGAGTTCAAATGTAATATCCCGGATGAGATCTAGTGTCCCATAATTTTTTGTGTAACATTGTATCCTAGTATCATATCTATTAAATTTTAATAGTAATTTTATAAAAAATATTATTATAATATAATGAATCATACTTAACTTTTATTTCAAAAAATTGAAGTTAAAAATTATACGCCTTAACTTTGAATTATCAACCCTGATAATATATTATTTACTAATAAAAATGAAATTAAATGATAAAAAATAATTATATACCCTAGTTGGATGAAATAAACCGAAGTTAATAATAAAAAAATAAAACTAGAGTATACAAAATTGAAATTGAAGAAAGAAAAGATGAAAGAAAATCAAAAAAATTGAAATTGGGACACCAAGTTGGTACATTAGGTCTCAAATGGTAATATCGCATACCACTAAACCAATATATATATATATATAATCTGTATAATAATTCATTAGGATGAATATTAACGATGCAAAACATGCACGCAATTTGGACATCTCTTTTGAATTTTGTCCAACAATCTTCACACGCCATGCATCCGTTGCCACTCCATCATATACCAACAAACTTTAGGAAACAAAAAGGCATACATCAGCAGCATAATTATTAATGGCTTATTGAAAACGGGGAAGAGCTATCCTGATTTAATAACGCGGTTTTTTGCTACTATAATACTCATATATATTAGTAGTACGTATATGGTTAACTGCATATTAATGTACGAAATTTCACACAAATTTGTAATTGTAACCCTAAGTTTAAACTAGTCAATTAATACCTACTTTTTGAATTTCTAATAAATTCGATACTACAATTGTTTTTGTAAGTCGGAAAACTTATTCTTCTTTCACTACAAAAATTAAGTCGAACAACGACGGAAAAAAAACGGGTCGTGATTCAGCGACGGATTAGCGACGGAATACAAACGAATTTAAAAATTATTTATTAACGACGGATTTAAGACGGATCAACGACGGCACTCGGCGGGAATATCTCGCGCGAACTATTAACGACGTCATTACCGTCGTTGGTCCCTCAGTTGTGGCTGATCTATTGCTCAACTCCTTGTGGATGTCGAATTTGCTACAAATTAAAATTTTGTGTTTTTAATAAAACATTTTACAGATAAAGTAAAACTTAGAAATTTAAAGAAGTTTGTGCATTTATCATCAGCAAGCCAGCAACAACAGTGGAAGTAGCAACAGAAACAACAGAAACAATACTTCATCATCATCATCCTCATCATCATCATCATCATAATAATAATAATAATAATTTTAAAACATAGGGAAAACAATTAATTTTAGTTAAGATTTTTAATTGGAGTTGAATAAGAATAAAAGGAAAATAAGCTGAAGTCACACATAGAGTATAAGAAAATTGAAAGTGCAGAATAGAGAATAATAAAGTTGGAAAACAAAAGTGGCAAAAATATTCAAAATACTTAGGACTGCAGATGATTCTTTTCGTCGCAATATTTAATGGTAATATGTATTTAACTGTTGAAACGAACAACTATGAATCTAAATAACTAAAAAATTTATGGAACTAAGTGCATGATAACAATTAACAACTGGCTTCTATATAATAATAATTATTTGAAGTACAACAACCTCGTGAACTGAGTGATTCATAAGAAATTCGGAATGGGCACCATTCTTCAAACTACAACGTCATCAACTAACTACTTTTTTGGGTCACTTTGGCTTCATGCAATCGCAAATTGTGTCACTGGCTCGGTTTTATTTATAATAGAAACTGACCCCATTAACTGATAGATTTATTAATTTAGCGGAAGAGTAACTTGTAATGTTTTCCAACCAATAAAATAAGTTTCGAAAACTTGCTGAAGTAGTTTTAGTGCTCGAATGACGTTCTCAAATTTTAATATGATATCTAGTACCCTAACAAAGTAAAATTCATTTATTATGATTTTGTAATAATTTTAATTAGAGATGTCAAAGAATTCAGGCCCATCAAGCCAATTGTATGGAATTAAGTTGGGCCAAAATTTGGCTATCTTTTCCAACCATGCACGGCCCAACGTAACGGGTCAAATCGACAATGATTTGTAATGAACCAAAAAGAGCTCTCAAATGTTTTACCATAATTTCAAACTAGGGACCTCTTGTGTGCAAGGTAGAACTCTAACACTATACCACATTAACACTTATTATCCTTGTCTGAAATAAATAATATATAAATAAAATTCAAAATCTTTCGAGCTTATTTGGTCCAGGGTCTTTAGACTTTTTTGACCTGAAGCACGAGTGGCTCACGGGATAAGTGAGCAAATATTTAGGTCTGATTTTTCGGACATCCATTTCTTAGCTCAACCTAACCTTAATTTTGGATAACCAGATCGAGCCAATTATGGTAGCATACTTTTAATATGTTGTATGCATTATATTGAACTTATGATTTTGTATACTAGATAAGATTAATTATATTATATTTGATCCGTCTACAAAAAGTTTTAGAGGAAAATCTTACTATCTCTCAAGTAACATTACTACTTTCTTCCGGTCCCAGTGAGCTCATCAATATCCATGTTAATTATTTAACAGAAGAAATTTGTAATTATTATATAATTTTCTTTATCTCATCTTTCAGGAATCTTACTATAGTTTTATGGGAATTGTTCATGAGGTTGAAAATAAAGCATCGATGATATGGGGAAAATGCAATTAGGAAGTTGTTGAGACAACACCAAGATACTGATCAAAATACAAACGAATTAAATTTGTACGAAGATGCATATAATATTAACATTTATTTCATACAATTGCAGGTTTAGAATAATCTTAAATGTCATACTTAGAGGGTGTTTGGCTGAGCTTATAAGCTCCCCAAAAACAGCTTATAAGCTCAGCCAAACACCCTCTTAAGGGGAGTATGATGCAAATATTACAATGTTCGATGAGGTTGCAACTGTATATGTGGGATGCTCGGTGGATTAGTACATTTCGTCAATCAGTCGCGTAAGTTTTTATTATTAATAGTTGTTTCTCAAGCTAACAACTTTAAATTTTTAATGAAACTCTCTACGATTTTAATTTAATAAATTCATTTCATTAGGGTGATAAGGATTCTGCATACTATAGATGCCTGATTGTATAAACTTCAACATAAATATTGTTTATGACTGCAATAAAGCAGTGCTTTGAAAACCGAACCAGATCGGCCGGTTCGATCGGTTGAACCACGAACCTGTTAGATCAATGGTCTAATTTGTGATTATTTCTTAATTTTATAAAAATCAGCACGAACCGATGAAAATCGAATAAAACGGTGACCAAGTGAACCGAATAGGTTCAATAATTTAAATAATTATAAATATAAAATGAGCAAAATGATGGTTATGGGATTTGAGTGTGTGATCATTAGCTTAGTAGACTAACATAACAACTAACTTCATCAATTTGAAATTTTTATTATAATTATTTAATTAATTAGTTTACTTACATTAACAATATTGATATAAATATTAAATAACTATTATTATTTCATTCATATTATTATAGAATTGACATTAATATAAATAGTGATTATGATGTCAAAGAAGATGATTTTAGGAATAATTGAGTGTAATTGTTCTTTGTTATATATATTTTTTTCTTGTAAATATATACTGATGAATAAATATGATGAATAATACTATTTAATTTTGATTGATATAATGTATAGAAAATTTAAAAATTGATATAAATTTTCATATTAATAGTTTATTCTAAATATTAATATGTTTTTATGTAAACACATTATTCATATAAAAATCAAATATTTAGTGGTCATTCGATTTTTTTTAAACGGTTCGACCGATCGAACCAGTAACCCAGTTAAATGACTGCTTCGATGTCCGATCCGTTTTTAAAAACATTGCAATAAAATATGCAAAAATCGACGATAGAGGAAATCTAACCCTTATAGCCAATTCAATCCAAAAGATACAATGCACCCCAATGAATGCTGAAACGCAAGGCAAGTTTCCTCTTGCTAGTTTTCCTACGTAAGTCTACATATCCTATTTTCCTTGTCACTTCAATAGATAAAGTATGAACATTGTCGTTCATAGTATACATATCTCTCTCTCCAATCATCCTTATCCAATTTAAAGGTTTATAGGAGAATAGCATTAGCAATAAATTTGAATACGAAAGGGTAAATGGACCTTCACCAACATTATCAATTATCTGAACAAACGAAATTTCGATTAACCCAAACCGAACTACATGAAATGTATATACCAAATAAATTTGAATACGTAAGGGTAAATGGGCCTTCACCAACATTATCAATTATCTGGACCGAAACCAAAATTTCGGTTAACCCAAACCGAACTACATGAAATGTATATACCAAATACCGAACCGATTGGTTAACCGATCGGTCATTTAAAAAAAAATTTGAATTATGCTCAAAGTGAGTATCGAACTCACAACCTCAATGAAAAAAAACAAGCACCTACCCAACTGAGTTGCGATAAGTTCTTATAATATATTCATTTTAACTATATTTATAATCCGTTATCATAAAAACATATATGTACGGTATTTCGGATTATTCGGTATACCCATTCGGTTATCGGGTATACCGATAACCGATTTTTCTAAAATTTTGATACCAAATACCGAACCGATCCAATTTTTCGATTACTCGGTCAACCGATAATCGAAAATTCGGTCGAATAACCGAATATTCAATACCAAACTCCCACCCCTACATATTTCACTGGGGACAAATGTTTTTCTTGGTTATAATCGCACAATCAATTCCATGTTTGAAGCTTAATGGACTACTTTCGTTTTCATATAATATAAATAATTGTGAGCACCGAAAATTGGATTTACTATCAGGCTGGGATATTTAGGAATTTACAATTTTATAAAATGTTAGTTTAATTCATTGTGCATTTTAGCCAAGTGAAGTAACTAATGATTAGTAGGCTTTTAGCCTAGTATAATAATTGACGAATTCAAAGTTCAAACCAAGTTCAAGTTCTTAATACTAAAACAAACCAACACCTCCAGTATCCTTGTTGACAATCACTTTATTAATGCAAACAAAATCCACTACTTATACACTTAAAAAAAATCTAATACCCGGACATATTTCTAATCTATAAATGGTATATTATGTGCAGTACACATGGGCGTTTTAAGCTTCGAGGTTGCATGTCATGTCTCTTCGGCTTTCGAGTACATATAAATGGTGAATATTCTTATTGTTAATATAGAGGATTAGAATTCAATCCTTATTGTTCTTCTTCCTATTTGGGACGTCCCTCAATTTCCTTCCTATCTATTTATGGAAACTATCTTTTCAATTTTACCCTCAATAATATTCTTTATTTACACTTTTTACCACCCATGGCCCACCACTATTTCTCTTTTTTATCCTCAACAACCTATTTATTTACATCTTTTACCATTTATGGCCCATCACTAACTAATTTAATATTACATTAATGTGGGACCCTTATTCCACTCACAATACACTAAACAACTTTCATTAAAACCCGCACCCAAGATTCCAGGAAGGAATTTTGGGGACGGATGGATTATTAATTTGACTCGTTTTCTTAATTAATTCTTGGGAAAATACACAATTTTAGTCTAATAAATTGATTTTGTGGTGATTTTAGCCTAATAAATTAATATGGGTGGTCTCATGTGCGCGTCGCTCGCATAGTGTGACCCCTAATTAATTAATTAATTAATTAATTAATTAATACTAAATTAATTCTAATAAAATTAATTGATTTAATAAAACTTAATTGTAAATTAATAAATAATAATTTTAAATTATTAAACTATAATCGTGAATTAATTAATCTTAATTTTGAATTAATAAAGCCTAATTGGAATTAATAAATTCTAATTATGAATTAATAAACCCTAATTATGAATTAATAAACCATAATAATGAATTAATAAATCTTAATTTCAAATTAATAAATCCTAATTAGAATTAACAAACTTTAATTGTGAATTAGTAAACCATAATTTTGAATAATAAACCCTAATTATGAATTAATAAACCGTAATTTGAATAAGAACCCCTAGTTTTGAATTAATAAACCCTAATTGTGAATTAATAAATCCTAATTTTGAAAAATAAATACTAATTTTGAATTAATAAATCTTAATTATGAACTAATAAACCATAATTATGAATTAATAAATTCTAATTTTGAATTAATAAATTTAATTATAAATTAATAAAATTTAATTATCCTTACTGATCACCATAATTAATATATAATTATTCAAAAAACAAGGGTAAGCTCATGGTGAGACGGAGCTCACTCAAGTTTTGTCAAATTAATAATACCATAAACAAGCCTAATATATTGATCTTGTGATAATTTTAGCATCTAAGTAATTTTTCATCCTCGAAAAACACAATTGGCACCGAAATAATATGTAGAATGTAAGTCTTTTCCAATGATATTTCTGACTTGTGCTTTCTAGCTATATATCATTTTCCAGCACCGACCGTGTTTTTTGGTACCAAAAATCAATTATGAACTAAAATTGTCATAAAATCAATTCATTGAGCTTGATTGATGTATTATTAATTTACATCTAAAATTATCACAAAGTCAATTTATAAGGCTAAATTAGACTACATTTACAAATGATTATTTGGTAACGTATGTTAATTATAAATTTATATCGATGTGTTGAGTTGAACCAAAGGAAACGGAGATGAAGAATATAAAGCGAGTATAGATGTATGAATTAAGTTTGTTAGAATGGGGCCATGCCATGCCATGCCATGGTTTGTCATCCTTGTGCATGCATATATTCCATGAAACATACAACAATCGGTCAAAAGGGCCGGATTCCACATGAGAGAGATTTTTGAGTGGAAAAGTGGGTTCATAAACTTTTATCATATTAGGTAAATACACATTGTTCATCCAATTTAAAACAGGGTCTACCCTGCTCTATCAAGACTGTGCATTGCATCTAGCTACCTACTTTATTCATTTTAAAATAATAATCAAATATGTATGGAGAAAAATACAACTAAAAACCCATTGTCTTAATCATTCACATCATGAATTGGCAACATCCATCAGATTTGGACTTTGCATTATTAATTTGTCGGCTTCCACTTGCCCATCTCGATATCTACTTGAATTCAATTATAATGCGTCAAGTGCTTCCTTATGAATTGTAGGTTAACTCACTTTTCTATAATTTAATTTTTTTGGGGATACTCTTACATATGATTTGATTTGGAGAGACAAATCAATACTAGTGAATAGTTATTATTATAGGGGAATGCTACCTACTCAATAGTAGATCAATGATATAGTAGTGCTAAATGAATTGTCACATGTCTAGTATATTTCAATAAAAATAAAAAAATAATCTCGTAAATAGACAATTGAGCACTATATCCTAGAGTTATCAATTGTTAATACATAAAACTCATACATCCAATCGATCTGCCATGGACGGATAAAAGATCATTTTCATGCCATGTTTTGTAAATGAGAAAATTTTCATAATTGAGTACATATCTCATCGTTTATCGACACAAAAACACAGTACAATTAATATGAATTGACCTCACTAATTTATTTAAATTTGTTCACATTGTTTTGTTGGTGCATCGTAAAGTATAAGGTTAACAATATTATCACAATATGATAAGCAATAGCGGATCTAATAGTGGGATAATGACATACTAACTACGGCATATATGTGGCAAGTAGAATATTTTAACATAGTAATGAACTTCATTGACACTAATAAATAAATAACTCGAGTCCATGTTGCATTAATTCTTCTGTCTCATCCTTTATTTATAATGACCGAATGTCTAGATCATTACTCTCCATTTTTTAAAGTGTCATTTACTGTTAAATTACACATATCAAGAAAATAGACAAAATTACTATTATAATCTTATTAATTAATATGATAAGTTGGCATAGCATGTGATCAAATATGCTTTCGAACTAGAGGCACATTCCGGTACATCCGTCCATCCTAATTAAATTCTAATTGTGATTAATAAATTCTAATATATATAATTGGTCTTAAAAAATCTAATACAAATTAATAAATTTCTAATAGAAATTGGTGAATCTAATTATGATTAATAAACTCTAATTGAAAATTAATCAATTCTAATTGAATATAAATAAGATGGATGCTATGTACATCCAAAATACATAAGTTTTTGCCTTCGATCTATAGCTCCAGTCTCATCTCGGCATCAGAATAATTTTTGGGGCATAGCCACCTAACTTCTTTAAAATTTAATGGTCCTGTAAATTATTAGAAAGCGATCAAATCAACACTTGTTTGACAAATTTATTTGTTGATGTTTTCTGTTTTTGGTGAACGGACAATTTTCGAATCGAAATTCTGAAACATTAGACTAGGGTTTCAAATGAGAATTGAAAATAAAATAAAAAATCTCACGTCTGTTCGTCAAAAATATATGGTGTCATCTAAATCTGTTAGTAAGATGTAGATTAACTAATCTTATTTTTAATAGTTTACATGCTCGTGTTTTGTTTTTAAATAGCTTATACGTCTACCTAGCCCTAATTGTGTTCATACATTATAGGGAGGATCGGTGTTATAGTTTTGGGCATTTGTAATTGTATTTTATCTCTAACTAAAACTATAAATATATGGGAAATAAGAAAAATATTAAATTGCAAAAAAAAAAGATTGAAAACCTGAAAAACACTAAAAATAGAACGAATTAAAAGAAAATGAAAAGACATAATGGGAAAATTAGGGCTAACTCCATTTTGAAAAACTGTATTCAAACCTAAATATATATCAAGTTCTAAACAAAATCTAATATGACCCACCACAAAATATGGCAAAATAAAATCAAGCAAAAATGATTTCGTTCTAAATAAAGCTCAAATAATTCATCGACATTTTCAGTTTCACACGTAAACTGCTACAATCTCTTAAAAAAATCCAACACACCTTAATATACTATACATTGAAAATATTAAAAATTACAAACTGAAACTAATAATGATACAAAACCACCCTAAAATTTACTGGGTTTCATGATTAGTCCATGAATTAAGAATCTGTTATGATACAGTGGATCTAAGGATTTTCCAATGTGGCTTGTGTTGTCGGATTGATTTGCATATACAGCAATGAATTTTTATTGTTTTCTACAAAAAAAAGGTCAATTTCTGTGGATAACCATGAAGAAAAACAATGAAGCGCGTTGTCTGGAAAAGAAGATCTTCTACTAATGTTCAAATGGTTGAGGCCGGCCCTACTTTTGATCATACAAGATTGAATTTTCTCTATTTTTATATATAGTTGATAGCTACTGATGAACAGACTTGATTTATGATGAAAGCTGGGGACAAACAAGGGAACGCATCCACCTCAAACCAATAATTATAAGAATAGCAACAAATAAAGGGTAATAATTCATAAAAATACAAGCATGATCTATCTCCTTTTACACAAATATTTGCGTGACACAGGAGCTAATAATATCTCAAAAAAATAAAAATCAACTACGTATAATGTAACTGACTGCTATCGGTCATCACGTGATTTATCTTGACCTATGATATGATATATTAATATAGCCCGACTAATGAAAGAAAATTTAAAAAAGAAAACTATGTGTATGGTTAAATTCCGAGTCAAAATTAAGATAACCAGAATCCATTGATTAGAATTTCAGCACAAACACTATTTTCCAAAATGATGATATTGTTATAGATGTGACACACAAACTACCGCAGATTATACACTTTAAACTACCAATAAATGGTTAAGTTCTCAACATTGAGAGTTGTGGAGATACAAATACGTACAAATGTATAGTCGATCTTTTAACTTGTGACTTTCTTTTGCATGTAGAGATCACTCATAATTGAGGAGGAAAAAAAGAATTAATATTGGAAACTGGGAATTAATTAATCTTCATCTGGTTTGTGGATAGTAGCCGAAATTCTGGGCTAGCTGAGCACAGGGGAGTCCTCCATTCTCAGCCTTGATTGCTTCAAATGCATTTGCTCTCTGAAAATATTAAAAACGTCGAAAGTTGTGAAAATATTTAGGGATGTTTAATTAGGGTAAAAGATAAGATGGAATTGAGTAGCTGCATTGCCTCCATGGCATCTGTGTCTGCGTTGAAGTCGTAAAAGGAGCTTGCTGCTGTCAGCTTCATTGATAGAAACTGAATTTCAACAAGAGCTAGGATTAATTATATCTTCAAATATACATTAATGATTAATTAATTCCGTAATTTGTGTTAGTACCTCCACTTGATTTTGCAACGACTGGACGTAGTTGATGATCTCGTCCAACATCACTGCCATGCCCATCGTCTGTTGCATTTCATCACAAATCTTGCTTAATTGTTAACCCCAAATTAATATCCCATAGCTACCTACAACAATAAATTGATTAATATGTACGTACCTTGTAGCATCCAGGAACGATATCTTGCAAACACCGTAATCGCTCATTAATTTTTCCTCTTCTAACCTGATGTATATACACACACACATATATCATCAATGTATTTCTGCAACTAAACTAGGGGGATGAATTAATTTGGTAATTATAACGTACTCGTTCTGCTAAACTGTGACTATCGGTGGCTTGGCCTCTCTTGGCCCTAACATGAATCACTTCACGTGGCTTTTCTTCTACCTTATCTGCACCTTTCTTTCCTCTTCCTCGACGCTGTAATTAATTGAATTCATACACACACCAAATTCATATATGTATAATAAGTCGCATAACAATTTGATTGAAGCAAGTTAATTAATAATGAGAATTGAAGAAGAAGCTTACTTTGGCCTTTGGGCTCCCAGGTGATGAATATGAACAAGTGCTCTGTGGGGTGCTCAAATCCATTGCTTTCCTTTTCCTCTCTCTATGGTCGTCTTCGATCATCGCCTCACCATTTTCAGCATTGATCACGAACTGTTCGGGTAAAATGCTGTTTATTGAGTTATGGAAATCGAAGGCATCATTTTGGTATAGCCCTGAGAAATTGTTGATGAACTCGACGTCGGGACCGAAAGAGTTTCTGAAGGTTTGGAAGATATGATGATCGGCCATGGAGTTTTCCTGGTTTCTGCTGCACTGCAAATCAGTTGTGACACTGTGATTGTATGCATATATATAGATGTAAATCTCAAACTTACTCCATTATTTATTTTCATCAATAAAGGGAAAGAATGAGTGCCACGTGACTATAGGTAATTCAAGGCTTGTGCCTCCCCTGTGGGACCCATACTCAGAAGGTAATGTCCAGAAAGGTGGGACCTATTCATTAGCCACCACTAGTTCCTACTCTGAAATAGAATATGCGGGAAAGTCAAAAATAAAAAATGCAGCTGGAAATGATTTGATCCTCAATTTCAGTATTTAGATGGCACGAGTCAGAAGTTAGAAATTACTACTGTTTTGCAATGTGCATAAGAACTTAGACCATCATTTCCATTTCTGTATCTCTCTCTTTCACTCTCTCTCCAACTACTAACTTTTTTGTTGTCGGCTTCAGGCAGTGCCACTGCTGCTACCACTACCAGGGAGGGGGGCTGTCATATTTATTTCTTACAAAAAAAGACAAACAAAATACGCCTCCATCCCATCTAAAGTATCTTATATCTTTTGGACACGGATATTTAGGAGAAAATTATAAAATAGTTAATAGAACCCACACTTTTTGAAGTGATAATTATTTCCTAAAATAGAATGAGACATTTATAATGGAACAACTCAAAAATGAAAATGAGATATTTTAAATAGGACAGAGGGAGTATTAAACATAGGTTTATCTTATAATTGATCACATTGGCAAAAGAATTTTATATTCTTTTAAACCGATTTAATCCTTAGAACATTTTTGTGTAAAACGAAGCATCTCAAGCTCAACCTATTCGGGGCTCGAGCACCTTGAGGATAAGTGTGTGTGTGTGTGTGGAAATGTCTTTTCAACGATTCTAATACAAACTTCATTATTCTCAAGAATGCAACAGACATCCCAAGTGTGTGTTGAGATCGATCAAACTGGCAAACCGCATCTGCTCATATATTCTCACTGATCAGTTAAAAACAAAAGTTGAAGGGAAAGATCATAAAATTAAAACGAAAATTAAATAAAGAAAAGCTTGTACATTTTTTCCTCTAACAGCTTGATTTGACAGGGTAACAATAAAAAAATAAGGTACAAGTTTTTGCTTGTATTAATCACATTCTCTACAAAAAAACATCAGAAGGGGCAAAATCGAACAAACTGCTCACCACGTTCCATTTATGTAAAGCAACATTTCCTGATGCTACTGTTTATTGTATTTATGAGTTTTTCAAAGCTGACAAAGCATCCTTTGTAGTTGATGAGATTACAGCATCTGAAGCATTAGGGAGGTAGTAGTATTTTCCTGGAAATATTATACAAAAGTGACATTAAAGAAAAGAAGCTTCATTTCCGAAAGTCTAAATATGAAGTAGTACTCAAAGTTACATACCTTGAGCCACTCTTGCAATCTCTTTGGCAAAACCAGTCGAAACAAACTTATTCTCTGTGTCAATAACTAGGAGCGACATCCCTGCTTTGAATATTTTACCTGCAACCTCAAGAATCTCATCCTGAAAGAAACGAGACTAGTTCATTAAAATCCAGTAGAGCAATTTAGATTTAGTACATTCCACGAGTCTTTAATGTTTTACCTTCAATTCTTGAGCGGTGGGTTTAGGCAGATCAGCAGCAGCTTCTAGATCAGTAGATCTTTTTAGTGATATGTTGGCTCTTCCATCTGTTATCGCAACAATCATTATGCGCCCAACATCACCACTCTTTTCTGCGTTCATCCCAACTCTAACAGCCTATGGAAAAGATTTGGTCAAACAAGGGATCAGAAGACAATAGACAAGCTAATTAAAGATTATCCAGCAATTACTCAATCGTAAATGATATGCCATCAGTAATTGCAGTTTCTTCACATTAAGATTAGTAGTTGGAAAACATGGTCTGCTCAAATATGAGACCGCATTTATTTGAGCTTAAGAAAAATTAGAAGCTTCTGTGCATCAAATGTTAGTCATTTTATCCATGTGATACAGATCAATTAAAACTTAACAAAATAGCAGGTCTATAGATAGCAGCAATAATATCCAAGAACAGCTTCGGATCATTATATTATAATGGCATTTCAGTGCATCAGCATCAGATCTGCATACCGTCGTAAGACCATGGGCAAGAGGGGAGCCCCCACCACATGGAAGTCTCTCTAGACGTTTCCTTGCCATGGAAATTGACCTGGAAGGAGGCAATAGAACTTCTGCAGCATCTCCACGGAACGGTATGATAGAGACCTACATAATCAAGCAAGCCTCAAATAAGAACAAGAAAGTAGTTCATTTGCAATCCCCCCTTCACATTTGTTGCCTCAAAATAGTCCCCACGCAAAACAATATTGGTTGAGAAACTGAAGAAACAATTGAGCAAATAGGAACGAATCCCAAAAAATATGGAAAGGAAGAGGATCATTTTAAATGCACCTGATCTCTGCTCGTATAACTCTCGGCTAGTAGTTTAAGTGCTGCCCCTTTAGCATTTTGCATTCTGTTAAGTGCCATACTTCCACTTGCATCAACAACAAATATGACCTGCCATAATTAGTAGAACCTCATTCACTAATTATGTTGTCACAAAGAAATCTAGAAGGTAATACAATTAGCAGAAGATGTATACAAGATTAGCATCTGTTCCATACTATGGACTTCATTCAAAAGCTTTAAACTATGTAATCACTGTAGATTTCTATCTAGTAGCTACTAATTTGTTATAATAGTCTTAATCTTAACTATAAAATCTTTCAATTCAAGCATAAAAGAACGAGTTTATCAAGAAGTCATGTTGATGTAAGCCACAAAATATTGCTTCTCATAGCATTACCAAGGAATGTAAAGACAGAAGAAGTAAGAGTCAAAAGATGTAGGCTTTTTACTCTACCAGGGCTCCTGCTTTTCGAGCCATTCTTTTAGCACGCATGTCTGTTTTTTCTACAAAAACTTTCCTAGTCTTCTGGATATCCTTCTCTCTTCGCAACTTTTGATAAGGTGCAGCTGCTCTAAGAGTTGCATCAACAGCCAACCTCTTTACAGGACCCTGCTTGTCATTATAGAATTCTGTAAGAGAAGTTTCTACACAATTAAACATATTTCTATATAGAAGTTCAAAACAGATGCTTTCTTATAGTGAAATTTTACAAGTAGTACTGTCTAAGAACCAAGTAAAGTTCCTCAAGGATGAATGATAGAAAAGACATCTGACCTTCGGAAGCATTGGCTTAATATATCGCCCTCGATCCTCAGAAAAGATAACATTCTTCGCTCTCCCAGCTTTCCCTTTTCGTCTCTGTGCCTGTTGTGCAAAGAATAGAAGTTTCTCGTCCACTAAACCTCCTTCAGCATCAAAGATGAACTCTTCAGGTATTTGGTCCTGTTCTTGCTCGTTCTCTTCATCTTTCTCCTCATCATTCTCATCCTATAACCACGGAGAACATTCAAGGCAAGCTTAAATCCTTGGAATTCTCCACATAATGGAGTTCATTTACTCCTCCAATTAGTGACAAATGGTTGATTGGAAAAGGCAAGCAAAGCAATTAAAATTAGTGAACAAGCAGACCTCTTCATCTTTATCTTCCTCTTCATTTTGCTCTTCTCCAGCATCCTGATTTTGTGGCGGAGGAGGTGGAGGAGGTTGCTGGTTTTGCTGGTCGGGTGGAGTCTCATTAATGACGGAGCGTGGAAGGATAACCAATTCTACCTGCATTAACAGCAACCTGTCATAATTCTCTCCATTAAGGTTTGGTGAGGTGCGTCTTGAGAGGGTTATCGCTAACCAGTGTCATTCTTCTGAATAGAAAGCTTGAACAAAAAGAGAAAAAAAGATGAAGAACAAAAACCCACACTATCTTAATTCGTGTTTTCTTAATTTTTCTAAATTTTTCTAAATTTGAACAATAATCACCTAAGGTTTTATTTTTGGCTGATACAGCCACCAGCTGGCAAAGCCTAACTGGAACAGATTTATGCTCAAGAATCAGTTTCATACTTTGATAATCAACACCTATACTCGTATCATCATGTTCGACTCTAAGGCATCTCTTAGACACCACCATTTTCAATAAAATGACATATAAGAAAACATGATGCAAGACTGTGTTACTTACAGCCAGTGTTATCAAATTTCCGCCATGGCAACGCCATGGCAGATGTGATGGCAGTTTTTATGATTTTGCCATGACCACCTCATGGCATGGCATCTTTCAATGGCGCTATGGCGGCTGCCATGACCATGGCAGCCGTGGCAAGTATGGCGGTTATGGCACAAATGGCTGCCAATTAAAATAAAATGGGTCAAACCCCAGCCAAACCCAGACCTAAGCCCAGCCCACACTAAAATTAGAGTTTTATCTTATTCACTTTTTTTTCTTTGGTTGTTTCCAATTTTTTTATCTTCTTTATAATAAATAAAACTACAGTTTCTCAATATAAATATCGAACCTTTTATGAATTATGAGAAATGTCAGAAGTTATATGCATAATCTTTCTGAATATAAATGAAAGTTGCTTCAAAGTTTCACAAGAGCTTCTTCATGTTTAGGACATAGAGATAATTAATTTTGCAGCTACATGCCTTTAATTAGCATAATATTAAGGTCTTTCAGCCCTTCCTTAAACTTAGACACAAAAGTAATCTCTTGAACAAATCAAATAGAGACAACTAAATGAAAACTAATTAATACAATCAGCTTCTACACAGTGTTAGTTGCTGCAGTAAATTAATAATTTCAAACTACAAAATAAAAATATATTGCAAATTGAATACATTATATATTAGACATATTTATAGTTATAAGTTTATGATTTAATGTTTGTGTTGAACTTGAAACTTATGTTTTATAGACCTATGATAGTATAGTTTATGAGTGTGTGCTTTTATGATTAACTTATGTTTTCTGCTGTTTTATCAATTTCTATAGTTTTCAGTTATTAATTATAATATATATATTATATTTTACTTAATCTGCCGTGCTTCCGCCATAACGTGCCATGCCATCCGCCATAATCCTATGGCAGGTTTTTGGCCATCCGCCATGACCCGCCATCCGCCATCGATAACTATGCTTACAGCTTTTTTCAGGTCATCCACATTGACTTTCTCTCGGCCCTCAAGAGCAGCTAGACACCTGGCAACTCGTGCAGCATATAACTCAGCTCTGTGCCCCTGCAATTTGAATATGGACAGAATATACTTGTCATACATAGCCTTCTAAAGTTTTTCTGTACACTTCATAAATAGAATTACTCATAAAATAAATAACAAACAGAAGCATATCATTTTCATCAAATGGCATGACATCATGTGCCCAAGAAGGTACAGAGTGAGTTCACCAAGTTGTTTGGATAAGTTGCTGGCGTTAGAAGAAAAAGAAGCATGGCACCAGACTTAAAAGACACCATAAAAGTATGATAAGTTACATCAATAAGACTAACAGATTTCTCCCTATATGGAGTTACAGAATGTCCTTTGATTCTTTGAATCAGCCAAGAATACATAAAACTTATATTCAAATTAACCAATATAGAATGAAAGTTCCATGTCAATGTAATAATGAGTGTAATCTTTCATAATGGTATAAGGGAACTTTTTAAGAAAATTAAGAAGAGTTTCAAACCAATAACCTGGCAACCACCTCGGAGGGCTTCCATGACAAGGTATTTTACTTGATCTCTGCTTATGCTTACATCCTTTAGGTACTCCCGTGCCAAAATTATCTGTGTAGATGACAATATCAACTTCAATGAGTCGTTAACTATATAAAATATAAACCTATCTGCATACTTTAGTATTAACAGGGCAACTAAAATACCCTTTTGCCAGATGCACTTCAAAGAATCCAACCAGCAGGAATTACGCAATAACTTTGAGATGATAAATGAATATTACAAAAGAGGCACTCCCATAGAAAATCCAAATAATTTATGAATTATCCACTTAAACAGTATGATGTGCGAGATATATGCAAAATCATCAATCTTCATCCCCATCATTGTCTGCTCAGCTACTTGCTGGATTGGCTATACAGATATTAGTTTTCTAAGTCACGTGATTTCCTTGCATCTTATGACAATAGGTATTCAAGCAGAAGGCATATCAAGGCACAACGTGCCATTGGCGCACAAGAAACGGGCATAGGCATTTTTGAAATGAGGCACCCAAGAAAAGAAGCATAAACAGTTTTTATAAAATAAGACTCAGTATTAAACATGTATAACATCATATTGGACGTATATATCTTCAAAAACTAAGACAAAATACATCAACAAATGGGAGACATAAACTTACTTTTAATCCATAACAAAAAGGAGTAACTAAAAAGATACATGTTCATGGGATATCAAAAGAATAATAAAGGACATGGTTGTCCTACTAAATAAAGCATGTTTAAGACGTTGATTCAGCATTAATCTCAACATGGTAATAAGCCATCATCTTCTTTTAAATAAAATCCTTAAATCTCCCTGAGATCATTTCCAATTTCCACTTCATTAGCTTCTCCAAAACCACTGTTTATATTTATTACTAGAGGAGTACCTTTTTTATATAAGAAACAAAAATTTATTAGGAAATCAGTGAGCAGGGAAGAGCACTTAGGCCATCTCCAACCCAACTGCAAAACCTATTTTGCAGTCAATATTCATCTCCAACATACCTACAAATCCAAACTCAAAATGAGTTTTGATGAAGTTTCTCTCTCCTCCAAACTCATTTTTGCGTTTACATTGTAGCTAAACTCAAATTACTTTTTTATGTTGATGATATTGCAAAATAATCCTTCTACATATTGATAATTTATTTTGTGTATAAGAAAAAAATTGTAAAGAAGAAAGAACAAAATGTAGTAGTCTCACGCAGACACAAGAAAAGAAGAAACAAATTAAATTAGGGTAAGAAGTCCCATTTAAGAAGATTTGGAGAAGAAAAATAGTTAAAGTGAAAAAGAAGTCCACACGAAGAAAACTAATGATAATTAGGGTATTTATATTAATTAGTTTGGGCTTTTCTTGGGCTTCATAGATATTAATATATTAAATTGTTGTTTAAGTAAAGCCCATTAAATGGATTAACCCATTGTAATTCACGTTGAATTGCTGCTGTTTTTTTTTCTTTTTTTCTTTCTTTTTATTTATGTTACATTAAAATGTTAATAGTGTTGTTTATTTTTTGTATATTCTTATAATCTTGTTTCATTTTTATTCTAAAAAAGATTAAACTTTAATTATTTAACTTATTCTAATTTTTAATTTTAAAATATTCATATAGTAATTATTAACTCATAGATAATAAATAATAATATTAATTATCGATTTATTACAATTTATAAGGAATGCAGATACTTATTTCGAACTTCGGAATGCTTTAATTGATCATTTGTGGCAGAATATACCAACTCCGAGGATTGAATGGCAATCTCTTTTCATTTTTTTAAAGTTTATATGTATTATTAGTATGTTTTAATGTAATTTTTTTAATCACGTTATGTAATTTTCTCTTATTTAATGAATAAGTAATTTAGTTATCTTTATTTATTTACTAATAACTAATTTATTTAATACTAGCTCATTTCATATTAAATTATTGATTGAATTTTTAATAGATTTAATATGTAATATTGAAAAGTATAAAGGTTTATTTTGCAAAAGTATAAAAAGTGGTATGAGAATAAATATATAGAGAATATTCTTTTGAGTTAGAATTTGAGTTTATGTGTTGGAGATGAATTACTGTTTGATGTGACAATTACTGCAAAATGAAGTTGAGTTTAGTGTTGAGTATTGGAGATGGCCTTATGACCAAATGTTCGAGGCGCGCCTCGAGGCAAGGGGCTACCAAATAGCCTCGAAACCTACGCCTTATTTACTGTTCGTGAGGCTTAAGCCTCAGTGGCTGAGGCGCCCGCCTCAAAGGCAGAGAGGTGCAATGTTAATTCTATGGTTTTTCTATGTTTTCTTAATGGGTTTAGGGTGTTTTGGGTTGTTTTTTTAAGGCCCATATACAATTAAATAAAAAGCCCATGCATTTTAAGGCTGAAAAGTAAAAGCCCATTACTAGTTTAAATTGTCAACCCTAATTTTATAAGAAGCACCAGCCTTTCCCTCTTCAGCCCTCACTCCTCTAAGTCCTCTCAACTACTCCCGACCGCCGACCAGCCTACCGCCGCCACCCATCGCCGTCAGCGGCAATAGCTCGCAGCAGGACATTTTAGTTTTTTCTGTGTTCCTTTTCAGTTTTCTTTCTAGGAATTGATGTTTATAAACAGTTTAGGCCTTTAATTTGATGTTTTTAATAGTTATAAATTATTAAATTTGATGGCTATTTATTGTTTTCTATGATTTTATTTTTTAAGCCCGAGGCTTGCGCCTCGGACCGTCTCGAGGCTTACGCCTCGCCAAGACAAAACGCCTCGTTACGCCTTAAGTTTTTTACAACATTGCTTATGACATTGAATTAATCAAATCCCATGATGAAGTTCACAAAGGCATGCCTCTTTTAAGGTGTTCTCCTCAGAGCCTAGCATATGCTTTACTAAAGTGCAGTTCAAGGCTTTAATATACTGATGCTAGCACCTTGAGCCTTAGTACCTTCAACATTATGACTAAGACTTGATCAAAGTTGTAGAAAATCTTCTTTAATCTCTTTTCATCAAAATTTCCAATGACCTACCCCTTCTACTGTTTCCAATAACCTGCCTATCTAGATTTTCTGAATACCAGACAAATATATGACAGTGCAAGACTATGTACACATTCATCTGTGACCTTCAAAGTCAACCTAAATTACTTTTTGATGATAATAGCTTCTGACAAAAAGGACAAAGCATGATAAACAAGAAGCAAATGTGTCAAGGTAGCTCCAAACCAACCTCCCAGTTTATATGACTGGTGCATGCATGTATGCAGCAAAATCTTTATTAAACAGCTATTTGTACTAGAGTTGCAACTAATTAACGCTAAGGGGAAATACATTTTATATCTCGTTCTTAGGCCATTTTCACAAAAATAACCCCACATACAGTTGATTGCAACGAGATGCCCATACTTCCAAAAACAGAATCCAAACCTCATAAAATATTCCAGCGTCTGAGTGTTGACTGACTGCACACATGACTTACATGTGGACAAAAAATAACAACTCCACCATATTAGTCAAAACAACATTGATTTGGCATATGTTCCCAAATCCTTTCATCTTCTTCCCTCCTCACCGCCTCTAATGAGCCACCAGGCCCACCACCACCTTTGTCAATTGATGTAATGTAAGCTAAGTGGACCTATTCTGGAGTTGTATCCAATCATATCCGATCATTCTCACTTTGTTTCTTGTTTAATTTCCCTCTTCTCTCTCTGAACTGACTTTTTGGAATTTCATGGACAAATGCTTCAATAGTGATGTTGAACTAGCAAAATTCCGAATCAGTTATGCTTACCCACTGAAATAGGAAACCTAAACCCAAAATTTAGTCAAGTGTAGTTTGGTAGGAATCTACATTTCTTTCTTTTCTATAAGAGTTAGTCAAGCTCGAAACTGTAGGCTCGAATTCTCTGAATCCAGTCATTTTTCCACAGATCATGAAATTTGATTAAATTGGAGACAAGGAATGGGTAGAGAGGAGGAAAACAAGATGATGATGATGATGTGGCAAGTGAAGGAAGCGTCCATGAGAGAGGTGGCAAAGCTTGTGGATTGGGGCTAGCAATAGTGCAGCGCTGACGGCGGCTCATCAGAGGCGGTGAATCTGCCTCGTTATGGCTTATGTGGAACTGTTCATTTCTTTCACGTGTGAATCCAGTTTGCTGAGTGCTGCGCGGGGGTTAGATTTGAAAACAAATTGAAAGTATGGGTAACTTGTTATCACCTATACGGCTATACGCTGGGTTACTTTTGTGAAAATGCCCAAAGAATGGAATTAATATTTCCCCTATTGCTTATTGATGACAACTTTTACACTATAATATGACTTATTCTTTTAGACACAAATTACCTGTGTCTTTGCCAAGTCCATCTCTTCCTCAACCATTTTAATAACTTCACCACTTTTTTCTTGAAACTGTGTCGCGATTTCAACAGCTGCAACACGATCTTCAAAACTCATAGGAAGATCTGCACTGCAGAAGCGGGTGTCATCAGCATTACACATTTGAAACATCAGAAATGGAAAGATTGGAGGATAAAAACTTCAAACTTTGGGAGATAAATAGTAAGTCAACTAGGTTATCTGAAAGCCATAATCGAAACATGTAAAGGAAGAACTAGAACATCTGTGCTGCCTCTTAAATCCAACAATTCGGGTGGTAATCATATTATCCTCGTCTTTATGCTTGCGCTTGAACAAGTTTTGGGTGCAGAAATGCACCGAGGCATTAGGCAGAATCTATGTTTCAATCACACATCAAAATGTGATCAGTTTTTTTCTCTCTCCTTTTCTTTTTGAATCAATTATGCACTAAAACCAACATTAATCAAGATTACAGGAAGTGATGCCTATAGAATGTAAGCATGACCTGGAAAGTCTGTCAAGCATTAAGCCACAGGAAAAATGGGTTGAGATAGAATTTTACACAAAACCAATTAATTACAGTGAAAACAAGAAGAACAACCCTTTGTATCAAAAGTGCTGTAACTCCAAGTATTGCACTGAAGCATAGTCAGGAAATTGCACCAAGAGTAGATATCAAGTCAGGTAAATATCATTAAATGGTTTGCATCTATCAACTCCATTGATAGATCAGTTAAAATGAGAAATTCAAAGTGGAGAAACTCATATTCCATATCAGCACTGGCAAAACAAATGGTAAAGATGGGTTATAAATAGTACAGAAAATAAAAATTTGAAAATGTAATATACATTATCGGTGAAACTGAATATGTAGTGCAGCAATGGAGCAGCTTTGTTTATTAAGGCATAATGCTGTATTTACCATGTATTGCAATATATATCCACTGCATTAGATATGGGGAACATTTTTAATTCAAGATATTTAATTCTTTTTCGACTAGAATGAATATTTAGGGAGTTTATGCATTTCTTATTCTTTTACCAGAAAAAAAAACTAATTGAAACGTGTATGACATGGACCATGTCACCGTGGTATCTACAGAAACAAATACTGTATTGCTGAAGTTCATTATTCTAGAGAAATGAACATAATGAACAAAAAATATCTTATACAGGTAATTCATATTGATTTCTTGAATTATTTATCAAAGTCTAATAATAAACTTGATAACACAAACAATTTGTTGTTTAAAAGATGACCACAGTGACCAAATTTACAGATCAGCCTCAATAGTGTGGCACCTGTACATTAGCTGAAGGATCCACATTAAAACTGATCACTAGTCTTACCTCAAATTTATTGCAATCCGATCCAGTAGATGTTCCCGGACAGCCCCCTCTTCAGGATTATAAGTAGCAATCAGAAGTGGTTTGCATGGGTGTCTAAAGCTGATGCCTTCCCTCTCTACAATATTGACCCCTCTGTCAATACATTAAGAAGCAAATTGCTAATTCCTTCATCCAAAAGGTTTATCTCATCAACATACAATACTCCCCTATGAGCTTCTGCAAGAAGCCCGGGCTGGAAAACTGTTGTTCCAGATTTCACAGACTCCTCAACATCAACAGACCCTATCAGTCTATCTTCCGTAACACCAAGTGGAATCTGCAAAACAATTGAAATTAAGATAACAAATAATAGGTATTCTTACATGAAACAATTGCTTATTCAGAAACTACCTGGACAAAAGGTGACTTGATAATTTGAGTCTTTATATTACCAGCAGAATCATACTCTAACTTATCTGAAAGCCCATCTTCCCACCTTTAAAGTTAATGAAGAAAGAGATAACTCAGAATGTGTTTGTAAACCAGAGAAACCAAAACCACATGATACTTTTCCAATTTTGGAATAAGACAACAGAATCACAATCAAAATGTAAGCAGCTGAACCAATGACTTCAATTTTGAAATTATTTGATTTTATATCAGATGAAGTACCGTAACCATTAGCTGAGCCATTCTCACTGGAATTCCGAAGAGTTCAACTCAGTATTGTGTATTCATTGAATAAAATACAATACTCAGACTAGTCATTCATTTATTACCAGATCTGTTCATCGACTGATTAGCAAACCAGTAGACACTTTAGCAGTCTTTGCAATAGAATTAGTCAATTTGACTTCCCATTAAGACAAATGTGAACCGTCATTTTTTGCATTACTTAACAATTAACATCACTCAGATTCCAGAATATATAATAATGTTTCTAAAGTAGTAAACCTTACTCTTCTGGGCATGCTGGATCAGCATTTGCAAATGATCCGACAACTACCTCAATAGGAGGAAGAATTGCATGCAAGCCACGTGCCATTACAGTTTTCGCTGTTCCTCGCTTTCCAGATATTGCTATTCCTCCAACCTCACGGTCTGTAGCTCCAAGCAGAAGAGCAGTTTTGATGGCATCCTATATATAAAGTCGATGTTTCAAATTTAAGAGTTCGCATATAATAAACTAACTTACTAAATTTAGTGATAAGAAGCTAAATTAGCTGATTGGGGCTGTGAATAGAGTATAGATGCAGTCCTGACATATAAATATATAATTAGTCAATTATTCTGATTTCAGAGTACAACCATTGGAAATAGAAAAATCCACTCATTCATTTCACTGATCATAATATCATAATATATATGTAAAAGCATTATATCATCCAAGATAGGCCTAAAATCTCCAATGTGATTTCATCGTAATCTCATTCTTTGTTTAAAAAAACTCTTATCATAAGCACAGATGCTATCTTCAGGACCCAAGACAAAAGTCCCACCTTCCATATTTAAAAAAGAAAACGGAATTTCTAGGCACATATGTCATGAAAAGATACAAGCTGACGCATGCTTCAAATTTTCAGTATGGCGGAGATTTAGCAGGTTCGAGTAAGTGTTCAGAACAAGCTAGAGTCGCCTATGGGATAAAAGGATTTGTTGTACGTATTTCTTATTGTAACAGCATAAAATTGTAGTGAACCGGTTAAAGTGGTCTTAAATGGATAAGAGCCAGAGAGGAAATTTATCTAGCTCCTTTCGAAAGGAAAACAATGAACCTCGGTATTACATCATAACCCGTACCCGGCGCCAAATACTTCCTCATCAGGTTTAAATACGTAAAAAGGGCTAGTCGTGAATACAAATAACTTCACAGTTGAGCAATGTGATGTAAAATCTTACTAGATGATTCTTGAAACCCGATTACAATGGCAATGGATGCATAACCGATATTCAATAATTTCATCATAATTTACCCTAAACTCCATACAATGATTTTAGCACAAGGCATCATGCTTCAAAGTAGAGCGGCGGTTAAAACCTGGCCAATGACGGCGGCCAAAGGAAAAAACTGTCTGCCATAGGGATTGGCAGCGGAAGCAGCAGCCTGATCATCTACGTCTTCCACCCTGACAGAGCCATTGCCGGAATCAAGAGTGACGGTGGCTGCCACACTCAGTTTCCCCGCCTACATTTTGCATGCACAAAATAAGTTGCTGGCCTTAAAGACTGGGAAAATACTAGCAGCGGATTAAATGATTTGGAGCTTAGAAAGGATTTTGATGAAAATGGGGAATTGGAGCAGAAGAAAGCGCCATGAACCAAGAATCGTAGTCGTAGGAGTTGAAAGTAGTAGTAAGATGTTATCCCAATTTATGTACTTATCTTTCCGGATTTCTGCTCAACTCGATTTCTCACTAGTTTTGCATACAAGTCGCATTCAGTTAAAGACCGATTAAACAGCGATTTTGCTAACGTGATTCCTCTCTATGCTCACGTGACCACGTCAGCTACCGTTTGGTGGTTCTGCATTTCTCTTTATATTTATTTTAAATTTAGTTTCGGTACAAGTTTATAAAACGAAATTTTGTTAATGGAAGAATATATTTGATTACGCATTTACACGCTATTATATTATTAACTGTTAGATATTCTATTCCCCAAAATATCAAATTATTGATTTTGTTAATGGAATAGTATATTTGATAATTTTCAGCCAGTTAAGAACTGTTCTCAGTTACAGCCGATTAATTTACTCATGTCAATAAAAATTGAATATTTTGTGTTATAACTTCAATGTCAGTTTTCTAAAAATATATCTATAAGACACTCAGATGTGAAAAACATATGCAAGATATTACAAAATACAAAATCAGTAATGATAAATTATATCAAATGTGATGATCATGGCTTATGTAAAAAACACTGAATAAATTTTATAGTATGAAAGAAATGTGAAAAATGAAAAACACAATATTTTGCGTCAACATCCATTTGATTCCTTCAGATAAATAGGATTTTTGTTGTCTGTACGAATGTATTTATTTAGGCAAAAAGCAAGTAAGCAAACAAACTTTATAGGGATATCGAGGCCTCAAGATAATTGATATGGGGCTTTTACACCTTTTCCCTATAACTAATCATCCTGAAAGTGGCTCCTATTCAATTTAGGAAAGTTGAAATGATTGGTCGTAAACCTCATTTAGTAAACCATTGTTTTGGCATAATTTTTCCCATTTAAAAAAAATGATGGATCCAACTACTATTTGTTGCTAAATCAATGAGTACAATATGATGGTGTATACTTTGCATGATTAGGTTGGATAGATAAAATTAATCCAGCCTAATCAAATGTTTACTTTTAAGGATTAATATTTGAGAATATTCCAAAGCCCGGAATTATTTTAATAATTTGAATTGTTCTTCTTTAATTTTATCCAACCAATATAGGTAAGATTGAAATAATCATCCAAATAAAGGGAGAATTATTTATCTCAATTTTAATCCTTCACTAATCCTTTGTAGTAAACAAATGATTGATAGATAAAAATTATCGTATCACAAATTTAATCCATCAAATAAGTAATCCTTCAAAATGTTAATCATGAAAAGTAAATACTCCCTATGTATATGCTTGATAGGATTTCTTTTAGACAAACAAGTCAATAAAATCATTATCCAAATTGAAAAATAAAAGGAATCATGACATACTTCCAACTGTTTAATCTGGAAATCCATTTATAATGTGCTTAAACACAGCAATAAAGTAGAGTGATGGTGGAGATCCCAGCAATTCTTACTAGCGCGTGCCTGCTTTTGCAACAAAGCTAAGAAGATGCACCATCGAATCTGTCTTGCAAGAATATCTGCATCACATATAGGATACAGAAACCCCCATTTTTTACCTGCAAAATCCATGATCAGTCACACAGCAAGTCTTCAACCATGAAATTAAGTGGCTGCCCTATCACTTACAATAAAAGGCCTTATAAACAGATCGTGGCAGTCTGACAAAATGTGTGTTTCAGTACAAAACACAAACAATTACACTTGTACACTATTAGAAATTCTGCAGAAATTTGAGCAAATGTATACCTATCGCTTCACTGTGATGCATTTCACAATAAACCATCGACAGTGTTTGCAACCATCCCATTGCCTAGTATAGAAACAAATGCATAAACTTCAAATATAAAATGGAAAAAAGGAACGCTTATCCACCACAGCATCTCAGACCAAAGCACATAGAAGTCACAACTGGGTGGAGGGGTTACAAAAGAATGTGCACATACATCAAATTCAAGACTGCACTTTTGAAGTTTCAAGTCCACATTCTAAGAAAATCACAAGGAGAGCAACATAAATCATCAATTTATACTGTTAGCAGCTAAAAGTGAAAAAGACTACTTTTCTGATGAACCCAATGTTTATAGAACACAAAGCGACGCGTGATGAAATAGATACTATGTATGGGATTTTTCTATATATTGCAAGCCATATCTTATAGATATAGGTCATGTCTCAAAAAGTTTATGCTGCTCGTTATTCTTAATTGGACTTTGAATATGTTCCTTTGCCATGTTTACTTATATCCAATCTAACAAATTGTGACAGCTTGTGATAACATCTTTCGCTATTAACTAGCTCACCTATCTAGAAAAGTTTCCTAATAACTTGAGTCACCCTCTTGAATTTTTTCATCAGAGCGAATCTATTTACATCATGAGAAAGGGACACGGCATGAATGTTTTTCCTAAATGCAAAATGTAAATAACATACCATGTACATCTGAGTGTAACACTGTTACACCCGTAGCACCAGCAAAATATGCACCATTTTAATGTATGGCAGCAAGCACGACTCAATGAAGCATAACCTCCAACATAACTTATTTCTCTCTAATCTCTATTACCTAAATTGTCAATTTAGTGAGGCGGCTACCCGTTTTGACATCAAAGTTCAAACTACTAGTTAGTTTCCACCAAAATTCCTGCTTACTATTGTGACATTAAATGAAGTTCTTAGGAAAACCATAAACTCTGGTCTTTACTGCTCGGACACTTTTGCTGATTTAGGCTGTGTTCCTAGATGTATTTGTCCATCTTATAGAGCCAAAGACTTTTTTGAAGCATCATTTGTATCATCATAGGTAGTACAAGAAAATTAGATTACATAGGAAAGAACAGCAAACCTCTATAAAGGACAAGGTGATGGTCTCTAAGCAACTGCATATTTTGCTCCGGTCTCTATCTGTATATTCGAATTTCATCAATGTCTTGAACCTGCATCAGTTGCATGCAGGACAGTAGCGTTGTGCAGCTGGGGTATCATGAAAACTAACACCACTCAACAAGGAAATAAAGCTTAATTATCTAAGCACGGTGCTAATGGGCAGTTTGCGTAGTGTTCACACAATCTCCAATTCAGAGTAGCATCAAGCCAATGGTTTATTATAATGCCCTGATAATTTTCACATACCATCTTGCTTACTTTGACCAGTATAATGAATGAGCATTATGCAGAAAGCTAAGCAAGAACACTATCACGTAAATGTGATATCTTTCAGACTAAGAATATTTTCACTATTTCTTAGAATAATGGCAATACCTATGAGGAAAAGTACTGGCATTCAGAATTTATTAACTGCAACTAGTTAAGTTTTACGGGCAGAACAGGCTGTTCCATTCTTAGATGAAGATTCGAGTGGAAGAACAAAGAACCCCATTGTTACCCCATGTCAAGAAGTTAAAGCATATCCTTGTACATATTCTCAATCCACATTAGACTGAAGATCTAAGAGGAAACTGATTCTGGAAACCATGTCAAAGTCATCGAACTAAATCATAATGACAAACCAAGCTACAGCAAGCACAAGTTTTTGTACTCCCATTATGGATATCAATAGGAAAGGATTATAATACCCTCATTAAAAGAAAGAAAGAAAGAAAGAAAGAAAGAAAGAAAGAAAGAGAACAGAAAATGGTATTTCAATTGCCGCATGTGCAAAAAGGTTGACTTCACTCCTCCGTAATGTTGACATAAAATTTACAGATGTATTTGTAAAATCAGGCGTGCGAATTCATAACCAGTCTATGGCAAGAATCAAGTTGCTTAATAACAAAAAAAACACCGGAAAGTATAATGTTTTTCTAGCACGCACGAACACACACACACACAAAAACATATATATATATATATATATAGAGAGAGAGAGAGAGACTACCTTCCATGTTAAATTAAATTCTAATATGATAGAAAACTATGAAATAGAAGATATATCATTAATGAAGAGAAAATAAGCTGTATATTGATTTTGTTTGCTCTAATTTCAAGAAAATCATCTCCACAAATTTTTGAATTTCAGCTAATATTTCAAGTTTGATAAAAGATTTTAACATCTTTAGTGCCTGCACAATGCCTTGTGAAAGGAAAATTATGAACACATCTAATTTATGTTTTTCTCTCCCGGCATACAGCATATCACCTGACACTAAAAAATCGGTTCGTTAAGACAACTTTATATGTGTCAAGACAAGCTCTATTTGCTGCAGACATCAGAATGCTCATAGTTTGCCATACCATTCTCCACAAGAACACGCGTTGTGGTTGGACATTCAGCTTCCTTGACCATGTCAGAGTTTGGAAAAATAGATTCAGTTTCAAGAGTATTCAACACATCTCCTTTCTCTCCACCTAGTTCAATAGGATCATTCCCTAAAAAATCTTCTGTCATCCCTAAGTCTTTATCTTTCAGGTCTCACTCAGGCACAGACCCTTGAAACTGCTTCTCCATATTAACAGTTAAAAGTATATTAGTGGATTAATCACCTAAATGAGACTTTTGATAGGCTAATCCATCCTCAGGGTTGGCCAAACAAGAAGGACCTTCCCCTGTGCGTTCAATTTTGCCGTTACTTTCTGAAAAAAATTCTGGCTTGCTGCTTTCAGCTGGACAATGACGAGGGCAGACAGGAGGCGTCTTATTGAGGCACATGTGGCACCTAAAGCCAATAAGGTTTTCAATTTTATCAGCTCCAAGATCCAGAGCATCTCCATGAAACCAATCTGCAGGTAATTTGCCCAGGGAATAAACAAGTAAGATCAAAGAAGTAACTGAAGACTTCAATTGTAAATAAATCAATGCCCCATCCTTGTACTGCTTTGCCAAATACAAGTTCTATAGAGAAAAATTATTGCATAACAAGATATCAACTAATCGGACACTACTGCACAGAAGAAAACTATATGAAGTCAAAAGGAAGGGACTGCTTCTTAGAAAAGAGCTTAGGTTGGTGTGGGTGTAATGAAGTGCAGATAAACAAAAATCTAAAGATTACCTCCACAAGTTTCACAACCCACATAATTCAGTTCAGAATTATGTTCCACTTCGGAGCAGAGGCTGCATTTAGTCTTATTGAGCATGCAATCCTCCTCACCTGAAAGGACAAGAAGCCTCCTATTCCTGAGATGTCTTTCGTCACCTGGCTTTCTTGAGAGTCGTAGACCATTCAACCAATAACTGCTCGTAACAGGCGTTCTCTGCTTCTTGCAACTATTATTATTGGGCTTCTTCTTAAACCTGAACTTTTCCGATTTAGGCTTTCTTCCCCTTTTTCTTTTTTTTAACTTGCTGTTCTGCACTGGAAGTTTTGCAATACGTTCAGCATTCCTAGCTGAACGACGCAAAGGAACGACAAAAGGAACTCCTTTTTTGTTTTTAGAATTCACTAGTAGCTTCCCTTTCCCCCTTTTTCTCCCTCTCCCTGAGCGTAACAGTTTTACACTTTTTGCATTCTTAAGTTTTGTGGACTCTGATTTCCCCTTCCTTGTATCAGTTTTCACAAACTTCAGATCCTGGCATTTATGGCAAGTATATTTACACTGAGTAGTGATATATCCGGCAGATTTCCGAATGTGCCGTTTATGGAAAAAGCCTGTAGTTTAAGTAACAAACAAATTGCCATCAAGATCCATGCTAAAAGATAAGAGGCAACTATAAGAAAATTTTCAGAGGAGTGTGAAGATAACATATAGTTACTGATTTCTCATGCTGTAATGGCTGCAACAAAAATCCTTTAGCTACCCCATCCATTATTATTTATTACATTTACAAGCCTCAAGTAATAAAACTCAACAAATGAAAACATAAATGTGAAAGGAAGATGTAGCAGTAATTGTTAGGGTAATAAGTGTGTCATAACAAGGAAAAAAAAGTAAAAGAAAAAAAGAAAATATTGATAATGCGAACTGAGGATTTTACCTTTGCAGTGCTGGCAGCTCACTGCTTCCCTGTATATCAGCACAAGATACTGGATCAGTGGCCTTGCAAATTGAATGCAACAAAAATAGGAAAAGAAAAATCATTTGAAGAAAGCTTTTTTTTAGTGAGCAGAAGATGCCTAAACATATTTGGGTGTCCAGCAGAAATCAAATTTGAGTGTGCACAAATCATCTATTAGTAACTATTCCAATCTTACAAAATACTAGATATATTTTTCCTTTTAAACAGGACCCTAATGTTCAATGCTTTATAATCAACTATGGAAAAGGAATTCATTAAGTAAGCTCTGGGAAGTCATTTCTAGGAGATAGATTTTTCCGGCTTCAAGAGAATATAATGACAAATTATCAATGTTCATTTTATAATACCTGATTAGGACATCCTTTTTACAATGCGCACACTGATAATAATCCAATCTCTCTGCTCTTGAGAAAAGATATGAAAATCCTTTTTCCTTTAAGGGCTTCTTCATTACTCTACAACTCTCACTAAATTTTCCAGACTTCATAGTATTGGACTTGCGAGCAATTCTTTTCTCTTCGAACGCTTTCAAGAGGTGCAATGGAACATGAGACTCTTCAAGCCAATATCTTTTCTTCTCATTTGAGAAATCTTCAACCCTCGACCCATGTTTGACAACAACATCAGGAATGAACCTTCTTTTACCAAAATCCAGAAGGTACCTGACTGCAGCTCCCTCAGAACACTTCCTACGAATTATAACCTTCTTAAATGACCTGACAGGTTTTTTTGAGTCCCACTCTATCTTCAAGAGAAGCTTGTTATTTCCAATATCATCCCATCGAATATTAGCATCCAGCTCCCTAACCTGAAAACATGAAAAGATTCATTACCTCTCAGATTGTATTAACAAAACATTATAATGGCCTCAAGTAAATCCTAGTATTTCCTCATTGAAAGGTTAGTTCTGCACATCATTAGAGAGGGATATAGTTCCTAATGTGTAGTTTCCATCTCTAGACTGATATAATACACAATTTGACCAAACCCCAGAAGAAACTTTGCAGGGTAAAAAAATAATCTATAAAAAAGTCAAGCTGCATCAGAAAGTCTTGTTCCGCCATTCATATTTAGTTTGTCCTTTGTGTTAGATAGAACTAAGACATCATCAGGAATTAGGTGAAATAAACATGCCTGCAGAGCAAGCTGTTCCACGCTTCTTGAGGTCTCAACAGCAGCTCTCCAGGAATCATATTTAGTTCTCTTGGCATACTCTCCACTGTCAGGATACAGAATGCCAGATATCTTCTTACGTCCACCTGCAGCTCCACACAGAATGTTTAGTCAACTGTTTACTTGACAGAGATCACAAGTCGAAGTGAGGACCAATAAAGAAAACTATGAACCTTGTCGGGCAGCTTTGGAAGCCAAAGAGTGAGGTAAAACCTTCCAATTGAAGAGAGTGCGTGAGCCCCTTCCACCCCTCCACCAGAATAAACTCAGACCAGTTGCAGCATTTGAAGATGGTCCGCTCACATCAGAAGACTTAGCTCTTTTCTTGCTAATTCCATGTTTTGACGATGCTCGTGCAGAACTGCTGATAATATGAGTAGCAGAGCCAACCGTAGCAACAGAATCGACATGCTTTCTCCAATCAGCAGATAGTGCTAGACGATGTAAATTTGACTCTAGCTGGTGCCAAAAGTCAAAAATTGGAAATGCAACAGCAACGATTGGAATGAAAAGGAAAAAGAACTTCAGCCAAGAAGATAAGATGACTAAAAACACAGACAAAATGACAATTTATTTCCTAGTTATACTTACATCATCAGGTTTAAAATGAAAGATGCTAGAATTCCAAATTTCAAGACAAAGAAAAATTACATGAAAATGCTACAGACATGAAAGTATGAACACATAACCGGAAGTTTGAATCGTGTTAGTTTACCCCTCGTAATTACCATGTGATCATCATACATGCCAATGAATTCTATTAAAAAGCCCCTAAAAGTTTCAAGGTATTACCCTATAGGTTGGTTTTGTTTAATGTTCTCAAAGTAGTTTATGATTAGCATAGAGAAATGAAAGAAATGGAATTCATCCTAGGAAAGGAAACAAAAGACACTGAAATCTAAGCCAAACTAGAAAGCCACGCCTCCATATTGGTGATAGATCATGTACTCAAAGCTATGAATAATGTAATAATTGGGAATAGAAGAGTAGTAAGAGCTCGATCAATGAGAAGATGTGCTAGAGTAACTTCGACCCCATGAGCTTAGCCGTGTGTAGTCCGAAATGGGCTCATGAGCGGTAAGTCTGAGGAGCGAAGCAGACTTCTGAGCGATTGATATTCTTTCTACTTCGATGAAATCAGTAAGGGAGATAAAGTATAATAATATATAAATAGTCAAGAGATTCGGGTTAGGCGGAAATGGCATTAAGAGTTACAACAAAGAAAAGAAAGACTTAGAAGCTACATTTTCCTGTCTTGTAATCTAGGATTAGCATCTTAGCATCCTGGTTAGCTGGTTAGTAACTCATAGCTCAAGGGTTTCTTAGCTCATAACTCACCGTTCCTCTCCTTAGCTCCTTGACTTGATGGTTGATTTAGCTCAGTTCGGAGGGTTTACTAAATAACTCCTAGCTCATAGAAAATAAAAAAACAAAAGAGAGACAGAGAGAGAGAGAGCTTTAGCAAGTACAAATATAATATGCGTATCCGTTGAGCTATCAACATTTTTTTTATCAACATCATTTATTTTATTTCAGGGGAAGATTATTTGTACATAACACACCCATGCAGATTCTAATCCAGATTCAAGCTCTTGAACACTAATCATTCATATTTCTAACCGAACAACCATTTTTATTATATTTATCTCAATAATTATATGCTAGCCGATAAGAGGTAAACTTTGTTATTCAAGTAATTCATTCCAAATATCTGTATCCACAACAAACAAATCTCTTTGACAAATAGCTATATAACTCTCAATAGAAAGATGAATTCAGGCTACATATGGAAGTTCAAAAATAATATGTTAGTCAGGGATGCAAATGTACTAGTTTTAATGAAGCAATTGTGTAGTACAGTATAAATCGATTGCACCCATTTGACTATACTTCGAACACAGATATTATATGCATCCATAAATATGCAATGTAGCACTTGATTTCTTTACGATCCTTTTACATCACGGAGAAGATCGTTTCAAACATTCTCTTATGGTTTGAAGAAAGAGATCATGCCTCTGGCTTCACAATAATCTTTTTGTGTACTTCCAAATTTGGAGCATCAATGATGTCACCAGTTTACCTCTTAACATGCTTATTTAAAATTGCATGATAGCCAGTTAGGATCCATACAAACTGCAAATCATGCAGAAATTTAAAAAAAAAAATCATTGTTTCTTCTTGAATCATGCTAACATCTTGGTACAGATATAAGTTTTTCCAACCCTAAGAAATCCAAAGTGTAACAAGTAAACAAACATGCCCCAAGCTTTCTCTTCATGTGATGACAGACATCACAAAACGTCTGCTATTCAAACAATTTGTTAAGACACGCTAAACAAAACAAATCACAGATATCACATGAATCAAATCATTCCGAGAATGAATATTCCTATGAGCGTCCTGAAGTTATAGGTATATTCGCCATTCTTAGAGAAAATTGTCCCAGGGCCCTAGTTCCCTGCCTAGAAACTTGCATAGCATTCTGGTACATATATGATGTGTCCTTGCTAGTGTGGATGTAGGGCTTCCTTACAAGCTTCAGTGGAATTAATTAAGGGTATTGTAGACAAACTCACTCATTAAGGCTTCACTGGAATTTCTTGTCTTATAGATAATAAAATAGTGTTTCTATGTCCAAAACAAGATAGTTTGATGACATGAATCTTCTTCACATAGAGTAGATATCTTCTTTCACAAAGTTAACGACGAGCTTCCCCAAATCTTCTGTGCTTGCTGATCAAACAGTTGCTGTATATCATTCCTTTTTCACTGTAAGTTACTTTTATTACTATGATTTAAGATTAGTTTATCCTTTCAAAGGGCCATAGCTTTTAACTAAACCAAAAAAAACCAACAAACTGATCTAAGCAACAAAAATCATAATACAGGTTCAGAAGGTATATGTATTTAAGGAAACAAGATCGAAAAGGCCATATAAATACCTGGAGTAGCAAATTTTTCAACAAAGCAATCTCAGTTGCTCCACGAACACTGGCATGCCAAAGCATGGAATAGTCTGGATTTAACCATGGGCCCAACAGAAGACCCTGCAAATGATCTTCTATGCACAAAATGTGGCACATGACATCAATCAGATGGTTCTTCACATTTTTTTGCGACTGGATTCCTAAAACTTCATGCGAAAATTTCTCTACTACTGGAATACTATCGTTCATAGAAAATAAGCAATCCCTTTCTTCTTCAGGAACCCTGCAATGGAGGCACCATCCACACCTTTCATTCTTTGAGGTCATGTTTGAATTGTGGATATTTGACCAAGAAAATTCAACAAATCTATTTGACACAATCTTCAGTTGTCCTGTTAAAACTTCTTCAATAGATCTTGGGGCATCATCAGAGGTCTTATCTGCCGACTTACGAGAAAATTCTTCGTAAAAAGCTGAAGCTGTACGAGCAAACTCATAGCAGTTCACATAATTTGTCTCACAATGCACTTCTATTTTAGAGTTCATGGAATACGATTTATCGCTAGAAATTTTTGAACGAAGAATCTTCCCTTTTTCAACATTTAAAGAAATAGATGTCATATCATGATCTCCAGCATTGACAAGTTTCTCTGGAATTTCACAACAATCTGAAGTGTCAAAGCATCTTTCTGTACACTCTGGCACACTTTCCTTTAGGTTATCGGTCTTCATTGAAGTCTGAGAGACTTCAGCTGATCCTTCAGAACTTGCTAAATGACTTTCCATCTTCGGTCCATCATTGCTAGTCTCCAGCAATGCTGTAACATGCTCAGCATTTAGATTTTCTTCGTTACTGGAATAAGTAGCGACCGTAGACTTTTCATCTGACCTTTTTCTAGAACAAGTGTCAACCCTGATAATGGCTTCTGAAGGTACTAAAAGCATATCAGGTATCTGCCCTTTTTCAGGAAAAGCTGACTGTATAGAACAAGATCGAGTGTCCAAATCATTTTTGGTACCACGAGTTATATTCCAATTCTTACAGATAGCATTAATCAATTTGTCGTAGATGAATGGCGACGACTCTAGAGCTTCAATCAGTGTAGTCAAGTCATTTCTATTGTAGGCACAAAACATATACTCATCATTGCATGACTCTAACCTGCAAAGCATCACAGGAGTCAATATATATTCCATGGACATTGATAAAAATATTTAAAAATAAAAATTATGATGCAATTACTTGTAGAGCCATAAACCTCAAGCGCACAATACAAAGACATTACTTGTCTATCTAAAGATGGTCATGGTGCTACTTTGCAAGTAAAAGAAACATACTAGAAGTCTAGAAGTATTGAGAATTAAAAAACATGCTGACTGGACCTTTCAGCCTATGAAAGAACAAAAACTAATTCAAAAGATATCAGGGCAATATTATTGAGAACATATGCATCAAATGTTTCTGAGAAACATGAAAAGCTATAATAACTAGAGCAGCCATTCTAAGGCTTCCAAAGTGGTTCGCTGTCATCAACAAAGTAGATTCATCTTGTACATTGACGGTGACTGTTGTGCAAAAAATAATGGTAGAAGTCTGGCTGAAGTTCAATGGAGTTGAATTTGAGAAAGTGTTTGAAATTAGAATTGAACTGGTGAAAGAATTTTGGCATCTTTATTCCGATGTGACAGAGACCTCTGACTAACCAAAGGCCACCATAATTGGATAAGTCAAAAGGAAAAATGATGTCCAAGATGTATGTGGCCAGGAAAATAAAAGAAAGCCCGATAAAAACAAATGAAGAAACTCTGAAGACCACTCAAGAGCCCATGAACAAAGCTTGTACAAGGTCATACTGACCTCTATGCAAGCCGTCACCACCACTATATTAAAGTTGTTTTAGGAAACTGAATGCAGGAGATAGGTAAAATGAAAACCAAGGCTTGAGGTCACAGATGAAATGAACGCCATCACTTTTATTCAAAGATGAAACAGGACTCTTACGAAGAAATGTTTCTACTGTTACTTCTATGACTATTGCCCTAATATATAAGTTATGAGACACAGTACATATTCAGGTATTCCAACACATTGATACTGCCAAGTAATGAAGATATCACCAGTGAGAACCATAAGTCACTCATAAAGTTTTTTGTTGGGATGAGACTGGTTGGCAAAACATTAAAACCTCACCTCAGAATGATCCAGTACCCAAATAAAAAGCACTTAGTCACTCCAGTTATAAAAATCTACAATCTATGGTGTAAGAAAAAGGCTTGAAGATCCTGGAAAAATGCATGCACAACTATAGTTTTGAGCCTGATTTAAATGTTCTGATACAGCAGTGCTATTTGTGATACTCCTTCCAGAAGAAATTTTCTGATTCATGACACTCAAAACACACAAAAATGACTATTATGAGGGTTTCTATTGTTTCTTAAAAAACAATTAAATGCACAAAGTTAATCAGGGATGTTATGTCAAATCAATACATGACTGCAGAATCAAATCATTCAATACATAAGAGTTGAAGGCATAAACTAGAAATATTTGGAAACTCATATACTCTTGATATTTATAGCAAGAAAAAGCAAAAGAAAAAAACCCTCTTCGGAAATTGATAAAATTATGATCATAGCATCAAACTAAGAACACAATATTCCTAGACTGTAGGGATAAATGATATTGGTTATGTTATCTAAATCTCCCGAGTTGATTGAGATCAGCAACAGCTGAGGAACTTTCTAATTTTAAGTTAGCTCCTTCAAGATTAACTCGTAAACAAGTGACAATCATGACCCTCATATTTATCAGTGAAATGATAGCAATGTCACTATTTCTAGTCCATGATAAGTTTTCAAGTTGACAAGCGTCTCCAATGCAGAATGAGATGAGCGTTTCATGGGACATCCAAATATTAATTGATCAAATATAAAGCCACATGCCTTCAAAACTTTTCACGGATTCCCTTAACAGTATTAACAATGCAGCAATCAAATAAACAGACTCGCACAATTTTACGTGGAATGAGGTTTTTTTTTAGTTTAGAGTTATTAGGATGTAATAAGAGCATGATATTAGTATCTAACAAAAGCCAATTTGTTTAAATATGCATTTTTTGATCCAGCTCTTTAGATTATGAGAAAGCTAAACTATGTAGCCACTTTACTTAAAACAATGTCATCATCATTGAAACTCTCGCCTCTTCTCCATGATCAGTCTTCATATGTGTAATCCAGATGACCAAGAAACAAAGTACAAGAGTTACATTTATGCTAATAGTTCTCACCAGCCACCACTTAACATCAAACGTGCTGAGCTTCACTGGGTTCTAAATTACATAGCAGTACTAGGAGGAACAAAAGATTGAGGGCCATCAACCATAGATAAGAATTTTACTTATGGAGGTTTGAATAGAAATACATTTTGACAAAATTAATTTGCAAAAGTAAATGAAATATAATCTCTATTATAAGTGTGTATAGCATATGAGATGGGGAATGAAAGTCCCTTTTATTCAAAGAAAAGAGCCCCTATATATGCATGTGAATAACCTTAATCCTAATATGATTCTAAATCTAACTCTAATCCTAATAGGATTCTAATATGCATCTACCATATATAATATATTTGCATATATAACACTCCCCCTCAAGCTGGAGCATAGATGTTAATCATGCTCGACATTACAAAGATAATCAATCCTAACCCAAAATAAACCGAGCGAAAACCTTAAATTTCAACGAAATCTCAAACATAATTCAAATCGATCCAAACTAAATCCAACACCAATTAGATGCGAGACCCAAACGGTATCCAGATAACTCACAAATGTCGACCCAAACCGAATCCCACACCAATCGGATGTTGACCCAAACGGTATCCAGACAACTCACAAATGTCGACCCCGGCCGAATCTCACACCAATCGGATGTTGACCCAAACGGTATCCGGACAACACACAAACGTCGACCCAAACTGAATCACACACCAATCGGATGTTGACCCAAACGGTATCCAGACAACTCAAAACGTTGAGATGAGCAAACCACAACAAACCAAATTGAATTCCATTAACAAAGCGTGCTCACGAGCACCAAACATCAAATCTAACAACGGACGGATCTCGCATCGCACCGTGGCGACCCAAACAAGTACTCAACGGACACATGGCGTCGGCGAGTCGAGCAGGATCACGGAGCTAATTCCGACCACGGACGCGACACATGCGTGCGAAAACTGCACTGCATGCGAAACACTTGTTCACACGTGCCTTTGTTCACGCGTGGGCCCCACACGCGCCGGCTCGGCGACCGGACTTGGCGAAGGTTCGTCGGACGGTGGCGCACCTGTCTGTGCGGAGGTGTCAACCGGTGAAGCTCCGAACTCAAATGGGTGGCTTTTCCTTTTTCACCCAAAACCCTAATTTTCAAATTTGAAACCCTAATTTCAAAAAATTCGAAATTCCAAACCCTAGATCTGGAACATAGCTCTGATACCATGTTATAAGTGTGTATAACATATGAGATGGGGAATGAAAGTCCCTTTTATGCATGTGAATAACCTTAATCCTAATAGGATTCTAAATCTAACCCTAATCCTAATAGGATTCTAATATGCATCTACCATATATAATATATTTACATATATAACACAAACTTGTAATTTACACCTAATTTATACAGAACAGAATATTTTGCAAAGCAAAGTAAAGACAACAATCTATTTTAAGATTTAGATTGTTATAAATGGCATAAGATGGCAATGCTTATCTTTGTAATTATGGCAAAACTGAAAAGAAAACTGGGTATCTTACTAGAGAAGACAACCATATAAGCACCAGTGAGAGCATCAGATGGCAGAGATTAAACTATCGACTGCAAAACTCCCTTTCGTAAATGTACTGGGTAAAAATGAAAAATACATACTGAACTTCAAATAAAACAAAGGAACATTAAGGGATAACTTTGACCTTTTGTCCCTTCTCCCCAATGCCATAACAATTCCCACAACTCTTAACCACTTTACAGCTAAAACGTATATAAGTTTAATTAATATACACACTAAGACATGGATAATGCAGGAAAAAGTTACTATTAACTAGTAGAAAATATAAATTCATGCAATGTCTTAGCTAACTATAAAAGGGAACTTACACCAACAGGTAACCACAGCTGCTATAGTACAGTCGTCCATAGGGATCAATCCCTAACAGTTCTGCCCCTCGTGTTGACTTGCTCACTTTCATCCAAGGCTTATCCCTTTCAATCAAACATTCAGGGCAATACCAATCACCCTCAGGCAACATGCTGCTGACAACCCCTACACACCTTGAATGGAATGCTGCAGGGCAGCCATCACAGCATATCAAGTTCCCATCCATCTTACACAGACAGCATTCATCACTGTTCCAATCTGCAGGTTCCTCAGCATCATCTCCTGTAATGCAGGAAGTGCTGGCAACATCGACTGTGCTCTTTCTTTTTCTGCTGCTCTCAAGTTTCATATTTCGGTCCATATCTATTTGCCTATCTGTTGCCAGAATCCTTCTGTTCAGCTCCAACTTGAAGGCTTCCGTTTCAATTACATCATCACAGAGATGTTGCAGGATCTCAACCTTTGCTGAAATCGGCAGTTTGTAATAGTCATTCTGAAAGAACTTCAGTTGACAAAGATCTAAACCAGGAATATGACCAGGACTGTGCAATAGCAGATACTCAACCACATACATTGGCCATGTAATCAAGTCGAGAAAATCCCAATTAAGTGACCTACATAATATTCCAATGTGGAAAATATAAGTACAACGAAATGGAATTCAAATGTAAATGATTAATTTCTAGTAGGAGTATAGATATTACCTCAAACAATCTGATGCAGAGACAAAGCCTTCAGCTACAAGGGTCTCCAAATGTTTTTGTAATGTTTTTAGAAGAGAAACATGAATGGAGTCGAACAATAATGATGAATCACTACATTTAACAGAGGCTACAAAATCGTCCAGCTTGAAGGGGCTTAGAAATAGCAAAGTACTAAATGACCTCAGAAACGTATAAACAGAAACCAAATCAAACAGGGAAACTCCAATTAAGTCCATGTTGCAAGAAGGTGGTGGCAAGTTCACCTTGGGTGGAAGAGCAACATGACTGGAAAAAATTCCACGAGCTGCCACCGTAACCCTTTCTTGAGACACATTGCTTATGGCTGGAGAAGACAACTGCAGATTGATGCCAACCAACTCTGCTTCATTAAATACTTGGTCTAGATCAGATAAAGCAGCTTTTTTTGCCCTACGACTGCTCCGTCTCAATCCAGTCTCAGGAGTTGTCAAGGTAACATCAATATTCTGTAACTCTCTTCTTTTCGTACCTCTTCTCCCTCTGGATACTGTTTCTGAGATTCCATTATCATGATCAACTAAATCACTAACATTTTTCAATGGGGTTTCATCTCTTCTTTCCAACTCTAAATTCGTATTCCCTGTTTCAATATCTAACTGTGTGGCCAATTCGATAGTGTTATTTGATACAATCTTTTTCTTTCGACCCCTTCTCTTGACTTGCCCAGTTAATGGAGTCACATTCTCGTTATCAACCACATTATCACAGTTTTTTAATTGGCTATCTTCTTTCTTGTCTATGTGAACTACAGGATCCACCTTATCTCCATCTGCATTCTCTAAAACTCCCACGGCATCATCCTCCACCAATGCTTCCTTCACCTCCAGATGTTCGCTCGACCAACCATTTTCACCAGCTCCATATCGCGCATCACAACCTTCCAAAATTCTCACCTCATCCTCCATCAGTTTTAAATTCAAGTCAAAGCATCGCCCTTCTCTCTCATAACTCAATTTCTCGAAACCCTCATCTACGTCCATATTCAAATCAATCATTTTCTTTTTCTCTAGGGAGTCCTCTTCAATAATTTCCTTATTCGGGTATAACCCCTCATCCAACTCTAAATTGATACCCTCATTCAAATCCAAACCATGCAGCTTAGTCCCACCACCATTCGCATTACCCCCAAGGCCATCAGCATGCAAACAAGTAACAGTGTCATCATTCAAATCTAGTCTTTCAGTCAAATTCAAGTCAAATTCCCCAGAATTCCCATCTCTATCTACTAATCTGTCAGAAATTGAACCGCCTGGGAAATTATCATCATTCTTACCTGTAACACCAATGCGGCGGCGCTTCTTCGGCATGCGCCCCATTCTCCCAGCTGACGATCCCGAAGGCTGTGGCGGCGGAGCCTCGGACATCAAGAGCGAAGAGACTTCCGTCAACTCCAATTCCTCGGAATCTCCGTTGTCGTACACGATCTTGAAAAAGCCAGTAGCCGCGTCGTATGCCTTTACCAAACCGAAGAACGTCCCGTGCCGTTGGAACTTCTTCTTCACCTGCCTGCCCACATACTCCATCCCCCAATTTCCGGGAAAAATCCTTAAAAAAAAAAGAAACCGGAGTTGAATTGAGAAAATGAAGAATTAGCAAGTGCGAGAAACGCCAGCAAATTGATGTGCATAAAGCCCTTTGGTAGAGAGAAAATGGTTGGGGGTGGGGTTGTTTCTCTCTCTAAAATGGGAAAAAGTTCGGTGTGCCGATGGTGTGAGGGAGTGGGGACTACATTAAGACACAGTACACACGAAATGTGAAGGGGCGAGCTACCCGTTTACGTGACACGGTTTCAAATAAATTCCAGGTACAACTAGCGAGGCGGAAAGTATTACTCTGATTTGTTGGATTTCATTTGCATTCTCCTTTTTCTTTTTGTTTGAACTATTACAGATTAAGATGAACTCTCTCCTTTTTTTCTTTTGAGCGTAAAAATGAATTCTTACAGTAAATAAATCGTATTTTTGAGTTGCTTTGCAATTAATCCCCATTTTAAGGAATAAGATTTTTCTAAAGTATTTGTTGTGGATTAGTGTAATCTTTTTACACTGATTTTGAAGATTTCTTGGTAATGAAAGACGTCAAAAATATCGTGGTCAAACAGAAAAAGACTAAAGTAGAATTCTATTTAGTGGGTGGATTTTATGGGTTTCTTTTTTCTTTTTTTTTTTTGGGGGTTGGAATCTATGTTCTTAAAACTGGATTTTCGGGTTAATTTTGACCTTTTCCACTAAAATAAATTTTGACTATTTACTTAAAACTGAATTCTCAGATATTATTGTTAAATTTTGACTCTTTTCATTGAGCAAGAACAACTTTTATTTAATATCTTGTCTATAAAATCATCGTTTCCTATTGTTTATATATGAAGGATTAAGTATGTCAATATTAAAATTGCACATGATTCGCATGCAGATAATGCACACCTGATAAATATGATTACAAATATTGATTTATTTTTGTTCTAAGAATGGGAAATTACATTTAATAGATCATATATCCCCATCAAGGATTCAAGGGATTGAATTTGGGGATAGATCCCCAAATACATATAGGAGTCACGCCAGTGGGAGTTGGGTGGGTTGGATCTTAGAATCGGGATCAACATTCTATTTCCCTAAGAGATAATACTCCAGTGGGAGTTGGGTGGGTTGGATCTTAGAATCGGGATCAACATTCTATTTCCCTAAGAGATAATACTCCAACTAGTTTTCATCAATTTTGTAATATAAGTGGGATGGCGGGGCGTCAAAAGACCTGTCTCTCGCAAGCCCAGCATATATCCTTAAGCTTTTTTTTTTTCTCACATAAAGTAACGCATAGTCGGACGTCGTGGGACTAATCCTCCGCCCCAACTGTTAGCGCACTAAGTGGTAGGAGGCTGGCTAAGGAGTTTTTTTCATTTACAAGAGCTGGAATCGAACTCTCAACCATTTGATTAAGAGACGAAGTGCTGAATCACTATGCCAATCCACTTGGTTAGATATACTTAGGCATTATACATATAATTACCTTTTATTATTTATTTATTTTCATGAATTTATTTAATTGTGGGTTGGGCCATACTATGAGTAGGAATTGTATTACTAATCCCTTTTGGGTTAGGATTAACCTTTAGGAATGTGTTATAGGGAAGAGATAAATATGAACTAATTCTTCTAAAAGAATTATTGAATTAGGAACTGATTTAGACTTTTGATCTTTATATATATAATGTAGAACTGTTGTAAAAAAGCAATATTGTATATTATAAATAAATAAACTATATCACAGAACAGCAATACTGTACATATTTATAAACAAATTATGACATAAGCATATATATATATATATAAACGATATTGTATATACAATAAACAAGCATGCTTCCTAGATTCCTTCACCAAAAATTGTTCCTACAGGAACCCCTATATATTTGCAAAAATATTGTTTTTTTAGTTTATAATAATATCATATCCTTTTAACCTTAGTGTTTTCTCGTGCGAATAACAAGAGAAGGAGCCTTTCACAGCTAGATCGTGAAGTTAGATTCGTTTATGAAGCAAAACCGTTTCAAGGGGTGTTCATCTGGATCCAGGAAAATCTGAAGGCTAAAATGGAATAGAAATCACAAATAAACTTAATAGAATTAGAATTTTAAAATCGAACTAAATCTAATTCAGTTTTGAATCTTCTAAATCGAATTGAACATGTTATTCATAAAGTAAAAATTTGACAAATAATCGAAAGATATTTTAGAAAAGACAAACACTCCTGTGAGCGCGCACGCTCACCATGCGCGCTCACATTAGAGTTGTTTTAATACAATAATTTAGTTTATTAATTATTAATTAGGATGTATTAATTATCAATTATAATTATTATTTTTAGTTAAAATTTATTATTTTCAATTAGGTTTTATTAATTCATTAAAGTTTATTAATTCTAATTAGGGTTTATTAATTCAAATTAGGGTTTACTAATTTTAGTTAAGGTTTATTAATTCATAATTAGAGTTTATTAATTTATAATTAGGGTTTATTAATTCAAAGTTAGGATTTATTATTCAAAATTAGGGTTTATTAATTCTAAAATTAGGGTTTATTAATTCAAAATTAGGTTTTATTAATTCAAAATAGGGTTTATTAATTCAAAATTAGGGTTTATTAATTCACAATTAGGGTTTATTATTCACAATTAGAGTTTATTAATTATTAATTCAAAATTAAGATATATTAATTCAAAATTATTATTTATTAATTTACAATTAAAGTTTATTAAATTAATTAATTTTAATTAGAATTGATTTAAACTAATTAATTAATTAATTAGGATTACTTAATTAACTAATTAATTAACTAATTAGAGGTGATCTCACTGTGCGCGGGCGCGCACAGGAGACCACCTCTTTAGAAAATTAACAATCAAGTCCAACAAAAGTAATTATAATTTGAACTTGTTTGTGATATATTTTTTGTTCAATTCAATTATTGAATTCAGTCGGCTTTGCTTTGAACTGTTGACTTTGATTGATTAACCATTTGCTCAAACATATCTAAAATTATTACTCATTTTTCAATTTACTTTTAAACGTTAACTTTGACAAATTAATACATACACTATGGACAAATTCAATATAATTGTCATAAATTTAACGTGAAAATACATGAGTAAAAATGAATTTTGCTAATACATGTTACAAAACTCAAATTCTAAATCTTTCTTTTTCATTTTTAGCATTGAAACGATATTGTTTTGAACTCATACATCATTCAAAGAATAATTTATATTGTTCAAATCCAGGCCAATGCTTCAATTCCAGAACCATGCATGTTTCACATCAATTCTTCACATTTAGAGGATAAAAAAAATAAGGTACCATCGAATGTATTTCGAGCATAACATGTCACCGCAACACAAATTTGAAAGATAATCAAATAAATAAAATAATCATAAGTTATTCACAAAAACTCTAGTACATCAATCCGCATTGTGTGAATGAATAAAAATATCATTTGTTCTGAAAAAAGTATCATTTACATGGAAAAAATATATCATTTATTTTTTACCTCATAATTAGAAAGTATTATTTACATTGAAAAAAATATCATTGAATAAAAGTATCAAAGTCGCACATGATGTCAATCCTAATCCTAAGTTATTTTGCTAACTCTGGAAACAACATAGTGGTTTATATATTAGAGAGATTTTGAAAATTCCACATTATAGTCGGCGAGATATGTTATCGAAATAACATGTCGTCATACAGCAAATTTAAAAACATTTCATATACCAAAAACTAACTTGACCACAAATAGCCCGGCCAATAGAATCACATGAAAGTTTAATGCTTCAATTCCAAAAACCATGTTCCACATCAATTTTCTTCTAATTTAAGAATAAAAATAAGACACCATCCGAATATATCTTGAGGAACATATCACCATAATACGAATTTAAAGGATGGTATAAGAAAACTAAAACCATAATAGGAAGAGGTCAATCACCTAATGCTTATGTAGAATTCTATAAAATTATTGAAGTCATTTACGATAGGAGGAAACCTCCTAAGCAATTCGTTTAGGGGGTGCAGTCCTCGTCGCCACATTGTCGATGACATCATGTAGTCCTGCTTGTAAATCATTGACGTCCTCATTAGTGAAATTATCATCCCAATCCTCATTGATTTCTTCCTCACCATGGTAGATCCATCGAGTGTATGAACTATCAATTCCCTCCATAATCAAATGAGCTTGAATAACTTCTATACTTTGACACATTGTATTGATACACTTATTGCAAGGGCATAAAGTTAAGCCCTTGGAATTTACATTTTGTCGGGCAACATCCATAAACTCCTTGACCCCTTGTATATACTCAAGAGATACTCGATTCCTGTTCTTTACCCATTGATGATCCATACTATTTCTACATATCATCCATCAACAAAAAAAATGAGTTCAATTTAGTTAGTGTCTACAAATCCTATTACAAATAGATAAAAAAAAATCATATAAAACAATAATTTAGTCATATAATTAGTCATTGTATAAAAGCAAATACAACTAGGCAATGAGAAACAGAGAAGACTTTTATACTTTAATTCTATTGATCACTAGAAGAAGTCTAGCATCGACTAGTTCAGTCCTAAAAGGTCTACCTGTGAGGAGAGGAAGGAAACTTTTCTATTAAACTTTTATATATGATCTTCGTCTAGAAACTCCATCAGCTGCGGGGTTTCCAACTTATTTTCTTTATTAAATTAAAAGGTCTCAACTCTCAAGATATTATAAATCAAAATTAAATCGACAATGAGTGTATATAACAAGTTCGATTAAATGTGTTTATCCTTCTATGGTTTAATTATGTATAACATTACACTGATATCTGATACTACCATTAATAAGGAACTTCTGATCTTTTTGTCTCACAAACTTAATGATCTAATAAGCCAATTTGATATATTAAGTGCAAGTGAAAAGGGGAAGAAATGTCATCGTACATGATAAATTATTTAGTACATGTCTCTTAATTAAGTTTGTCTCTCTACTGATCTTCTAAGTTTTAACATAATCATATATAATAATGCTATGATAAAACTTGCATAGATTACAAAAGATCATAAACAGAAATGCTAGCAAAATTTACTATAGCGTTAGCATTCATTATTAATTGCAAGGATCCAGACATATAGTGATCGACATTGCATATATATCTTCAATAATTAACAATATTGGTTCTGTCTTCAAGATTACCCTTAAGTCCTTAACCATCCTTATACAATCCAAACCAGAAAAGGCTGGCAAAACCTTGTGTGCATCTGTTCTAGTTAAATCTTGGTTGTGATGATAAATTTTAATTGAAGATTATTAAACCCTAATCAGGAATTAGTGGACCCAATGACCCATAATCCAGATGTATTGAAATGTGATTCAAAAGAGTCCCTACCATAGATTAATACAAACATTGAATTGAATGTAATAAACAAAAGAAGCTCACAATTTGAACAGCATATACATATATATTATTACATCTATATGTCATAACACAAATCCTTACCAGGATGAGAATAAGCCCAAGTTAACAACAGTGAATTGACGTAGGCGACAAATTATCTGGAAAAAAGAGTTAATTTGAGTAACGATGTGATTGAATGAGAATGAGTTTCAGTTTGAAGGTGTGAAGAAAAGTTGGAGAAGAAGAGATTGATCAGTTACGGAAATAGCGATTGGAAGAGTCCTCAAATGTGGAAAATCTAAAACAGATTTAATCACAACAGATCGATCGGGAACAGAACATCAATGTATTATTCCCCTTTTGGTTTTGTTTTATTTTTGTAAGTGGAGGAGAACACGTGTTAATTAGAAAATGATTGAAAAAATAATTTCGTTAATCAGAAAACATAATTACGTTCTAAAGTATTTTGGGTGTTCCCTGTTTCGTTCCTCACAAAAACTTATCACACCGTTTTATGGGTTAATATATGTTAGATGAATCGAGATATTCAAATCTAAACTTATACAATAACTTATTTATTTTTAAGCGTGTGATTATATTTAAATTCGAATCTTAAACAATTATGTGACTCATAAAATAATCTCACACAAGATTCTCCTAATTTTTGTTTTCGTTTCATCAATACTGATGAGAGTTAATAGATAAATCACCCTTTCAATATTGATTGCATTGTGCTCAATAAATTGATTTCATTTTTAAAGCTAGATCTTAACCGTTTTTGTGGTACCGGATAGTAGCGTTGGTTACCAAAAAACTAAGCAACACGACGTTGTTTCAGTTTAATATGGAAATTAAAAGTTCATGTCATTTTTTCCATTTACATATTCCACTTAATTTTGCAATTGCCAACATGACTGTCTGATAACGGGAATGTGTATAAAATTTAAATTTGACAACGAAAATCAATATATTTTGAAGATCATGCCAATATAGAAAGTGTATTCTATATTTTTGCCGAAAAAAACTGACAAACTATACATATAGTTTATGGTCATTTGTAGCTAATCTAATAATTTTAAATTTCCAACTAAAAAGATTGATATATGAATAATTATTAACCTCACATGGATAATTGGTAATTATGTATGGTTAGTAATACACACACACACACACACACACACACACACACACACACACACACATATATATATATATATATATATATATATATAGATTTATTTATTTTGCCCCATAAGCCTAACAAAGTTTAAAAGAAATTTGGTTAAATAAGGAAATGAAAATGAAAAATGAAATTAACGCCAAATAATAATGTGGCTACAAAGTTTGTCAAACTAGTTAGTTGTTAATAACTAGTAATTATATTAGTCATTACCATACCTAGAAAGCATGCATGGCTAATTTTGATTAGTTAGTCACATAAGTATAACATAATTTATAAGCAATTTGGTTAAATAGAAAACCCAAAAAATGACATTAAGGTCAAAATAAAAAAAATGCGAATAAAAGTTTTTCCTACACATTTTAAATGTAAACTATTAATTATTACTCATTTTCTACTATTTTGTGGATAAACTACCACAAATTATTATGTGTGGTAAAACTCACGTGACTAAAAATTTAATTTCTTATACCATTTTATTCTAAAATTTATCAAAGATAAAACCATACGTCTATTACAATTAGTGAAAATATCACAAAACAAAACATCGAAACCAAAATACATATATATTTGACATTAGTACTCGAAATTATTCAACCAATGCATTTGGAAGCGCAAAGTGGGCATCTTTATGCTTAATTTGTGCTTTGTAATCAAAAATCATTGTAAAATTATTTTAATTAAAATTAAATAACATACTATTTTTATTTTATCAATAAATAAACAATAAATACCACTAAAATTCATAAATTATAATTAATTCAAATACTTAAATATATGTACATTTTTAGTTGCGAGGATGGGGAGTGATTGAGATTTATACCATGGTCTCTCACCCTTATAGATGAGAGAAATATTATTGACCTACAATGCAAGTGGGTGAATAAATAGAATATATATTATCTTAATAATTAAATATGATAGGGTAAAAATTGAAAATATTATTTAATAATAACTTAGAATAATATGAACTAGAAAAATATATGAGACCCACCATTAACCAAACTTGGTTGGGTAGGTGATAATTATTAAAATAATTTGGACAAAATTTATTATCGAGTATTGGGTTACGGCTGAAGTTCCCCTCACGGGCGGAGCAGTAAAGCCAATAAGATAAGATAAAAAGACTTTATTCACCCTTTAAAAATGGCAATTTCTCTGACTTCCTCTTTCCGTTTTGAAATGCTGTCAACCTCTTTCTAGTTAGGAAGACTAGGTAGAGGTCTAACTTCTATGGGTGTCGGAGAATAATTTCCATTACATTAGTACAAGAATTTCCAAAAAATTTTATAAAGAATCAAAAGTACATAAATCGATACTAATATCCGAGTTTTGAAGATAGTAGTTAAATTAGATAAATATGAATCGAGGATCTTGTCATTTACATCGGGAAACATATATAAAGTCGATCAAATTTCAATCGAGTTGATATTTCATCTAATTTGAAAGTTAGTGCTAATAATACATTACACTGTTATTTCTCATCATCTTTTAAGCAAAAATATAAATGGTTCACTAGATTATAATGCGTATTAGATAAAATCCAAAATTTTGTATCCGAAATCTGACGGGTCAAAATTCATTACACGGTATTCATAGTCGGATTTAAACTCATATTTGACACAATTGGTGTTTGATAGTATTTTAATTCAAATCTTATCAGATTCGATCATCTCCCATTAGATGCTCATTGATAAATATCTACAAAACTAATTAAACTGATTGATCAACAATAGTACCCAACTACAAGTTGTATTCCATCCAAAAAGAATGAAAAAAGAACATGCATGACAACCCCCCACCCCCAACAACATATTAATGGCTTGATGATTGATGGAGGCAGCCACCATCTACTCATACTCATCCATAGTATGAAAAGTCCATCCAAAACCCAAGCCCCAAAAAAGAGAAAATAAAGAGATATGGTAGTTGGTATAGAAATCAGTTATGCAAGTTGATGTCACAAACCACAAATTTATGGTGAGATAAGAATTACATTTATGTAAGAAACGCAAACAGGGCATGTGATTGCACATGTTGATGGGCTCTCCTATCACACTATGTTTCTGTTGGCACATGGATGATAAGCCATATCCCCGATACTCTTCTTCCCATTTTTATCATTGCTTATGCAATTCAACACCCTAATTCAAATAGTTAGGGATTTTGTTTAAAGTAAATGAGTGATTGGATGTGATAATGTTTCAGTATGAGAGTAGGATTTTCTATCATATATGTTGTAATGTGCAAACTTATATGATTGTCTATATATGTGGTTGTGCCTTTTCGTATGACAAAAACTTGGGTGAGCGCATTGGGTGAGTGCATGATGCGCTCACCCAAGTATATATTATATTATATATTATATATTAATTATAATTATAGTGATTAAAAATTATATTTTTAATTTTTAATTATAATTTATTAATTTAAAATTATAGTTATTATTCAAAATTAGGATTTATTAATTCACAATTGAGATTTATTAATCCACAATTAAGATTTATTATTCAAAATTAAAGTTTATTAATTCCAATAGGCTTTATTATTTCAAAATTAAGATTTATTAATTCACAATTAGAGTTTACTAATCCATAATTAGAGTTTATTAATTTCAATTAGATTTTATTAATTTAAAATTAAGATTTATTAATTTAAAATTATTATTAATTAATTCATGATTTATTTGTTTACAATTAAGGTTTATTAAATTTATTAATTTTTAATTAAAATTAATTTAATAATAATTAATCAACTAAATAACTAATTAATTAATTAAAAAATTAATTAAGGTGGTCTCACTGTGCACCAAGCCCGCATAGGAGACCACCCCTTTTCGTATTGAAAAACTATAGTAACTCTCTATATTTAGGTTACGGTAGTAGTGTTTGAATAGACTACTTCGATAATTATTGTTTCTCTCCTTTTATCCTCAGATACTTAGACCTAGTAGGTAAATTGAAGGTGTATTAATACCTACTTTCGTAATCTTTGAGATGAGATGAGGTTGAGAACAAAGTAGATTCAGTATAAGTAATAATTGAAATGTGACGAAGATAATAAATAATCATATAGATTGAGAGTATCAAATCCTATCGAAATCTGACTCACTGATATTCGAGAAGATATATCACTAAAACTCGGATGATATGTTGTACCTTTAAATAATATTGTTTGACATAAATAGACACCAAACGCCTGCGTAATCTTTAAAAAAGGTTTGATTCGATTCACCGTGACGCTCTTTAAAAATTCTGTATTAAATTGATAAAAAAACCAAAATTAGAAACATTAAGGGATTAAAATCCTCAATCCTCTATCCTCACTAGATTTCTCTCATACTTTAGTAATACATAAAACTTTATCTCCAAAATTAGAATGAGTCGGAAATTAGCTTCCATCTAATTTGAGGATCATTATTTGAATAGAGTTAATATTATATATCTCATCCGAGTTTGAAGGAAGATTATGATATTACTATCCAATAAATGGTGCTCAACTTAGTTTACCGTGTAATTATGATGGAGAAGCCAGATCATTAGCACGATAATTCACCAATTAATGATGAAATTTAATTTAGTCACTTAAGGGAATCCATAGAATGTTTATAGAGACAAGACAACTTCCACAAATCATTCCCTCTCCGCTATAATCTACAGCCATGTACTTGTGCTTTATATTCAAGATTCAAGAGGTTCGGATGAGGGGCAATTTGGTCACTTCGAATGGATCAAATATTGCTTTATGTCCCATGCTGATACTAGTATAACAATCAGGTGCCAGTGCCAACATGTCCACTACAAGATTGAGATGAACACATTTAACCCCCAAAATCTCTATATATACCACTCTATTTCTTCATTGCTGCAAACACCTCAATTTTCCTCATTAAGCTTATGATGATACCATGTTTATTTGATTATTATGATGACTTATTTGGCTCTACTAATTTCATTATCTATAACTCCAAGTAATCAAATGCATGCCTAGGATTCAAATTCTGAAAAGATAACAAATTTAAGATTGTATTGTTGGATTATTGTGTAGGCTTCTAGCACCAAGCTACCAGCTTCTCAAATGCATCCACAGGGGAACTTCCATGTAAAACCAAAAACCTATCATTCGCTTTTATCTTTATTTTCGAAAGATATTTTTTCCCTCAATAATGTTTTTCTAAACTCCTCTTGCTGCAGTATGGTCAAAGTGAAGGGAGCTCCCGCCCTCAAGGTGAGTACCGGACCCATAAATAAACATACACACATCAAAAATAGCAACAAAATTGAGTTGTAATCAATAAAATTTCAAGAAAATCTGACCTATTATGTCCATGCAGTTGCCTAAAAGATCTGCAAAATGAAGAAGATCAGATTAGATAGCTGTATATGCACTGCAGCACTGTATTGAGAGTAACGGCTGAATGTTTACGTTTGGCAGAGTGCGCGCCAAGATGCACCAACAGATGCTCAAAGACGGCTTTCAAGAAGCCATGCATGTTCTTCTGCCAGAAATGCTGCGCCAAGTGCTTGTGTGTGCCCCCCCGGCACATACGGGAACAAGCAAGTGTGCCCCTGCTACAACAACTGGAAGACCAAAAGGGGTGGCCCCAAATGCCCATGACTTGCTCATGTCGTGAGTCTCTTGTTAATTTCCTATGCAACTTTGTCTTAACATAATACTAAACTAGTTTCCTATTTGCTTGATCTATGTCTGGTCCTATATTAAGCAGTAATATAATTTGGGAGAGCAACTTCAAGCAATTTCTGCTAATCTAAAAAAATATAGTTTTCCTTTTTCTTATTTGAGTTTTTTTCTCAGCACAAAACAAATGTAAAAGAGCAAGTCAAAATAAATGAAATATGGGATGATGAGATGGGAAGCATAAGCATAGGCAAACAACCGTCTGAATTTCAGCTATATCTACAAAAACTGTGAGCAAACAATGAAAACAGAAATAGTAAAACACTACAAAAAACTCTACATCTAATCAGACAGTATGTTTCTTCCTCTACGAATGAACTACGCAGTAGAATAAGGCGAATCAACATAGATTTCACCTTCTATTTCTCCATGCCGATACTGAGAGAAGGGGCCGATCTTGCCAGCAAATCACCACGCAACCGTTGTCTTCTTTGATCTTATAACCATCACAGTTATAACTCTGCAGCAATCTCTTCGCCTGCAGCATTGCATAATAGCTTAATGGAATGTTTCCAAAACCAGCTAACTCGAATCTTTGATTCCACTTCTCAAGCCTTTCATGCCTCTGCTTCCTTTCAATTCCCTCACACGCTATAATATTCTTGATCTCCTTACCAAATAGCATCTTCTCCATCTTCAATCTCTCGAGCGACGCTCTTGGCAACGCAGACTCCAAGCAATCAAACAGAGCAGCATAGAAGTACAATGACTCTGACAGCCTCTCCATCAAGCTCTTCCCATTGTGATCAGAGTCTTGCTCTGTCACCACCATAACTTTGGGAGACAGACCCCATAAAGCACTAAGATAACCATCAATCTTAGGCAAGGAGGGGACAGCGGGTGAGGGCATCGAAGACAGTGGTGACGAAGAGGCAGAATCAGTACTCGGACTATAACCATTAACCATATCCTTCTCAAGCAACTCACCTAACGTCCCTTGATTCATCTGTGCAGCCCTTTGCAGGTGCACACCCATGCCCACACCTTTCATAGGTGCCAAGGGGGACCTGTTCCCACCGGCATCACAAGCCAGCAGAGTATGCAGCTGCATTATCGAGCTAATTGCTAGTGCCTCCCCTGTTTTCACCCGTAGCTTCTCAACATCAAGATCTTCTGATTTGCTCACAACGGGGTTGAACTGAAACGGTAAGTCCAATTTCTCGGCCTCCTCAATCAAGACATGAGCAGTCTGCTCCAACACCTCCCTCTTCTGATGGATCCCCGTGATCCTCAGATGTGGCGGCCCCTCAGGCCGAGCACTCAGGTCTCGGATGAGGGCACACCACTGCGTGGGCTCAGTCGCGTTCAAGTCAATCACATGAACCATCTTCTCCCCTTCCATGGCCTCAATAATGGCCTGGTTACTAATCACAAATGCCACCTTCATAAAAGGCAAGAACTCGAAAAACATCTTGCTAACATGGATTTCTTCAGCCACAACGGATAATCTAGTCGAACGAAAGGCCTTGTAAACACCCGGCCAGGCTCTAAGGATCCTATCAGCAAGAGCCTCCGAGAAATAGGAAGCTATTCGCTGCATTGTATCGCCGTCAGGCGACGCAAGATGAGAGATTTGATCAAGGGCTATGTTTGCATTCTCAAGGCTGCCTGATGCAACGTGGTTTGCGCAAGTGATTAGCAAATGAATTAGGTATAATCCTCTCTCTTCAGGTTTGAGGTCCTTGAGCCATGGATAAGGTGACATTAAGCTAGGCGGCGACGACGACGACATCGTCGGAAACATTTGCAGCGGAGATGAAGTAACAGATGAAGATCCGTCTTCTTGAAACATTAGAGCAAAAACAAGCTTTTATGCTTCCGAGTAAAAGTTTAGGAATTGAATTAACGAAAATTCCTGAAAGAAGGCGAAATCATGCATATGAATTCAGTAAGTTGAGGTGTTTTGGGAATTAGAGGTTAAGACATAGCAAAAAAATCAAGTAAAGCATGAAAACAGAGCAAGGTTATTCGATTCTGAAACATGTGCGAATTTGAAGAACTCACCAATTAAGCCAAGATTTGTCAATTGTTTGTGGGTTTTGGAATTCAGAAGAAACCCAAGAAAAGCTCGATGCAAGCTCCCGGAACTAGCTCGGAGGCATGAAGCTTCGGTCTTATAGTTCTTTGTGGTGGAGAGAGAGAGGTTTTGGAATCGGTGGGATTTAAGGAGAGAGAGAGAGAAGGATTAGTCAGTGTTGGAGGATTTGTTAGATGGCAGCGTTGTGGAGTAAACGTAAGAGAGGATTTTGTCGCGAGTGTGGCGTTACCTGTTGAAGGAATATGGAATTTGTGAGAAGAAGTGCCCATTTTTTGAATTTTGTTCCCATTCTTTGTCTGTCTACGATATCTCTCGTCATTTTCTCTCTCTTTTCACACTAGCTATCAGTAGCCCCCCCCGCCCCCCTTCCCCTACGCCCACTAGCCTACGACTACTCCTCTCTCTCCAGAAGAATTACTTGGGCTTTGGAAATTCCTGCCATATTTCTCTTTTTCCTTGAAAAGATAGAAAAAAGTTATAGGAAAACCTTGTTCTTGTTCGACTTTTCCAGTATTTCAGCGAGGATCCCCTAACATTACACGTCTGTCATCTAAATGATCTCCATCTATCTGATTAATCTCGACTTATAAGACAGTTGATATAAATTTTTTGTACTTTTTCAATACTCTTTCCGGTCTTAATTGTTTGTTCTAATGAATTGAGTATCGTATTAAGGGTTCATGGATTTCGCTATATTTTTAAATTATATATTCATTCCATCCCCAAAATATGTTACTGAGAATCTTCAATACGAATTTTAATAAAAGTTATTGAGTGATAAAATATATAAATAAATAGTGATGCTTAATATCGTTAGTTTGATCTGTATTTGTATTAATTCGCCCTTTTATTTTAGTAGTTTTTTCTTCGGCAAATTGCCTGTTATTAAGATAATAAATAAAGATAATGATGGTCATGAGTGATAAAATGTGTAAATAAAATATGTTGTCGAGGATAATAAATAATGAGTATTTTGTATGACAATTTTTATAAATAAAAGGAGAACAAATTTGAAGGACTTATAACAAAAGGAAATTACGAACTCTAATTCTATCTCATCGCATATTTCACACTATAAATCTTATAGGTTCTATTTAGGATTTAGGCTTTAACTTGTATGCTTGCTGCCAACCCTTACCATAAACAGAATACCAACCGTGAAAAATAGCTAAACTAACATTGATATTTGATTGGGGGAAGTGGTGACATTTTTTAAGATATTCAAATTTATAATGTACTTTAATTTCAACCTAGTCTGCTTTATTATTGTGCCATAGATTGGCGAAATCATTTCCATTTTCATTGCTTAGTGTAACGCATGCTATTCAAAGTTGATTCTGATTTTTTTTAGGGGGAAGGTAAAACTTTCATTAGTAGACCTAGAAATCATACAATGGATTGCCAGATAGATAATTCTATAATTATTTTGAGACACTTGACACATTCAGAATTCTATTTAGACAAGAAAACTGAGTGACCTTTTTTCGTGTTTTCGCTATGAATTAATAATTATATTTGACAGTTAGTCCAATAGATTTGCTGGAAAACTTGATAATCTTTTCAAATCTAACCAAGCTCATTTTAGAAGAGATTTTGCATCCATCTAAAGTTCGAAGCATCCATTTCTTGAAGTCACATCATGAAGAATTTTTTTTGAAAGATGGACTACACAGAATTGTCACATTCTAGGACTCTTGTTTTCTAATTGCTTTGGCAGGATCAACAAGAAATTGACTCTCTCTCTCTCTCTCTCTCTCTCACACACACACACACACACAAAAACACAAACACAAACATAAACAGAAACAGAGAGAGTGACCCTTATGTCTGTGTTTTGAATTAGGAACCACTTTTTAATATGGTATGTTTGTCATGACATAAGGTGGAAGGGGAATCAAGGGGTGCCTAAAGTGTTGAATATTCTTGAAGCATCACTAAGTTCCAAACATGACCTAACAGCCAAACAATGTGCCATCAGTAGTTTGTGAATTGCAAGAAATTCTCATACATACTTCCAACTACTGTTTTTGTTTCTCATGCACCTTCAAATTGGTATTATCGGCTCTTTTAACCAACCATCCAAAACTATACATCACATATTGTAGGATTTTCCACTCATCCCATCACGCCCCTTTTCACCCCTTCAAGTAAATTCAGATTTTTTTCCATAAAGAATATAGGACAATAAAGTCTCTACAAACTTCATACATTTTTTTAAACAAAGCGATGATATCAAAATCTTAATAGTGAATTATATTTTGTTACATAAACTATATACAGTTGCTTTATACTTCAATACTTATTTATTACCCTAAAAGAGATACCCTTTTACAGTATTCGCCATCTCAAAGTATGCTGAACTTGTAATTTGCAAAACCAATCGTAACTTTTTTTTTTTCTTTTCTTGTCACAAGAACCCTAAAATTTTGAGGGGCATCTTTGTCACTCATTTCACGAGGGACACATATGATGTTGCCATTGACAACTTGTATGTAGGATTTTTTTCATTTATATTTTTTTTACTTGGAGGATGGAGAGATCATGATTCATAATCTCTCCTTATAAAGGGAATGTAACCAGCAAAAAATAAATAAATAGCAAAGTGTAAAAAAGGTTATAATATAATTACAAGTTCATAATCTTGTTTGTAAAATCTGGAAACATAGTCAGCAATAATCAGCCTATGACTAAAACTGTCTGAAAGTTTATGATATGTTCTTGATCGACGATCTGGTCGTGAAAAACCTCCTTCAAAGGTTCTCAACAATAATAAAATATAAAATAAAAAGGAAAGAAAGATGAAGAAGAAGGAAATCTTTAAAGGAAATCTTGAAAGAACAGGGGGCTGTTTGTATTAAATTTATAATGGCCTGTGCATAACACGAGTCTTTAGATATATGAATGAGATAATCGCAATAAAATCTACAAGCAATGCACAACTGAAACAAATGAGGAACAGAGTAAGAAATCTGGAAAGCTTCACGATTTTCAAGTCATTGTGGAGTTGTTGGCTTCTCCAACTGGCCTCACATCTGCACCGTTAGGTACCTAAACCAAGAAATTCAAAAGTTGGTTAGCGCTTTAGTAGCTATTGTTCTTGTTGAGCCTACTACCATTTCGGACAGTATCTAGAAAATAACTACAACCTGCAAACAAGTACAATATGGATGTTCAGTTGTTTTGACTTAATAACTCTTCTTGGCAGAAACTACTTGCAATATACAGGTATCGATCAAAACGGGTGTATCAATCAGCATTTCACAAAGTTTTTATAGAGTGCTAGTGCATGTAATGACTAATGAGTTAGGATGGCTAAGTGATTGTCCTTGAGGAGATACGGATACCTAATCCTCGACTGCTAGTATTTACAACGAGAAATTGTCTATCTTACATAGTAAGTAATAAGAGGGTGGAACAAAATTATAGGGTTCATTCATGTATTCTTGCACTCAGATTACAGATAAATGAAAATTTTGCAGAATTGAACTACAAGATATATTCTACAATTAAATAGTACGAACATTGAACGATAAAACTCACCTTTACAACTTTTTGGCGCAGCTGAGAGAGAGAGACGGCAATCTGAGCACCTAGGCGTGCATTATTTTTCACAAGAGCAATGTCTAATATTCTATTAAGGAAAATCATATGATGAAATGAAACTTGGCAGTTAAAGACAGCTATAAATCTTTGAGTAGTGAAGGTAGTTTGCATCATGTTAGGCGCAGTTGAATACTAATGATAGCATATTTTAGCCTATATTTATCAGTATATCTGGTTATGAAGATAACGGAATTTGACAAAGAATACTTGCAGTGAGGGAGGCTCCCCCAGTCAGCTCATTCACTCGAGCAAGTAAAAACGGAGTTTCACTGCTGCCAGTAATATTCTGCTCCCTGTATCACACCTCTAGTCCATTAACATCAATTTGTTGAGAATAGAATGAATAAGAAATTAACATTTAAACTAGATAAAGATATTTCACAGAAAAGACAAACACAAACAGACTACCGAGCTTCCTTAAGAGCTTTCTGTATTGCTGACTCGATTAAGTTTCCCGAAGCAGAGTGTTCGCTTGGAATAGGGACTGATATAAGAATTCCAGTCCTCAGCATAAGACTATTGTGTGCTTCTGGGAAGTTAGAGAACATCAAATCAGCCTGGTGACAAAAAATAAAGAGATAACAATGAGACAAAATTAGAAACCACACCTATAAGTCGAGCACACTCCTCGGGTGAGTCAACACGACAAGGTGCCTGTACATTTTGGCAAACATCACTAGCAGATTAAAGAATGAGTTAACAACTTAAGAGACCAGAAATAGTCGTACGAATACTCATACAGCTGAAAATTGATAAACGACATTAGGATTCTATCAAAAGCAGCACCTTAAGTTTCCACGACTCACCAAGACACACATATAATGTTGCATGGAATGGCCTAGAATGGAGGTTCTGTCAGAGACCCACTACGTTTTTTGAATTTGACCAATAACATGGACCACAGAACAGTAAACGGGGATGAGGCAAATTCATTAGGAATGCTTTAGTCTTTCATTTGAGTTAAACAACTTCTTATATGAAGAGATGTATGAGGTAATTATAAATGACAAAAGGGCATTGTCACTTAACATGCTGATCCATGTAAAGTTTTGACATATTTAATCAGAATTAGGCTTGAAGGGCTTTGAACCTTTCTGGCAGAGCTGTAAGCTGTACTTGTAATGATAATAACATTCAGTTTGATATATGAGAGGAGCTACCTTGCAGCCACTCTTTTCAGTGAAGAAGGCAGGGAACTCACTGGTCTGATATGCAGCAGCACAAACTCCTTGAGTTTCCTGTAATCCATCAAAGGATTATACTTTATACATCAGTTCACAGACACTTGTACGAAACGGTTTAGTGGACCAAAATTCGTGAAATATCCGAGAAATACTGGGTAGTATTATCTCTGAGTCTTTGACAGTGATAGAGTAAGACTTATGAAATCATACAACATTTTACTTTTAAAGTATTACTTGGATCTTTTGTCCATGATGTTAGCTTGTGAGTTCATCTTACTAGAGTCCTACTAAATACTGATAATCATACAGGATTTAATGGACGGTTACCAAATATTCCAACGTTCTAGGAATATCTAATATTGATTTCACACCAGCAGAAATTACAGCAACAGGTGTCCTTCCCAACTCCACGAGATCAGAAGAAATATCCATAGCTGTAACATTTCGAAAAATATACATATTTCATCAGCTAATCAATATTAACACTTTATTCAGTTGCATGCAAGTTAGGAGAACACTTTGGCCTGCAAGGACCTAAACAACAGTAGTATTTTCTTTTATATATATATATATAGGGAGTGGATCAAATGAGAACCACATATTTTTTGCGAACTCCGTGAACCATGCATAAGGCGTTGACGTTGAAGATGATGCACAAAGCGGTATAAAGTTGTGCATAACGAAAACTTTCTAAAATTATTTTGTTGTACAACAATTTTAGAAAGTTTTCGTTATGCTCAACTTTATATCTTGTTTTGTGCATTATCTTCAACGTCTTATCTTATGCATGGTCTCAAGTTCTCAAAAAGATGAATTCTATATGGATCCAATATATATATATATATAATATATAAAGGTATAAACCTTTTTATTGTGATAACGAAAACTTTCTAAAATTGTTGTACAACAAAATAATTTTAGAAAGTTTTCGGGATCACAACAATTTTGGATTCATTATACCGCGCGTTTCATGCATCATCTCAACGTCTTATACATGGTTCGCAAAAAGATATGGTTCTCATTTGATCACTATATATATATATATATATATATATATAGGGGTTGGATCAATGAACAACAAAATAATTTTAGAAAGATTTATCTTTTGAGAACTTATATATATATATATATATATATATATATAGGGGTTGGATCGTGAGAACTATGCACACATATAAAAGTTGATAAACAAAATCTATAAAGTTGTGCACAACTAAAACATTCTAAAACTTTCTAAAATTGTTGCACAACAAAATAATTTTAGAAAGTTCTCGTTATGCACAACTTTACACCGTAATATGCATCACCTTACATATATTATGCATAGTTCGCAGAGTTCGCAAAAAGATGTATTTCTCATTTGATCTACTCTCTCTATATATATATATTTATATATAAATTTTAAATCAGACAATTGTAACACAACCCTGAGTCATAATAAATTGATATGAGTCAACTTTCTCCCCAGAAAATACCCATAAAAATCTTTATGTGGTCAAGTTAAGGAACAAAAATCCTAGCACAACAAACTCAGCAAAGTTCCACTGATCTACTAGGCAGTCAAATCCGGAGACTCTCAGCAATTAAAATATGATAAGATGATCATTATTAGTTCCCAAAAGAAAAGATTGGTCACCTTGATCACAAACTTCTACTTCTTACAAGGAAACTATGTCCCAGTCTCTTTAAATTCCTAGATTTTGAGACTAAAGCAAGTTTTTGTTGAACTAAACTTGACACCAGAGCAAAATAACAATGCGAACTTCATGAATCTATCGAAAGCACTAATCATTATGGGAAGAGGTATCCAGCTCAAAGCCAGTACTATTGTAATTTTATTCTGATATCTATAAAAAATATTTGATGATAATCCATCCAACCCACATTTATATGAAATTTTGATCAAACAAGCATCAGTTCAAGAGCATAATGCATTTTATTTAACATCTTCAATGTAATACTAGATTAAGCAGTACATATAGAACTTACTACTCTCTCCATGTCTATGAACTCCCCCAATACCACCTGTAACAAATATTGGGATCCCAACCTGCACAGTGAGAGTGTAGACAGTTTACAATTTAAGTTTTATTTGGAAGAAGAAAAGAATCACAAAATTTGAATAAGCATGGTATGATTACCATGGATGCAAAAAACATTGTTGCTGAAACAGTAGTGGCACCATTCCCTCCTGTAGCTACCTGGAAAAGGTACCGATAATCAGGTTTAAATTGTATATGCTAGCTTAGGATATGGAGAAAAAGATCTGTTTCTACAGATGCAACATATGTCACAAAAAAGTTTTGCAAGCCAGAATTTTATTCCAGATGGCTAAAATAAATAATTTTTGAGGCATAAATATTTTTTCAGTAACATTACAATGGGCTACGCTAGCAAATTCTTGGAATTCGCCTATGGTTCCACCAAAATGGCAAGCCAAAGTTATTAGAGGAGTCTATTGAACCATCTTATAAATTTTAATATTTCCATTTTCCAAAGAAAAGATACAGTTAAGTTTTCTCCATTGGAGACATGAGGTTCTCATTGCATTCTGTCCTATGCAAAACCACCGGTGAATATTTCTCCCAAGGCGGCTCCACTTTATCACTATAACATGCTGTTAATATTCTATTTAACCCACTTACTAACCTCTAAAGTTGCATTTCCCAACCAATGTGGAAGATTACATTTTTAAAATGGAAAACCTTGAAGGAGTTCCTCACAAACTTTTTGAGTTTGACATTTTCAAAGTTGTATGATAAAGATTCGGCTCTACTTTTGTGCAGCCAAAATGATAACACTGCAAACATTTTTAGCTTAAACAATCAAAGGCCATGGACATGTAATATTAACTCGGCATTAAATACTCACAACATGTGCAATGTCCCTGCGAGCTGTCTTCGAGCTTTTCTTCCTAGAATAGCGAGCCTTTCAAGTTCTTCTGGAGATAAACCTTAGAATAATGTTACACATTAGGCATTCTCTACCATTTATTTTTTGATATGATTCGGTTATGAAACAAATTGACACAAATTTTACCAGAAAGAAAAGGATTAGGGAAAAAAGACACACAATTTGAGATTTCATGGAAGGCTGGAGAATAGATGCCACAATCCCTAGAAAAGTCAAGTAAGAGGTGAAATACTCCTTGACCAAACCATTTACCATTAAAATTTTATATTTTATCAGTAGCTGTGAGGATCATCAATTCACCAAGTTGATTGACACTTAATTCCTTAATTAAAAGGGGGAAAACACTCTATCTGTAGAATGAAAACTTTAAAAAGGTCTATAAATTATAATACGGGGAAATTTAATCTTCTATCCAGTTCTTACTCAAACACAGTATGTCTGTCTAGACAACATTAGGAAGGTGAATATCCACTAGAGCACAAGAAGACAATGAGGATAATATGGTCATCATATATTAACATCTGAACTCAAATTACAAAATTTGTAAAATTCTGTCAATTCCCTGATAAACGTCTTTAAATAATACCATAATCTGTTGGTGTAGATGATTTTTCACTTTGGATCCTTTTAACCTTACATCAGTTTTGGGGTTAGCTCACCCTCTGTGGGTTTCAACTTGCAATCCTCTATATATTCTTTCATGAATAAAACTTAGTTTTGTATATAGAAACTTAATGTTACTATTTCAATATTGAATCAAAGAACAAACAAGAAACAAAGTCGATGCAAAGAAAAGGGAAAAACAAGGTCGTGGACAGAACACCTACCTATGCAAGGTACACCATCCAAAATAGCAATAGTGGCAGGTTCAGCTCCATTCTGTGTTACTATGGCCTCCACCTCTTTAGCTGTCTCCAAATTCTGAGGATATGGCATTCCTATGACAACATATATAAAGGGGGTGACTGGCATTCAATTTTCAATTATGAACAACGAAATTTATATCACATAATCAGCAAGTGCAAAAATAAGACATCCTGGTACCCCTAAACAACATTGCAAACACCCAAAATTAAGATAATTTTATTAATGGGTAATTTGGTACAATACATGATTGAAGTATGTCTAACTTGGTCTTCAATCACATCATAAAAACAGAGAAATCGAAAACCAATCACATCGTAAAGAAATAGGAGAAACCAAAAAGTAAATAATATAAGGCCAAAAGAAACGACTATTAACAGTTATCACTAATAAGCTCAAACATCCACAATCAAACCAAAGATGCATTCCAAAAAGAATTCAGAAATACATGCAATACTACAAAAACTTCACTATAACCACTATCTTCGCAACTGGCTTTGAAGTCCCTCGTCATAATTGAAATTTCCAAAACCAACCACGAAGAATGAAAGCAATATGCCGATCACCCTCATTTAGTTATAGTAGTACTATCAATCCACAATACAACAGAAACTCTCAAAAATTAATAATGACAAATTTTCTCCACGGCGCGTCTTACCATGAGAAATTATTGTAGATTCAAGAGCAACCACCGGTTTCCCAAGTGACAGAGCTTCTGAAACTCCTCGGGATATCTTAACTATCCCTTCACCCTAAATAAACAGCTTATTCATCATTCAAACAATAAATTTTATATATAAAAATAATCAGCAATGATCGACTTAGAAAGAAACTTTGAAACGCCAAAACTGGGGAATTAAGTTGTTGTTGATCCATTTGAGAAGTAGAAATAGTATGTACCTTTGGAGTGGGAATATCTGGGCTTATATGTTTGTGGAGGTTGGTGATTCTGGAGAGAGCCCAAGACGCCATTTCTATTCTCTTTCACTGCTTTGCTACAACTGTATATTTGAGAGAGACTTTTTATTTTGAGTTGTGAGAGAGACTTATTTTTTTTTTCATTAAATACATAAATTTTAAATATAGTCGAACTCCGAATTTTTGGTGTCAGATATTAACTTAGCTATAACTAGTCCAACACACATTTGTGAGAGAGACTTATTTTTTCGTTTTTGAAGGGTGTGATGTGAAAGAGACTTCTTCATTTGGCAGAGAACCCTGAAATTTGAACCTAGTCTTAATTTACTCATGAAACTTACTTGCTTAGTATTTTTTTTATGAGTAATTCACTGTAAATTCACTAATTATTAATAAATAAACTGTAAATTTAAAAATATTTATTATTATGATTTATTATTCCATTATTAGAATATATATTTTGTTTTAAACTTCAACCTTTTAACAGTAAATATAAATAAGATCAACATTTAATTTTATAATAAAAATATTATTCAATAATTTAATAGTAAAAGTTTCTTTGTGTAAAAATGACAGTGTTTGATTGAGGTATTATACTTATATATATATGTAGATAGGGTTGGGTTCTCGTAGGATCTTATTAGATAGTATGTAGACTCAATCTCGACCACATTTTGAACACGCCACCACGGTGACACGGTGGTCATTTTCTTTCTTTTCTTTTAATTTTCGCAGGGGAAATGGGAAGAAACAAATCGCCTTTCTTCTCCTCCTCGGCGGCGAACGGACCTTGGGAGCGAGACGACGCTTGGAGGCAGACCGATGACGACGCGGCGACGACGGCCACGGTGACGGCAACTCCAAGCGAATAGCGGCAACAAGATACACAAACAACTACAAGCATGATTTTGAAAGAAAGAAAAGAAGAAAAATTTGATGAACAAAATTGATGAATTTTGAGAAAAAATAGAAGATGAATTTGATAGATGATTAAAGAATCGAGAAAGATGGTGGTTATGACGATGGTTCACGTAATTCGCCGATAATCGATGAAAGAGGCAGCGAAATTGTTAGAGAATGATGGATGAGAGATTTTGAAATTGAAAATCATAAAAATTAGAGAATGATGGATGAGAGATTTGTGTCGAAAATCATAAAAACGCTGCTCACCGCATGAACAAAACATGAAACGCATGTATTCACGAAACGAAACATGCATTTAACTTAAGCACGTTCATGCATTGATCAAAACATGTCCATGCATTTAACAAAACATGTTCATGCAACCGCCAAACTAAAAGCCGAAATCGTATTCTCTGAAAGCAAAATCTCAGATTTAACGGCAGTCCGTTCATGATCGAACCTTGAACAAAACATGCAGCCATGCATTTAACAAAACATGTTCATGCATTTAACAAAAGATCGCTCACGACTAAACACGCTCATGCATTTAACAAAACATGTCCATGAATGCAATAGCAACGATGTCGTAGAATATTTACAAGCAGTACTCATCGTATTGAAAATTAAAGCGTAAAGCAGTCCATATGTGAAAACTAAGGCGAGCGACGGAGAGCGGCCAGATCTAAAATCTTCATCTAGATCCTCTAATAAGCTAGATCAGGCCTCAGTCTTAAATCTTACTCCGTCTACAACCAATACAACGATGGTGGCTCTCTTCTGCTATGGTCGTTCGTTCAAAATGGTTTCCGAAGAATTTTTATTTACTGTTTGGTTTACATTTGGGAAGCGATATTGTTTTGTTTTGAAGTAAAACGTGCAATACTATTTTGCGAGCTAGTGGCAAAAGTGCCATAATGCCGCTTTGATGTCGCGAGAAAGCAGCAGCATAAGTTGCGAATGCAGTCTTAGGCGCTGCCAGCAGAAATAGGCGGCGGCGCACGGCGCGGCACGCCACTTTATGTTTCCACGATGCGCAGCTTGATAATCTGTCGATTTGGTAGGATAATTTTTGGTCGTATAGTGTATTCTTAGAACCGAGGATCTTGTTTTGTTAATACCCTTCGATTGGAACATTTACGAAAAAGCGTAAAAACGCGGGCCAGGCGATACTATTTATATTTGCCGCCTTTAAATATATATAATTATAATACATACAGAATTAATGGCGCCGCCAGCCAGCGCTTGCCGCCGCTTTAAGCGCGAGCTTCCAATCACATGCATTATTTACATTCAACTGCATGCATTTTTTCAATTCAATGCATTATCCAGGTTCAATTAAATGCATTATTTGTTTTTCATAATTACATAACAAATCAAATTACTAATCTACCCTTAATGAAGCGAAAATCAGCGAAATTAAGCTTAAAAAATCCGAAAAAATCTGAACCATTGGATCTATGAGATGAGTGGATGAGATTGAGTACTACATACTATCTCTGGCTTAGGTACTATTTGATCTCTCCTCTATATAGATAAATTTATAGTTGTGGTATAGATATAAATAAAATTATCTGATGCAATATTAACAAAATTTATCAATGTGTTCAAGTGGTTAAGGAAGCACGTTTTGAATTTTTTGTGTTGTTACCAACCTATATTTGAAGAGGTGGTCTCTTATGCGGACGTCCGTATGTGCGGATAATGATATTTTTCTTCAGTAAAAATGATATTTTTCTTCAATATAAATTGTACTTTCAAATTAAAATATAAAAAATAAATGATACATATTTCAATATAAATAATATTTTGGTTAAAAATAAATTATATTTTTATGCATCAACACCACATGGACGAATGCACAAGAATTTTGTGATATTTGAATCATAGTTTCAACAAATCACCACTCTTTTAGTTTGCAAGCTCGATTTATTTATTTGTTAAGCAATTAAATTTTGAATGAGTTTTACTACAAATCTTACCTACGTTTACGATTATGGCTGTTGAGAATGATTCTGTACAGTTAGTTCTGATGGAGACATTAATTAACTAAATTTATTTTGATTAATTTTATGAAAGCCCCTAAGATTAAGTGAGTGTCTAAAGCACGCCCACATCATCAATAACGATAAACTGATAACTGCGCCAAACAAAACACACCGTTACAAACTTACAATTGCTAGTGAGCGACGGGAGAGATAAAGATGGCAAGATTCTGCCTGCAATTGAACGCCGGCATCCGCAGAAATCTTCCAATTGCTTCCGCTAAAGAAAACGGTGAACGGAAAAGCAGCAGCAGCAGTAATATTGAAAGAGTCCAACTACCGGATAAAGTGAAGAGTTCACGAATTCTGATACTCGGTGGTACCGGAAGAGTTGGAGGTTCTACTGCCGTTGCCCTCAACAAATACTGCCCTGATCTTCGCATCGTGATTGGTGGTCGAAACAGGTATTTCTTACGCCTTCAACGATCTCAATTTCTATCTCGATTAACAAAGCATAAAGTTATTTCATAGTTGTATAGTTTGAATTTGTTTAGAAACAGTTTATGCCACATGTAGTACTCCTTTAACTAAGGCTTGAGATACTTAGGCAATGTGTGCTTAATTGGCAGGGAAAAAGGTGCTGCAACGGTGACAAAAATAGGCGACAACTCTGAATTCGTGGAGGTTGACATCAATGATAGTGAATCACTAGATAAAGCTTTGAAGGGTTTGTGATTCATCCAATTCCTTTTCCTTTTGTTAATGTGAGGTTGATATTAATTTGGAGGGTTTGTGATTCATCCAACTCTGAGTTCATGGAGGTTGATATTAATTTGGAACTCGTCACTTGTGATGATTGGACCAAGTGAGATAATTAGCTTCTAAATTCTTGAAATAGCTAGGTTCCATCAATAACCATTCATTAGCTAGCTATATGTAGGTGTGGATCTTGTTGTTCATACTGCCGGGCCATTTCAGCAGTCCGAGAAGTGCACTGTGCTTGAAGCTGCAATTCAGAACAAGGTGAGAGAAAGGTAATGAGCATGCTTTGTTCCAGAACCTGCCTAGGATTTACATCTCATTGTTATTCATTATTAGCTCCTTATCAAGTTACGTGCATGATATTGATTGTTTTTGTCTCGCAGATTGCATATCTTGATGTGTGTGATGACTCAAGCTCTGCAGCGTGCAAAATCATATATGAACAGAGCGCTGGATGCAAATATTCCAGCAATAACAGCAGGAGGGATCTACCCAGGCGTGAGCAACAGTTCTGTGGCATTATCTTGAGAAAACTATTAAGTGCTTTGATTGCTAGCTATTTTACCTTTATTTCAATGCTGCAACTCTTTATTGAGATGAAAGGTCCAGTTTCTTCCTATTCTAATGCACTTGTCCTGTCACATGTTTGGAGTTGGTTGTTGTAGTGGTTAATTCAGCACAAAATCTTGCCTGAATTGACTTGTTTCATGTATCAATTGATTCATTTCTAAAAATATTTTGGGAAGTCATACTCCATCTGTGCCTGGTTAGTGCTCATTTTTCACCTCTGACATGTCTCTCCAAGGCTAATTATGCATTTGTGATATTTCAACATTCTTAACTTGCCCACAAATTGGTGGGGGCTTGTAGCATAGTACTGTTCATCATCATTATATTTATCCTTTAGCCCCATATGCTTCACTTCCTCATGATTGCCGACTTTTGCCTTGTACACTGTTGGCTTTTAAGGCATATATTCAGTTTCCAGTGTTAATAATTCCCCATACTATTGCAGTAATGGCGGCGGAGCTAGTTCGTGCAGTCAAAAGTGAGGGCAAAGGTGAACCGGAGAGGCTGAGGTGATTTTCATCTTTTCTCCATAAACTTGTAATCATCATCAAAATTTGAATTAAATTAGATAATCATCGTAGTTGATTGATGAAGGGAAAGTTAATTAAAACGTACTAAAGTAGGGATCTTGATTGCTATGAACATTAAAGGTTGTGCATACTGCCAGCTTTTTCTTATTGTTCAGATGCCTGTAACAGGAGGACAGACTTTTGATGATGGTTAGACCTTAGAAGCATTAGCAGAACAATATGTATAACTATATATACAAAAGAGATGGAAAATCAAATTACACTTTGATCTCCTTTTGTCATTTGTTTCTAAAATTCTAATTGCAATTAACATGCTTTCTTGCTCTCAGGTTCTATTACTATACTGCAGGCTCTGGTGGTGCTGGCCCGACAATATTATCAACTAGCTTTCTACTTTTAGGAGAGGATGTAATTGCATATAACAAAGGTTGGGCGATGGATGCTGCCTTCTGTCTCTTTGTTTCATAACCTCATATTGATAATTTTGATTGGATGCTTACTCAGTATTTGACAGGAGAGAAAATAAAGCTGAAGCCTTATAGCGGGATGCTCAACATTGATTTTGGACGTGGAATTGGGAAGAGGGATGTTTACTTGTTGTAAGTTTCTGAAAATTGTATGTCATCAGATCGAATATCCCAGATAAAAGCTATTAAATTCGTAGGTCCATCTAAACGATACCTTCTAGTCCACGAGATTTGAGAGCTACACAATTAGCCAGCTGTACTATTGGTTCTATGTTAATCTAGATAACATACTAACACGTAAGATACGTTAATGGTGTTTTCGTGTGGAACCAAATCATGACTTTTGCCACTGCATAGATTAATAAAATACATTAATGAATTGCTTCCCCACCTCAACTTTTAATGAGTTTGTCAAATTTAGAATTAGCTAGTTATAAGTTCTTTGTAAATATCCTTTCAAAGAAGAATGGTCTAAGAAGACGCCGTCAAAATTTCTTATGGCCTTATGAACAAAGACATTTATCACTGTGGAGGTTTCAAAAAGCATGTTGGTATCTTGATTTTTACCAAGACATCATGATACAAAGTGCATTAGCCACTCACTCTTCTCTGGAGAAGGTACTTAAGAAAATCATTCTATCAGGAATTTACCGGAGGTCAGAAGCACCCACGAGATTCTTGGAGTACCAACTGTGAGTGCACGGTTTGGGACTGCGCCCTTCTTCTGGAATTGGGGGATGGTAGCCATGACATACTTGCTTCCAGCTGTATGTAAATTGATCTTTGGAAACTGAATTTCCTCTTTTAAGTGGTGAAATGCTTCCTTTATAGAAGATAGCTGGTTTTTACTTTTGTTATTATTTGACCAGATGTAGTGGTCTCATGCATACTATTTCTCAGGATTATAATCATTAAATACTGCTTCTCGCCATCCCTGTACATATATAGTCATTAATTATTATTTTCTGTTACAAATTTGAATGAGTGATGAAATCAAGCTCAAACTTTAGTGGTTTGTGTTGCTTTCTGTTGAATATGATATTGTGAGAATCATAAATCTTCAGGAAACATTGAGAGACAGAAGTAAAGTTCAACAGCTAGTTGACTTGTTCGACCCTTTAGTCAGAAAAGTTGACGGAATTGCTGGAGAAAAAGTGTCGATGAGGGTACATTACTTTCTTATGTTTTTCCTATCTTAACTATACTATGAGGAAGTTCCTAATTTTAAGCAAGAAATTGATTACATTACTGCAAAACAGGTTGATTTGGATTGCTCTGATGGAAGGTCTAGAATAGGAATATTCAGCCACAGAAAACTATCCGAGTAAGTACAATCTAATCATGTTTTTTTCTTTCTAATAAATGGAAATCTGCTCTTTCTTCCACTTCAAATATTCAAACTAACTGGAATGAGGCCATGCTGAGTTGCCAATGGTGCTTTTATTTGTGCGAGAGTTAGTTCATGTATCTAATTCTGTGGTAATATCTTGTTCCAATTAATCCTTTTCAGATCAGTAGGAATCTCTACAGCCGCATTTGCCCTGGCAATTCTTGAAGGAAGCACGAAGCCTGGAGTTTGGTTTCCTGAAGAGGTATCTATGTGAAAAGATTAAAGAAACCCAAACCAACTACTCTACTCCCATTAAAATTCATATCCTCCTCTGCTTGTAGCCTGAAGGTATTGCAGTCGAGGCAAGGGAAACCCTTCTAGGCCGTGCTGCACAAGGAACGATCAATTTCACCATGAACAAGTATGATTTTTAACAGCAAGCCTATCTGCTCCTTCCGTTATTTTACTCACTTGTTCGATCTTTTTGATAGGGCTCCGTGGATGGTTGAGGCAAATCCTAAGGAGATAGGTTTCGGAATCTACATTTGAGAATGTCGTTGCAAAACTCTTGCACATCATGTCCATTTTTGTTGGTTGAGGATGGAGAGGTAATTTAGTTTTTCTAATCATTTCCATGGCAAGTGAAGTTAGACCAAAATATTGAATACATTTTGCTGTATGGTGCAGTCACATTTGGCCTCATTCACCTCAACTCATTGTCTCAAATGTTGTTAGTTGGGCCAAGAATGAGAATCTTGGGATGTATTCAATCTATTTGACATGTATTAGTTGAAATTTTTCCCGCGAGAAATCACTGCTTTTATTCTGCACTTTATCGCTTACTCTCTCGCATCATCTACACTTACCATCATGAATAAATATTTAACATGTAATTAAGTGCATTGTTCGGAAGATACGTCCATTGATTTTGAAGATCTCTGTAACACAAATTTTCGTATTTAATTTTATAAACACGAAATTGGGTACAAAATCAATATGATTTGGATCAAAGTACAATTGTGTGAATCCGATCTCTATTGTCTCCTCTGATTCTACTCTTCGATTTGATTTGTTGAACGATCTTGATGTTCTTCGAGTTGTTTGGAGGGATGTGATTCCTGATCTCCTTGAACTTGAAGTTTGGATTTGATGATGTTGATCGAAGGACCTTCGTCTTGTTTGATTTGTTTGTTGAATTTGACTTGATATCTTGAAGAACGCCGTGAAGATCTTCAAATTTGAAAACGCCGATCGGAGGGTTTTCGCTTGTTTTCGGATTGAACGTCTTTTGGAGTAGAATGCTTTGAATATTGAAGAACTTCTTAAATGTTGGAGACTTTGTGAATAATTCCTCCAATGCTTGAACTCTTCAATTAATTTTGTGTGTGTTTATGAGCCTCCTAAACCCCATATTTATAGTTGTAGGAAAACTTAATTTAGGAAGTTCAGAAATGGGCTTTTAGCTTAAACCCATAGATTTTGGGCCCATGGCATGATCTTCTAGATTTATTTCCTTTTTATGTAGAATTTGACATATGGTAACTTTGATTATACCATAAATCCACATAATTAAATATCAATTACATATATTTAATTTTGGAATTACATTTAATTAATTCGGTACTTTTAATTGCATACAAATTGCCCCATCGAGGTTCGTTCATGGACGAGTTGTCTTGGAAATGGACGAGTCTCGAGATTCATTTAGATAGTTTAAACAATTTATACTCGTATTTAGGAGTTCTTGAATTTGAATTTGATTTTGAACTTGAATTTGTAAACAGTTTATACTCATATCTAGGAGTTCTTCAATTTGAATTTGAATTTATAAATAGTTTATACTCGTATTTAGGAGTTCTTCAATTTGAATTTGAATTTGAATTTATAAATAGTTTATACTCGATTTAGGGTTCTTCAATTTGAATTTGAATTTATATTTATAACTTGAGTTTGAATTTGTATCCAATCTTTAAACAATTTGAGCCAACTCGAGATTTGGAGCATTAGTAGAACTTGGTCCGATTATATTGGCCTCGTCCACAAATTAAGACACAAGGTCGACATATCAAAAGCTTCCTTTTTTTTAAGCAATGCTCTTCCTGCTCCATGTTTTATTGTCGACCTATGTTTCACAAAATCTCGTGATTTGCTTTGGATTACAATGACCGTCGATAAAATGAAAAGGTATGGGCCTTTATGCATTTAAAAGGTAGGTGTCATTTTAATTTCTTGAGCTCAAAAGGATTTATTTAAAACCACCAATTTGCAATAGCTCGTCGATAAATGTAAATCGCCACCTAAAACAAAACTCCAAACGATCGATCACGCTTAACACATGTGGCTTCAAGACAAAATTTTCAAGGATAAGTAATCGAACGTCCTTGTAGCATTTAATGTCATTTTGTTTGAAGGTAGCGACTTCTGGGTTTGTTAATGGGCGAGATAAAAAATGACAAATTTTTACGCAAATTCGGTTTCATGTCATATTTCAACGCCTTTCTTGATTTTTGTTTTGTCATTGCGAGTTTGTTGAAACCGTAGACAACAAGTGGCCACACCCAGTTTTCATATTCGTCTCACTTGTCTTTGGGTTTCTGCCTTAGTTTATAAATAGGAACACCCACAACCCACAACCGTTTTCTTTTACCCACAGTGTAACCTTGCGACCATACCTTCTACGTTTCCATACGCAATGGCGTTTTTCTTATCTTACTTAGCATCGAATAGTAGCAGGAGTAAATTCCGGTGGAGGTGAGAAATCGAGGCGCATTTCTATTTAGTGTCGTCGTGGCGTGAGGGCTTGCACTTTGGAGCGAGGAACCACGCACCACGGAATCACGATTTGGTGCTCTGGCGGCAATACTATTCTCGCCACTTCTTCGCCGTGATGCGGAGAAGTCCTTGAGATAGTTGTCCATAAGGAAGCAGCGAGCGGGAGGCGGTGGAAAGAGGAAAAACAAAAACAAAAAACAAGCACTGGAGATGGAGCGACGGCGCTGCGTCGTTGAGACAGTCTTCTTCTTTTCGATGTAGAGAAGAGGCGCAACATTCTTTGTTAGGATCCACGTCGTGCGTGAGATCCGGAGAGGCGGCATGACGGCAGCTACAAAGTTCTTGTTCGCGGCAAGATATGTACGATGGTGTGATGGTGGCGGTGAGTTGAGGATTTCTTGGCTTTGACGATGATGAGGCTCTGGGAGCGGATGCGAAGCGGAGGCGGCGAACCTGGCCGGAGGCGAGGCGGCGCGGATGTGTGGCTGGAGTTTGAGCGACGGCGTGCCTCGATACCAGCAGGAGAAGAAGGCGGCGCAAGTGGCGTCTTTGGAAGGTCGGCGGATCGACGAGACAACGTGGGTTCGCCGGGTTTGGAGATGTCACGGTGGTGGTGTCGATCGGTGAGCTGTGTTGGGTGTCGATGATGAGGCTTGGGGTGGCGGTGGCGGCGGCGGAGTTCTGAAGGCGTGGCGCGGAGAGACCGAGCCATGCGGCGGAGCATACGGCGGAAGGCGACGATCTGTGATGGTGCGGCCAACATCTGTTGTTGTTCGGCCATGGTGGATGCGCTCAGTGAGAGAGCAACCGAGATGGGGGTAGGAATTTGATTTGGGGATTTTTGGTGATGTCCTTTGTTTTGATTTGAGAGAGGCGGACGGAGAGGGTGGTGCTGCGTTGTGTCTAGAGAGAGACTAGGAGAAAGGGTTTGTAGCTATTACCATAGCAATTGCTCCCAACGTTGGAATTGCCATAATTATGCTCCAAGTATAAGCCAACTTTTTTTACAGAATATGCTGCGCGATTTATTTTTTTATATGGCAGATTATTTTCTTCCAATTTCTCGTAGCTTATTTATGATTTCTTGCCTTTTTATCTTTTCTCAATCTTTTATTTCTTCTTTTCATCAATCAATTGACGAAGGAAATTTTCCATGTATGAGATGTGTGCATCAACTATATAAAGGGTGCCATGGCATAGATTTTTCACACAAACTTAAGTGAGAACAACGATCATCAATTTTCCTTGAGCTCTTCATTCGTTTGAGATATCCACACGAATTTTGAGGATACTTGATCGAAATTTTGGTGAGTTTCATCCTCCATGGATACAAGAAATCAATTCCTAAGTGCTACCCAACATGTGTTTGACAGATTGCTTGAGAGAATATTTTTGAAACATTGACTCATTTTAATTTTACTACTACGTTTTTTTAGCCCGACCACCTTTGATTTTTGACTTGTAGGGTTCACTTAGTTGAGTAGGAGCTTGACTTGAAAGGAATTCCTTACCGTCGTCGTTGCCCGATCATATTGCTTCCAAGTAATCACTCTTTGTCGAGCTTTATTTTAGTTCGTCGACTAAAGCTTTATTTTTAAATATCTTATTGTATGTCCTCATTTTTTATCTTCATCATACTTTCAAATCTTGATCATCACATTCAAATGAGGGCTTCGCCTTTTAAAACTACTTGGGGTCTACCTCAACCACTACTCGGGATCTTTCGACTACTACTTGAGGGTCTATCTCGATAACTTCGAGAATCTTTCTCGACTACTACTTGAGGGTCTACCTCAATAACTTCTCGAGAATCTTTCTTGATCACTACTTGAGGGTCTACCTCAATCACTCTCGATGATCTTTCTCAATCACTACTTGAGGTCTACCTCGATAACTTCTCGAGAATCTTTCTGACTACTACTGAGGGTCTACCTCAATAACTTCTCGAGAATCTTTCGATCACTACTTGAGGGTCTATCTCAATCATTTCTCGATGATCTTTCTCAATCACTACTTGAGGTCTACCTCAATCAACTTCTTGAGGACCTACCTCAATATCCTATCAAAAACTCCATTTTTGAGAACCCAACTGGACTTGACGACTCAAGCACTATAGTCGAGAGCATGCATTTTATGCTTTGTAACATCGTATGCATAAACCGCATCAATTCCCACGTTTATTTATTTTTTTTTTTTTTTTTGCAGTCATAACATGGTTTACTTCAAAGATGTTACTGTCTCTCGACAAAATTATTTGGTGATCTTGGACAACAAGGAACAACCCACCGACAAAGGAACACGTCTCAAAACTTACGATCCATTAATTGGCCACTTCGCCGGCAACTGGCCTAGATTCACAAGTCCTCTTCATAAACCGGTGTGGACCAAAGAGACTAATGTGACCAAAACATCTGTGGCGTGGACATTGGAATCAGCTCATCATCGACCAACTAAAGAGATTAACCCATTGTTGACTTTGGGTCGCCGAATTGCCGAAGAAAATGCCAAGTGGGGAGAAAACATGGAGTTTCTTGGAGAATTTCATTATTTCAAAGGATATTGGGAATGGAGCGAGGATGTCCTTAGCCGGTTTGGAAACGAGCTTCGCAATGCTGGAATCTATGATCCAGTATATGCTTCCCTTTTCACCTATGATCGAAACATTGAAGTGATCAAAGCGTTTTGTGAAGCATGGTGTCCATCAACAAATACCTTGCTAACTTCAACAGGCGAGCTATCTATTTCATTGTGGGATTTGCAATTTTTATGCGGACTCAAAGAATGGGAAATTTATGACGAGGTGATACCTTGCAGAGAGAGCTCGTTGGTGTGGATCGAGAAGAAAAACAATATGTTCCTACAAGCCGACATTTATTCCATGCTTATCATCTTCTTGGGAGCGAGGATGGTAAGAGTCCAAGATGCTCGATTAAGATTGAAGAATGGATCAAGTTACGGTCGAGAAAGAACTCGAGGTACCATGACCTCCTCCGCAAAGAGAAGAAATCATTCGCTACAAACTTTCTCACAATCCTACGCGAATTTAAGGCTCATGAGTCGTGGACACGAGAAGGGTTTATTTATAAGGCTCGGCGTCGAGGAGAGGTATTGGGACGAGACACACTTAGCGCCTACATTGCTTGTTGGTGTGTGCTTTTGTTCTTCCCGATGGCGATGCTACATTGATTAGGCCCAACACATTCAAAATGGCAAGTATGATGACAAATCAACAAAGGTGGTTCTTACGATTCCGGTTCGACTAGCATATTTAGAGGCTAAACAAAATTGCAAATTCGTAGAGCCTTCTCGAGTTCGAACAACATTCTCGTCCACTTTGTTTATGCTTGGATGGCGACTACTTAAGACTCATTTCCGCTTGGCGAAATTCTTATGTTAGAAGATGATTCAATATTACGGTGAAGGAGGGCGAGATACTACGACCATATCGAAGCTCGGGCGAATTCACAAATGGGATCAAATCGCATGGAGTTGCGCAATGTTCACGAAGAACAAAGACATCACATATATTGATGGCGATAATGCGAAGAGTCGACTATTGTTTCTTCATGGCCATCCGTTCCAACTACCTTGCTCGGAGATTGGACGATTGCTTTATCATTGAGCCCTACACCACATCGCTTTAGCCGCCGGTTTGGGTACTATCGAGTTCTTCCAGCGTCCTTTCTCAAAACATTCGGAAGTTGCTTTGGACGATGGCCTTAAGTATTGGCGTGCATGCGTCTGCGTGATCTGCGTCGAGGCTTTCTTTCCATGTTTGACTTCAAACGAAGAAATTCTCAGCGTTGATTACAAAAGCGGGTGGGATCAAGTGTATAGAAGCTCATTTGAGGAAAACATCTTAACTTCACTCAACCAAAGGCAAATGATATTTCAAAGGTCGTGACAGTGGAAGATATTGTTGAAAAAGCTGTTGAAGAAGAGCTCTTCTAAGGAAAAGCGTAAAGTGACTTGATTCATTTAGATGATTCTATGAGCAAAGTGTTGAACGCCATTGGAAGAAGAAGAAACATACTAAGTCTCCGGAACCTATTGAGGAACATGACCAAAGTGACCACCAAAACCCGAATGTCTTTACTGATGAGGTATTCTTCAAATCTTTCCTTGTTCATTTGTTGGTATTTTCTTTTATCTCTAAATTGACCTTCCTTCTTGTTAGGTACAATCAGAGGTTCTTGGAACTGATGACGAAGAAAGTTCACAAGCCAGCCATGAGTCTGTTGAGTCTGACCATTTAAACGAGACGTCCAACCTTGGTGTGAAAGCAAGTGCTAAGCCGGTACCAAGAGCAGGGGCTATATCTGAATTCAATAGTAAGAATATCTTTGACACAGAGTTTAGGATATGTCTCAAAAACATTTGGGGTGTTCTTCGTAGCAAGGTAACAAGGACACCGTTGCAATTCTTATCATCAATTGAAGATGAGATACGAGATGGCATGTCTCGTATAAAGGGCTTACAACAAGATTTTGATCTTTCTCATCTTGAAGCGAGTATCAACACACTTTTTGTCAAGGCTCACGCTTATGATAAGGCAAGATCGAATCTCGTAGCGTCGGGGAGCATTAGCGCAACGACTCCAAGCAAGTTAAAGCTTGCCGTGATGCTCGAGTTAAGGAGAAGAAGAGATCTCCCAAGTCGAACTTATCAAAAGGAGCTTGCGAGCTTGACAAGCAGAGGAATGAGTTGACTATGTCTTTAAAGAGACGTCATACATCACTTCAAATGGCTCAAAGTGAAATCAAGGGCTTTAAAGGAGAGATTGATAAGTTCAAAAAAGCCCCTCTTATTGATGCTGAAGTGTTGGAGAACTTGAAGAATGCAGAACATCTCTTGGAAGTTGCTCAAAAGTCCTTGGAAGATCAAGACCCATTTGCTTAGCTTAGTTTCCCTCTTTTTTTACTTATCCTTTGCTTGTTTCTTCGTGGTGGACACTCGTGCAATAAAATATTTGGTACTTTGCTTTACTCATGATTTCTCTCAAAGTTCACGCATTTCATCTTGAATATTTGTGTTCTTTAAACAAATTGATCCAAACGATGAATCATAATCACAACACCAAACATGAATATAAATCATGATGAACTTAGAAAATCTAAGTTGCCTCGTGCCTTTTAAGAGGGATCAAGTCAAAACGTAGTTCAAAAGATCAACTTATATTTTGAAGAGGTGGGGGAGCCGTACACAGTTTAAACTCTTGCGGGCCAGGAGTGACTATTTCTTTAACCACTATACAGACAAAGTGGAGTATATAATAGTTTAACCACGTAAGTTTACCTTTTGGTGGGAGAAGTTTAGTAGTTTAACCACATACACTTTCTTTGGTGGTCACCGTGCATGATTTATACTCATGCGGGTCGGGAGTAACATGCGATTTAGGCTCGTCGTCATGGAGTATCTTCTTCTTTGTTTTTTTTTTTTACATCCTTCATCGCTACTTTTCAGGGATAATAGCGCTTCAGAAACTTTCCATTGATCGGCCCAATTCTCACATTGTCTTCCGAAATCAACTTATATGCCCCATTGGTGTAGACTTCCTTGACGACATACGGACCATCCCATCTTGATATGAACTTGTTCCCCACACGATGCGTGGTAATAATCGGCCTTCTCACAGCGAGCACTAAGTCTCCAACTTGGAAAGAACGTATTCGTACTTTTTTGTTGTAAGCTTTTGAAAGACGGGCTTGATAACATTCTAATCTTTGTTGGGCTTCTAGTCTCTTCTCGTCTAAAGCTTCCAGTTCTTCAAGGCGCAGACGAGCGTTTTCTTCTTCAGTTAAGCCTTCTTGGATAGCAATTCTTAGTGATGGAATTTGCTGCTCAAGTGGAATCACAGCTTCCACTCCATATACCAAAGAATATGGAGTTGCTTGTGTAGGAGTCCTATGGGTGGTTCGGTATGCCCACAATGCTTCTCCAATTCGCTCATGCCAATCACGCTTTGATTTGGCCACGACCTTTTTCAACAAGTTGCACAGAGTCTTATTGAAGGCTTCAGCTAATCCATTAGCGGGCGCATTGTACATGGATGATTTTCTTTGCTTAAATCCAAACTTTTCACAGAGTTTATTCATCAAAGTATTGTTGAAAGGTGTTCCATTATCAGTGACGATATATCGTGGAATCCCATAACGATAGATGATGTGGGCTTTGATGAAATCAACAACAGTTTCTTTCTTTACTTCTCTTAAGGGAAGAGCTTCTGCCCATTTAGAGAAGTAGTCGGTTGCTGCCAAGATATACAGATGCCCCCCTGATGATTTCGTCAAAGGTCCTACGACATCCATGCCCCAAGCATCGAAGGGCCAAGAAGCAATTGTGGGATGAAGTGGCTCAGGTGGTTGGTGAATGAGATTTGCGTGAAATTGGCAAGCTTGACATCTTTGCGCATAATCCATGCAATCTTTCACCATTGTTGGCCAGTAATAACCCATTCTTTTGATTCGAAAGTGTAACTTTGGTCCAGATTGATGGGCGCCACACACTCCAGAATGCGCTTCTTCCATGGCTTTGATAGCTTCTTCATTATTTAAGCATCTCAAAAAGACTCCATCAAATGATCGTCTATAAAGTGTACCTTTGAAAAATATAAAGCGGGTGGGCGCGCCGCCGAATGTCGATTCTTCGATGTGGGTCACTTGGCAACTTATCATATTTCAAATAGTCGACCAACAATTGGCGCCAGTCCTCTTCTTCAATTTCAAAGACTTCAACAATATTGCTTTCACTATCTTTGCAATCTTCTTCGTCAAATATAGGTGGTACAACCCAACTCGGCATATTGGTATATGGATTCTCCTTCGGACATGGCTATTGTGGGCCGAGTTTAGCCAATGCATCCGCTTGCTTATTTTGCTTCTTTGGACATGTTCAATTTCAGCGTCCCCAACCATCTAATGAGTTTTGGGCATACTTGACATATGGAAGTAACTCAAGTTTCTTGACTTCATATACACCAAGTATTTGGTTCACCACCAATTTGGAATCTCCATATACTTTGAGGTGTAGCCGTTTGTATCCACCGCCATTTCTAAACCAAGGACAAGCGCTTGATATTCTGCTACATTATTGGAGCAATTTTAGTCAAAGTGAATGAATATGGCAAAACTTGTCGTTCGGGTGACACAAACACGACACCGGCACATTTCCTTCTACGTGAGATGATCCATCAAAAACATCACCCAAGGAGGCAAATTTCTATGGAAGTGCATCTTCATACGGAGGTCATCGCTCAATTCCCACTCGGCTGGGATTGGATGATCTGCTAAGAAATCAGCCAATACTTGTCCTTTGACTGCTTTTTGAGGAACATATACAATTTCAAATTGTTGCAACTGGAGATACCATCGTGCAAGTCTATCTGACAAGACAGGCCTCGACATCACAAATTTCAAGGGGTTTGCTTTGGAGATCAATCGCACCGTATGAGCTTGGAAGTAATGCTTAAGCTTCTGGATGGAGAATATCAAGGCCAAACATAGCTTCTCAATTGGGGAATACTTTAACTCATTTGGCGTCATTGTTCTGCTCAAGTAGTATAACATTTTCTTTCCCATTTCATTTTCTTGTGCAAGTAATGCCCCATAGAACGTTCTTGAGCAGCAATATACAAAATCGAGGACGGACTGCTCGCTGGGGTGCCACTAAAGCGGAGGTCTCATCAAGTAAGATTTGATACTTTTGAAAGCGTTGCTACATGACTCGTCCACTTGAATTGTATACCTTCTTCATGATTACGCTAAATGGTTGACATCTTGGCCAAATTTGAAATGAACCTTCGCAGTATGCCAACTTTCCTTGCAAGCTTTTCGGTCGTGGATGTTCCGAGGCTCGAGCATCTTCAATATGGCATCAATCTTTGCTTGTTCGATTTCTATCCTTGATGACGGACGATGAACCCAAGAAATTTGCGGACTTGACCCCAAATGCACATTTAGCGGGTTCATCTTCAATTGATACTTCGAGTCGTTCGAATATTACTCTCAAGTCTTGCAAATGATCATCCGTTGTCGGTCTTCACCACCAAATCATCCACATAGCACTCAATATTCTTGTGGAGCATATCATCGAAGATTTTACGCATTGCTCTTTGATAAGTGGCGCAAGATTTTTAATCAAATGGCATCACTTTGTAGCAATATATACCTTTTGAGTCTAAACGCCGTCAATTCCTCATCACTTGGCGACATACGGTTTGGTTATATCCGGATGATCCATCCATGAAAGATAATGCTTCATGCCCGGTTGTAGCATCGATCATTAATTCGGCGATAAGCGGAGGAAGTCATCCTTAGGGCATGCTTCATTTAGATCTCTGAAGTCCACACATACGAATCATCCATTTTCTTTCTCTTTGGAACAATGCTTGAAATCCATGTTGGGTACTTGACTTCGAATAAATCCGACATCGATGAGTTTATTTACTTGGCCTCAATCAAAGGAATCAAATCTGGTCGAAATCGACGTTGAGCTTGCTTAATGGGCGCGCTTCTCTTCGATGGCTAAATGATGAATCGCTATATGTGGATTCAATCCGGCATCTCCTTATATGACCATGCAAATATGTCTTTAAACTCTTTAAGCAGTTCAATATATAAGCATTCTTCATCAACGGTCAACAATGCGCTGATATAGGTGGGTCGTGGATCATCAACGGAGCCTAAGTTAATTTCTTTCAACTCGTCGACAGTAGACTTGACTCCTTCCTCAAATTGTTGAGGAGCTATTTCAGCATCTTCCTCTTCGATGATCACTTGTTCACATGAGGTTATGTGATTTGATATGACAACATCATCGTTTATTTGTTCACTATTGGTGGTATAGTAAGATGAACCCACACTCTCTCTATCTTCTTCATTTTTGGCGACTTGTGTAAAGACGACAGTCTTCATCTTAGTCTTCAATTCTTTATCACATGACACAAGTAATGTGGTACATCTTTTCATGCGAGAAGGAATCAAACTCCTCAGCTTTGACGTCATATGTGGTTCATTGCTGTATTCGGCTATGTTGCGCTTTAAACCCTTGCCTTTGCTAAGTCTTTTGAATACAGACACTCGTTGATCCTCTTTTTTACCTATCCTTTTGAAAACGGATACTCTTTGAGTTTTCTTCCAATTGAGGATTCATCGGTTCCTCTTCGCATACAGATTAGCGGTAGCCCTTTTGATGGCGATACGAATAGGACTATGTGACAAGTCCCAAACCCGCCTTGGGTTTTGGGTAGTGTGATCATTCTTTTCAAGAGTGGTTTGGACATCGAGCTCTCATGAGGATTGTATCCGGCCGAGCGAGAAGCTTGTAGGCTTTTGGACCAAAATGCTTAGTGATTTCGTTACTTGAAAATTCTCCATGTTCAGAGTACTACCTTGTTTTGGTCGAACAAATCCTCCAAGTGGTTGGGAATCGGCTTCTTGGCATCAATCTTTGTTAAAGGCATAACAAATCCTTCTATCTTTGGAGGAGGTACTTCTTCTTGCCTTGTGAATGGATTCGAGACTCTTTATGCCGTTCATCATTTTCCGCCGTTGTAGTCTTTGTCTTCACCATATAATACTTTGCATCGTAGTATGATTCACCTCCGTGAAAGGTTTTGATCACCGACCACTATTCTCACGGTACCATTTTGATGATACTTGAAGCATTGGTGCAACGTGGAAGGGACAACACCATTTTCATGAAGCCATGGTCGGCCAAGAAGCATGTTGTAAGAGGTCTTGGCATCAATTACATGGAGCAATACACTTGAACTCATGTCATCCATTAACAATTTCAATCTTATGGTGCCAAGAGCTCTTTGTCCTTCATGGTTGAATCCTTGAATCATCAACCGACTGCTGGATAACTCTTTCTCTTCAATTCCTAATTCATTTAATGTTCTTAAAGGTAGGATATTGACTGCAGACCCTCCATCGATAAGAACTCTATTGACTTTTTGCTCATAGGTGAAGCAACTCACAAATAGTGGTCTATTATGAGGCTCAGACCCAAGCTGCAAATCTTTGTCTGAGAATGTGATTGTTAAGACATCTTCGCCGTCCATAGCATTTGATCGAATCGCTCTCTTACATGATTTGTCGTGTCATATAGAGCCGCAACACCTTCAATTATGTCACTAAATTCGGTGGTGAGAACATTTACTACCGCACTATCTTCTTCAAGTGATATTTTCCTTCTCGAGATAAGCGCATGACTCATCCTTGAATATGAAGCGATCATGTATGGGGTGCCCAACCAATCGATGGTATTCTGATGCTTTGGGTCATCGGTTCGTCTGCCTCATTTGGCGCTTCATCTCGGGTAGCTCGATGAGTCCTTCTTTGAGCAAATCGTCGAAGATTCCGAGACATCGAGTCCAAAAAGGGTATTGTTTTGTTGCATTTCTTTTAATGTCGACTTCGACTTATTTCTTGAGAAGTATTTTGATTGTTGCCTTTATCGAATCCTTCTTTAAAAACTCGACACCGTTGCCTTCACCGCCATTGATTCTTTCTTGGTGCCTTGTCGAATGGTTTTGCCCTCTTTTGAATTCGCTTCCTCGAACTCACGAGGTTCATGGATTGGAGCTCTTCAATTCCAGGCTGCCATGCTTAGCTCCATATCGTGAGCTCTCGTTGCCAACTCTTCAAATGTTCTGGGTTGAATTCCTCGTAGAATGTATTGTAGGCCCCAATGCATCCCTTGAATACACATCTCGATGGAAGATGATTCAGATAATCGATCCTTGCAATTAAGGCATAAGTTCCTCCATCTATTGATGTAGTCGATCACTGGCTCTTCTTTAAATTGGCGAGAACTTGTAAGTTCCACCATGCTGACCGTCCTTCTCGTGCTATAAAAGCGATTGAGGAACTCATGCTCTAGTTGTTCCCAGCTATCGAAAGAGTTTGCCTCCAAATCTGTGTACCAATCGAATGCATTTCCTTTAAGAGAACGAACAAATTGCTTGACTAGATGATCTCCAAAGGTGCCAGCGTTGTTACATGTTTCAACAAAGTGAGCTACATGTTGCCTTGGATTGCCTTTTCCGTCAAATTGTTGGAATTTGGGTGGTTGGTAACCATGAGGCATTCTCAAGTTGTCGATCCTTTGAGTGTACGGCTTAGAGTAGATTAAAGATGACTTGGAGCTTCCATCGAATCGATTCTTCATAGTTACCTCGATGAATTCCTTTAGTTGATCTATCGGGATGAAACCATCGGATGAAACTTGAAGGTTTTTTCCAGTTGATTTTCTTTCTTGCTGTTTCTCGTGGAGCTCTTCGTCCTCATCATCCCTTTCACTTTCCTCGTCATTTACGTGGCTTGACTCTCCCTTTTCTCCTTTGAGCTTTGCAATTTGTGCATCTTGCACTTGGATATGTTTATTCAAAGATTCAACCAACCGTGAGATTCGCAAGTTGTTCCTCCACAGTTGAGGTGTTTGTCATCATAATGGGAGCATCAAATGAGTAACTTGTGATGGAATGTGGGCGAGGCGAAGCCTCTTCCAGCGCTCTTTTCTTTTATTGTGGCAAGGTGTTGCTCATTTTCTGCGGCAATGGCTGACTTAGAAGCTTCTTGAATTTGTTTAGCTTTGCTTCGCGTGAGGACACCAATGCTCTCCGAAGAAATTCTGGAGGTGACCATCGTTAGCTTTGGTGGAGAGTAGAGATGAGAGGTAGAGATGTCCCACTGGGCGTGCCAAAATTTGTAACACAAATTTTCGTATTTAATTTTATAAACACGAAATTGGGTACAAAATCAATATGATTTGGATCAAAGTACAATTGTGTGAATCCGATCTCTATTGTCTCCTCTGATTCTACTCTTCGATTTGATTTGTTGAACGATCTTGATGTTCTTCGAGTTGTTTGGAGGGGATGTGATTCCTTGATCTCCTTGAACTTGAAGTTTGGATTTGATGATGTTGATCTGAAGGACCTTCGTCTTGTTTTCAGATTTGTTTGTTGAATTTGACTTGATATCTTGAAGAACGCCGTGAAGATCTTCAAATTTGAAAAACGCCGATACGGAGGGTTTTCGCCTTGTTTTCGGATTGAACGCCGTCTTTTGGAAGTAGAATGCTTTGAATATTGAAGAACTTCTTAAATGTTGGAGAGACTTTGTGAATAATTCCTCCAATGCTTGAACTCTTCAATTAATTTTGTGTGTGTTTATGAGCCTCCTAAACCCCATATTTATAGTTGTAGGAAAACTTAATTTAGGAAGTTCAGAAATGGGCTTTTAGCTTAAACCCATAGATTTTGGGCCATGGCATGATCTTCTAGATTTATTTCTTTTATGTAGAATTTGACATATGGTAACTTTGATTATACCATAAATCCACATAATTAAATATCAATTACATATATTTAATTTTGGAATTACATTTAATTAATTCGGTACTTTTAATTGCATACAATCTCATGTTTGTTCCTTGTTTTAAATACATTCATGAACTAATAGAACAGTCATTCATGAATTCACTACTTAGCATAGTTTAGTTGTGAATTTGTACATTTTTTGCAGGGTTTCATGACTAAGCACTAGTTTAGTCGTGGATTGGTTTATATTAGGGGGAATTTACGGCCTCATTATGTAGAACTCGTGATTTGTGAATTGCCATAAACTAATCTTAATATAAAACTAATTTATAAATTCGTGAATTTAGTTTTAAATTCGTCAATTAAGGGCATAATAGTACTTTAAGTGGCTATATTGTGACAATTTTATTTTTACAATATATGATTATTTTGATATCTTAACTCCTTTAATTATCTTGGGAATATAATATAAAGGAAAAAATCACTCTGCCCCGTGAAGTATGGAACCATATAAAATTAACTTTGTTGCACTTTGCCATCTCGAGTTATGTATCTAGAGCTGCTGCTTGGTTGCTCGTCAGATGAACTTTAGCTAGAAATTTCTTTGCACGCTCATAATTTTGAAGGGTGTTTTTGGCTATTGAATTATTTGAACGTGCATGTAAAAAGAAAAAAATTGGCAGCTCCAAAGGATTCACTTTAAAATTTATATAGTTTAGCTATCATGTCAAAGTGCAGCAATTTGAAAATTTTAAGTTTTCAGGTGACCAAGTCATAAAACGCTCATATTCGGTGATGAGTGTAATAATCTCATATTATTAAGTAGATGTAGTACACGGAATTAGGTGCTAAAGGAATCCACCACAAGTGAATCAAAGAACACGAAATGGCAACCACCAATTTTGAAAATATTCAAAAAATAATGTTAATTATATTGTTCAACAAAACCAATAACCTGGGTTTACTTTTTTAGAAAGATGTTCATTGCAAATTTGAAAAATGCATTTAAGATTATCAATAATTTCCATTCACAAAAATACAAGCTCAATAATTAATTGACTCTAGGCATTTAGATACAAATTTTAGACCTAGTGCAAATTATACAAAAACATAAAAACATTTTTTATGGAATGAAAATTAAAAAAGAAACCGTCAACGGCACTTTAACTCCATTCATATAGGACAAAAACTTGGGTGAGCTCCGCCTCACCGTGAGCTCACTCTTGTTTTTGTTAAAATAATTATATATTAATTATGGTTAGTAAGGATAATTAGATTTTGTTAATATATAATTAAATTTATTAATTTTTAATTATAATTTTCAATTCAAAATTAGAATTTATTAATTCATAATCATGATTTATTAATTCATAATTGAGATTTATTAATTCATAATTGAGATTTATTAATTCATAATTAAGGTTTTTTAATTCACAAGTAGGGTTTATTAATTCACAATTAGGGTTTATTATTCAAAATTAGGGTTTATTATTTTCAACTAGGGTTTATTAATTCAAAATTATGGCTTATTAATTCCAAATAGGGTTTAATTATTAATTCAAAATTAGGATTTATTAATTCACATAAGAGTTTACTAATTCAAAATTAAGATATATTAATTCAAAATTATTATTTATTAATTTATAATTAAATTTTATTAAACTAATTAATTTTAATTAGAATTAATTAATTGATTAATTAATTAAAACTAATTAATTAAGGGGTGGCCTCACTGTGCGCGACCATCCCTTCATATAGAAGTATTTTGCATCTTTTTCATGTGAAAAAAAAATATATTTCTTGTAAGGGAAGGGAGAATAAAAGAAGTGTTTGTATCAAGCAATGCGTGTAAATAATTAGATGGTGTAGGAAATTTGAAACTCTGATCGGGACAAATTCAAAATATCATTTGATCTTGCATCTACAAATCCGATCATAAATCTAATTAAACAACAAGTATCACAATTAAGTATTTGATTTAATCAAAGATGCTACGACTAGAATCCGATCCTAAAAATAGTACGACTTAATATTTACAGCCTCTTATATGCCTGGGCTAGTCTTGAAAGCCTTTTCTTTTGTCATTCTATAAAAAATATGTCCTAATAATTTTGTAAAATTCTGCTGGTATTTTATAATTTTTAATTTGCAAGTATATTTCAAATTTTATATATCATCATTTAATGACTGTTGTATTTGTGTCCCCCTATACATTATATTTTTTTCAAATTTGAAAAGTGTTTTGAATTATATTTTCCATTTTTCTCTTTCTGATATTATTTATATATTTAAAAATTGCATTTACGATTTACATATGTATACCGTTGCTGGGAATTACAAGCTCATATACCTCCAGCAAATCAGACATATAAATTTTTTTTTAAATTCCATTTAATTTCCTCAATTAATATATGACATGCAGTAGACATTTCATAACTTATTTATTATTTAATGCTATTTATTTTGTAACAGATTATCAAGTAATTGTAGTTGATTTTAGTTTTAGTACAACAAGATAAAATCTCATAATCTTTTTTAAATGTTTAGATGTAAAAAAATTTAATTAATTAGATGAACACATGCGTTAATTAGGTGTAAAATCTCATAATTTTAATTTATCACACTTATAATTAGTGGTCGTAGTTCTTCAAAAATTATGTCAATACTATAATATTTTTGTTGTACTGTTTATTTATTCATTTAATTATTTTCTTCGTATATAAACACGCTACATCCACTAAAAATAAAAAATTAGGGTCAGCCCTAACCCACTAGGGTTTTCTAGGCTTTTAAAAGTTAGGATCGGATCCGTCACCAACATCTTTAGATTCTGTGATAATTAATTTGCGCAGTAGAGTTTCAGTCTTGAGAATAATATCGATCATATATTCATACCACAAGTCATATATATATAATGGCTCGTATCATATGACAGAAGGGCAACCACTATATCTATATAATTATTTGGACTAACTAACGTGGTTAATGAAAAGATTGCCTTGTTTGAATTACTTTAGCCCAACTCCATGTGAATTTCTCAGCTTTCCAGACTTGAGAAATGACAAATAAAATAAAAAATATTATGATTTAGAAACCCAGAAGAGATATGACGTTACTTTGTTTTGAAGTCTCCTAAATCTGTCGTATTTAGTTTGCAATTCATGTTGCTGCCACTATTTATTTGCCTTTGCATGGTGTCCACGCCACAACTACTATCATATGTTGTGGAATATTGTCACAAAAGGGATTGTAATTAAGTTCACGTTAAGTACCTTAACTATAATACTCGTACCTTAACATAGACAAACAAGAAAATAAATCAAGCCCGAGGCCAAAGGTCTCGGGTTCGAAATCACGTGACGCACTTTAAATTCGGTATTAAATTGATCAAAAATAAATAAATAAATAAAATAACCAAGGACAATTTAATTTCGTCGACTTAATTATTATTTTCAAATTATCACTCGCATGCCTCTCTCGAGTATGATAGATTCTACTATTCCTATAGTAGAACCATCAATTTGTTGCTAACAAATTTTAAGTTTTATTTCTAAAAGGGGGAATCTTAGAAGTAGTAGCTTATTGTTATATATAGTACATGCATAGACATTGCAGGCAACAAGCTCTCACAACGGGGAAGAGTGGCATTTGGTAGCATATGATCATTCCATTTGATAGTATGTATCTCTCTCCTACACTTATTTGTGAAAAAACATTATTAGCTAGATTCTGATATTATTGAAGTTGCTAAATTTGTGACAGTCTGAAGAATTACACTACAGGTGAAGATGGCTGATGAGCAGCGTGCAATCCGAGAAGCATCAAACAGCTCAAGCAAAGCTCCTTACCACAAACTATTCTCCTTCGCGGATGGAGCAGATCATGCGCTCATGGTGATTGGCGCCATCACAGCCGTTGGAAGTGGACTCTGTTTGCCTCTGATGACTCTCATTTTCGGAGAGTTGGCCGACACTTTTGCTCACAATGCCGAAACCAAAAGAGTTGCCGAAGAAGTCGCCAAGGTATTATTACACATCACAGCATGCATGTCTCACATTATATATGCAATGGCTAAGACGATTATAATAGTTGTTTCTATTTTACTCCTAGCTGTCCCTCAAGTACGTGTATCTTGCATTGGGGTCTGGCATTGCAACATTTTCGCGTAAGTCTTACCCTTACTCGTACTAATAATTAATACATTGTGAATGAGCTCGCCCGTTTCGTGGCAGAGGTGTCGTGCTGGATGATCACGGGGGAGAGGCAGGCTGCGCGCATCAGAGGCTTGTACCTCAGAGCTGTACTGAGACAAGATGTTGGATACTTTGACACGGAGGTGAAAACTGGAGAGATTATGGAGAGGATTTCAAGTGACTCTGTCATCATTCAAGATGCTATGAGTGAGAAGGTAACTAAAACATAGTCCAAATCAGTTATGACTTAGGAGAGTCTTATGTCTTTTCTTATATATTGATTGAACAATGATGGCAGGTGGGAAAGTTTCTACAGCTTTCGACATCATTTTTGGGAGGGATTGTGATAGCTTTCATCAAAGGATGGCTCCTTGCTTCAATCTTACTCTCTGTTATCCCTCTTTTGATCATATCTGCAGCTTTGATGACTTTCCTTATATCAAAGCTAACTGCAAGAGGCCAATCTGCGTACTCAGAAGCAGCTGTTGTGGTTGAACAAACAATCACCTCAATTAGAGATGTAATAAGGGAAAGAAAAAAAAAAAAAGAGATGACAAATGGTATTTTGGTATCTACTTCTTCTTGTTAGTGACTCGAATTGCCAAATGCAGGTAGCGTCCTTCACAGGGGAGAGTCGGGCTGTTGCTAAATACGAGAAATCTCTGCACGGAGCGTATGAAGCAGGCGTGCAGATCGGGCTGGCTGCAGGGGTGGGTTCGGGTGTATTCATGCTGCTTCTCTTCTGTAGCTATGCTTTAGCTATATGGTTTGGGGCCATTATGATTGTCAAGAAAGGCTATTCAGGTGGAGATGTATTGAATGTGACATTGGCCATTGTGATGGGATCTTTGTGAGTTTTTAACCTACATTCAATCCCACTTTTATCACTTACTGGATCGAATTTGAATGGCATTCAATTCCTTATACTAGCTCTGTAGGGCTGGTGACTCCATGCTTGAGCGCATTCGCTGCTGGACAAGCCGCTGCTGCCAAATTGTTTGAGACGATACAAAGAAAGCCTGTCATCGATCCTCACAACATGAGTGGCCGAATGCTTGATGACATGAATGGGGATGTGGAGCTGAGGGATGTGCATTTTAGCTATCCATCTAGGCCTAATGAGAGGGTGTTGGCTGGATTCTCTCTCACGGTACCTGGTGGGACGACGTTGGCTCTCGTTGGGGAGAGCGGGAGTGGAAATCGACTGTGATCAATCTTGTGGAGAGGTTCTATGATCCACAATGTGGTGAAGTTCTGATTGATGGTATAAATATAAAAGAGTTTCAACTCAAGTGGTTGAGAGGGAAAATTGGCCTAGTAAGCCAGGAGCCTGTGTTGTTTGCTTCAAGCATCAAAGAAAACATTGCTTATGGAAAAAGTGATGCAACTCTCAACCAAATCAGAAAGGCTGCACAAGTTGCCAATGCTGTTAACTTCATAGATAAACTTCCTCAGGTCAGATTCCAAAATGTGATTCTCATCTTTGTATGAAGCTACCTAGCTTGTTTTACACGTGTGAATCTTGCACGTGCAGGGGCTCGACACTGTGGTTGGTGGCAACGGAACTCAGCTGTCGGGAGGGCAGAAACAGAGGATAGCTCTAGCTAGAGCCGTTCTGAAAGATGCGAAGATTCTGCTTCTAGACGAAGCCACAAGCGCCCTCGATGCAGAATCCGAGAGGCTCGTGCAGGAGGCGCTTGATCGCGCCTTGTCCGGCAGAACGACGCTCGTGGTAGCACATCGCTTGAGCACAGTCAAGAATGCTGATTCCATTGCCGTCATTCATCAAGGGAAGATTATAGAAAAAGGTCTCAAACCAATTCATGCTTTTCCTTAGTTTGAATCAACAACAAATTAACAGAATTTGGTGTTGCAACAAATTAAACCATAGGTTCACATTCTGAGCTGCTGCAAAGTGTTGAAGGAGCATACAACAGCCTCGTGCAAATACAAGAAGTAGCCAACAAAGAGTCAGCAACAAATACTACTACTAGTAAGGGATCATCAACAACACAAAACAGCATCACAAACTCCATTTCAATCGGAAAACCAGAAACTCCACCTTCATCGCCTAAGTCGAATGAGAGCGCCACTCCACCACCTAGCACACCTCAACAAACCAGAACTCCCACAACTAGTCCTCGGCTCTTTATCCGCAGCAGCGAATGGGGCAATCCTACCACTCTACGGCCTCCTCTTTTCAGGCGCCATCAAGTCCCTCTACGAGCCACCTCACGAGCTACAAAAACAGTCCAGATTCTGGGCACTCATGCTTGTAACTCTTGGCGTGGCGTCCCTTCTAACCACCCCAATGAAGACATACCTGTTCGCGGTGGCAGGGTGCAGGCTGATCAGGCGGATTCGCCTCATGTGTTTCCACAAACTAGTCCACATGAATATAAGCTGGTTCGAGAGGCCTCAAAACTCCAGCAGCTCACTTGGATCGTGCCTCTCAGCTGACGCCACGTCTCTGAGAAGCCTAGTCGGAGACTCGCTCGCTCTGCTCGTGCAAAACATCTCAACCGCCATTGCCGGTTTCATCATCGCCTTTGGAGCAAGCTGGGAGCTCTCCCTATTAGTCCTGCCCATGCTGCCTCTCATTGGACTGAATGGATACCTTCACATGAAATTTGTCAGTGGATTTGCTGCCGATACAAAGGTTAGTTAGCTTCACGAGATCACACTAATACGAAAAAAAGCTCTAGGACAATGCTTTAAAACAACGATTTTAGTGGAAAACTGTTTCTATGAGAGAAAATCATTATTGTAGGTATCTACGGCAAAAAACTGTTGTCTAAAAGCACAAACCGTTGAGATAGGTATCTATGAGAAGGGTACCGTTGTCTATGATCAAAATTCATTTTGGTAGTAGTATCCGGTTGAAAACCATTGTCTGTGAGCGAAAACTGTTGTCCTAGTGCCTATAAGCATTTTTTTTCAGACCTTACGACAACGACACATTTTAGGCTACGACAAGCCCTTTTTTCTTGAAGTGAAACATCTCAATCAAAAAATGCTTGATTTATGTATCTACATTTTGTTCATTGGTAGAAATTATACGAGGATGCAACTCGAGTAGCGAGTGAAGCTGTGGGAAGCATTAGAACAGTGGCTTCTTCCTGCGGCGAAGATAAGGTGGCAGAGCTATACCGCGAAAAATGCGAAGTGCCGGTGAGATTAGGCACCAAACAAGGGCTTGTGAGTGGAGGCAGCTTCGGTTTGTCCCTTTTCTTTTGTATACAGTGTATGCAGCTAGTTACTATGCTGGTGCTCGCCTCGTTGATGCTGGAAAGATCAACTTTGGCGATGTTTTTCGAGTAAGTCTCCGACTATGTGCTCCATATTTCCCTCTGTTTTGTTGAGTGTAGTTTATCTATGTTTTATGATGGGCAGGTTGTCCTTGGGCTGAGCATGACGGCCACCGCCATTTCACAGTCGGGCGCCCTTGCACCGGACTCGGGCAAAGCTAAGGCTGGCGCGGCCTCAATCTTCGCGCTTCTTCATCAGAAAGCAGATATAGACTCTTCCAGCAACTCAGGTACGAGATTAGAGAACATGAAAGGAGAGATCGTTTTCCAGCATGTTAGTTTTGGATATCCTAGTAGACCCGGTGTACAGATCTTCACTGATTTGTGCTTCACTTTTCATTCAGCCAAGGTAAATATCTATGTCTATTCTTACAATCTGTTCTTATTTTCAAATTACAATTTTATTTTTTAATTTTTTTGAAGAGTTGTATATTATTAAATTCATAACTCGTGCATTCATCGGCTCAGACGGTTGCTATCGTGGGAGAGAGCGGCAGCGGCAAATCAACGATCATCTCGTTGCTGCAGAGGTTTTATGACCCTAATTCAGGCCTAATAACGATAGACGGCGTAGGAATCCGCGAGCTGAACTTGAAATGGCTGAGGCAGCAAATGGGAGTGGTAAGTCAGGAGCCGGCATTGTTCAACGACACTATCCGCGCCAACATTGCGTACGGAAAGGAAGGCGACGACGCTACAGAGGCTGAAATTGTGGCAGCCGCACGCCTCTCGAACGCCCATACGTTCATCGCCGCCATGGACAAGGTATCTATATACTCATTTTTAAATTAGGGGTGAGTATTCATATTTGCGTAATACAAAACGAACCGCATTTGTATTTTTTCTAAAGAAAATTTGAACGGAGTTGAATTTTCCGGAAATACCATATTCGAATTATTCGAAATTTTAGAATTAAAACCAAAACAAGGTAGTAAAATCGGAAAAAAATCAAACGGAATTTATTATTATTATTATCATCATCATCTATGATTTTATATCATTTTAAAATATAATTTTGCATTCCATTTTCATCCCAATTTCCAAATGACAAAAGATTAAATGTGTTAGGGTTAGAATTACGGAAATTAGAATGGGTTATTGGCACGTAAATACAATAACTTTGGGCCAATTTTAGTTTTTCCTAAGAACTTTAAAAATTATCACAAAATACACAAACTTAATCACTTTAATGTTATTACCACGATTTCAAATTTAGATCAAATTAAATCTGACTTGGCATCTCAGAAATTTACTATAGACTAAACGGTTAGTGATATAAACGACATCGTAGAGAGGACATAAAACTTCATCGTTCCATAAAAATAAATCAGATTTTTTTTATTTCTATGATTTATCGCATCAACCCTCATTACAAAAATCAAGTCTTCTCGTTTGTTTCATCGTCTAGTTCTAGTTGGAATCAAAACAATCGATATCATCTCTCTACGATGTCGTTTATATCACTGACCATTTTGTCATGGTAAATTTTCAAGATGTCAAGTCATATTTAATTTGGATTAAATTTGAAATCGTGGTAAAATCACTAAAGTCATTAAGTTTGTATATTTTGTGACAATTTTTAAAGTTCATAGAAAAAATAAAATTGACCCAAAATTGATGTATTTATGCGACAATAGCCCATTAGAATTAGTATTAAATTTTTTAAATAAAATTAACAATAAATATAATATTTGAAATCTGGTTTTGAAAATGGCAGATTGAACGTAACCGAATTTTGGTGGAAAAAATGGGACCAAACAAAAAAATTAAAAGTTTGAATCGAAATCGATATTTTGGTTTGGTTATTTGATTTTTGGACATTGTGTTCGCCCCTATTTCAAATACAGTGCCCAAAAATCGAGTAGCATATTTTTAATTTTGTATGGACATATCACATATGGGTACCGTCTAATTATTGGAGGTGAAGTAGGGATATGAAACAAATGTTGGTGAAAGAGGGATACAGCTATCGGGCGGGCAAAAGCAGCGGGTGGCTATAGCAAGGGCTATAGTGAAGTCTCCAAGGATACTGCTTCTAGACGAGGCCACGAGCGCTCTGGATGCTGAGTCAGAGAAGACGGTGCAGGACGCGTTAGAGTGCGTAGCAGTTGGCAGAACCACCATAGTGGTGGCTCATAGGCTGTCCACGATCAACAAGGCTGATCTCATCATTGTTTTGAGGGAAGGAGTTATTGTGGAGAAAGGCAAGCATGAGAGTTTGATCAATAAGAAAGATGGCATATATGCCTCTTTAGTTGCTCTGCATGCCCATCAATTACCTTCCTAACCACTCTTGCAACTCTAATTTGTGATTTCAACCAAGATATATTGTTGGTTTCAAGTCTGCATAAGTTTTTTTTTTTTTGTCAAAACAGATACATATTATTGCAAGTGAAAATTTGCATGCATTTGGACGTAGGGTACATTTATTCTAATCAAATTTAATTAAAGTTCATTAATCCTCTAATTAGAATTTATTCATGGGTTAAGTATGTGAATACATAAACTATAGTCACATTTTGTTTTTAACAATCTAAAATTTTGGTCAAAAAATACATAGACTTCATAAATTTTGAAAGTTGGCCCACGCTTAAAATTCATTGGTCAATAACTTGATTGTACAGAGTTTGTGGCAATTTGAAGCTACAATTGGAAAGTTTTCGATGATAACTTTCTAATGTTATACATGACACATAAATCTGATAAAAAAAGATGAAAATCCCATGGTTTCATTTTTGTGGATATTATTATTTTCCACTGTAAAATACTAAACAGTGTCAACTTTTTTGTTAGGCGCCTCATTAATTAATAACCAGACTAGTTTTATCTATTTTCTTTCGGTGGCTTCCTGTTGATTTTCTTATTTGAACCAAACTCTATATATATATATATATATATATATATATATATATATATATATATATTAACGTGGGGAGTGGATCAAATGAGAACCACATCTTTTGCGAACTCTGCGAACCATGCATAAGGCGTTGAAGATGATGCAAAAGCGGTATAAAGTTGTGCATAACGAAAACTTTCTAAAATTATTTTGTTGTGCAACAATTTTAGAAAGTTTTAGATATGCACAACTTTATCTTATTTTGTGCATTATCTTCAACGTCTTATCATGGTTCTCAAGTTCTCAAAAGATGAGTTCTCACCGGATCCAACCCCTATTAACGTGAGAATCATTTTATTGTGAGAACTTGAGAACCAAAAATGATGAATTACGATGAAAGTTGATGAATCCATTGGGAAAGTTGATGAATCCAAAAATAGAATTTTCGCCTCATGGGATTCGAACCGGGTGAAAATTCTAAATTTTGAATTCATTAACTTTCTCAACGGATTCATCAACTTTCATAACTAATCATTGGTTTTAGGATAAGAATGGTTCTCATTTGAACCAAACTCTCTCTCTCTCTCTCTATATATATATATATATATATATATATAGGGATTGGATCAGTGAGAACTCATCTTTTTGAGAACTTGAGAACCATGCATAAGGCGTTGAAGATAATGCACAAAAAGTATAAAGTTGTGCATAACGAAAACTTTCTAAAATTGTTGCACAACAAAATAATTTTAGAAAATTTTAGTTATGCACAACTTTATACCATTTTCGCGATCATCTTCAACGTCTTATCATCGGTTATCGAGAGTTCGCAAAAAGATGCTTTTGTTGGTTTCATTTGATCCATTCCCTATATATATATATATATATATATATATATATATATATATATATATATTACTATCAAAATCGTTCTCCTACACATGTCGATACCATATCTATAGAGAATAACACATTGAGTTTTGTAGCGCCATCATATGTGGACCATATATGATGATTTATTATTTTCTAATCGTTATAATTGAGCTTTTTGTTCTTAACCCTCAACTATTTTAATTTAACAAGTGTGGCAAGAGTCAAAATGGGATATATCAATTTTCATATAACAAAGATAAAATATACACACTGTTCTAAAAATATATTAAAAACGTACATTGTTATGGATTTACTGTTGATAAAGAAACGCTCTAATGTTCGAAGTCGATTGGAGTATTTGACATGATGAGTGGCGGTGCAAATTAAAAAAGAACATAAAATTCTATAAAATATATAGGTGTTATATTTTCTGTCACATGAGAATATTTTATTAATATTGTTGGCGAAACGAAGGACACCATAAATCTCTGAACGGTCTGGATTTATATAAATTAAATTAATAAAATATTATCATTTAGAAGGTGAGTATAGTACACCAACATATTTACCTATATTTTTTATGAAAATTCTAAAAAATGACAGAGACAACTGTTGGAGGGGAGAGAGGGAGAGAGATGCACGAATGGAGAGAAATAAGACGACAATGTGAGGGGGCGATGGAGTGAGAAATATAGAAATTAGTTACCAATATGGAAATATTCAACAATTTATTTATTTTACTTCCATTTACTGTAATACAGAAAATTAAAAGCAAATTGAGAGTTCTATTTAAAGTACTAAACTATTTCAGTTATTCTTTAGTTTTTAAAATCGCATATAAAATTGTTTAGACAATGCTCAAGAGTTTTTTTTTTAATATATATTTTTAAAGGAAAATTCTCAAGAGTTTTTTTTATATATATTTTTAAAGGAAAATGCTCAAGAGTTGATTCAAAAATATTCTTAAAGTGATAAATAATAATATAAAATAAAATAAAACACAAAATACGCATATCTAAATTTAATAATTAAAATATTTTTTTCCATGAGAGTGCATATACTCTTTCTAGTACCTAAAATTATTAATTTAAATTTCAAATTGAAATGTAATGAAAATATATGGAATTTATGGATAGGTGGAGGTTGACTAATATAGATGTGAGAAAGAAAAAATAATTTCTATATTTATATGATTTCTGCTTTTATATAAGATTTACTTGCAAATGAATTGAATGTCAAATAAGTAAAGAATCCACACCAAACATAAATGAATTTAAAGATTGTTTTCTCGATTAATACACATTCGTAATTTGTATGGTCTAATTAGTTGTTGGTTTCTCTTTTAGCATTTTCTTGAAATGATGAACTTGTGATATGCAGGAAGAGCACAATTTATGTCATTATGCACAATCTTCTTCTTCTTTTTTACAAAAATGCCTAACTATTTACATGTCTTCCACATTGAACTTTGAATAAGAGTAACATTTAAATCATAGATTTAAGGTTTCTAGGATGAAGCAAAGTTCCTGGATAGTGATGCGTCCCGTTTCTTTCTTCGTTTTCCTGGTACGTATTTTCACTGATCCTTCAACACACACTAAGATAAAAATAATAATAATAATAATAAAATCCTTAGTTTATTGTTAAGTTGCTGCAGTGATACTATAGGTTTTGTGAATCCAAACAATCTTTGTTGGAAATCTTGTGATATTTATCACCAATTCGCTGTGTAGATACTTGTGGTGCTGTCTTTGGCTGCTCTGTTGATCACAATATGGTTCAACAAGGTTGCACCTATCGAAAATGAAGTGAAGTTGATAGCCCACTCCACCAATCAACATTTCATATCTGAAATTCACAATGTAGCTGCATTCTTCTTCTCTACCAACAATGCTTCAGCCATCAACTTCGCCCGAATTCTGAGTTTCTCTTTGGATAATAACGATATTCACTTCCCAATTATTGAATCAAAGGTTGTTCTAAATCTCTTATCAATTCTATCTACTATTTGTCTATCTTAGTTTTGAGTTGGGATATTTTTTTTAATCTTCAATGATGCAGGTGGTTCCTCCACTATTTCAAGCCTTTTCAACAATACCATACCTGTCCCAGATTTCTTACATTGGTTTGAATGGCTTATTCTTCGCCTACTGTAAAGAAGGGGATGAACAGCCTTATGCATTGTACTCAAACTCAACATTTCCTGCAAGAAATGATACAAAAAAGAAGTACACGTGGTACTTACAGCCTGCAAATCGCGACACGGGAAATTTATATGGCGAGGCGACTAAGTTTCCTGAAACTGCACTAGTTAAAGCAAGCTGGTTGCTGGGAGCCTTGAATAGTACAAATGGATACACCTCAGTCGGGACCGGGTGGAGAAATTCTCAAGATGTTCTGCTGCTTAGCACGGCTCCTTTGGATGGAAACGGAGCCATTTCTTTAGGCTTTCGTATGAAGCCTCTGATTGATTTCTTGGTAGCTCAAATGGCCTACTATGATGGAAGCTTGTATTTGGCTACGACGGACTGGAATGTGGCCATACGAGGCTTCCCAAACAGCAGTATCATCTTGGATGGAGATCAAGTCTTGTTTCAGCTCTCAAACAATGACGAGGGCCAGCTTCAGACGGTAGGAAATATGAGCTGCAACGGCGACTTGAGAGACCACGTGTTAAGCATTGGAGGGAAGAATTATGTGATCAGCTGTTCACCGGCTGAAATTGCCGGACTTCAATTTGTAAGCCTTGTTTTTCACTTGCATTTACGATTCATTGATTCATGTATTCTGATTATATTTTTCTGTCTCAGGTGTATGTGTTTGCTGTGGTAAGTGATGAGTACTCAAGCCTAGTTCACAAGAACATAAGATTGTCCTTTGCTCTGCTAGTGCTAATGGTCGGGGCTGTGGTGATCGTGATATGCATTTTCGTGTCAATGATAGTTGAAGCTGCTAGAAGGGAGATGTTCCTGTGTAGTGCATTGATAAACCAGATGGACTCGACCCAGCAATCGGAGAGAAAGAGCATGAACAAGAGCCTCGCGTTTGCCAGTGCAAGCCACGACATTCGTGCTTCTCTAGCAGGAATAAGCGGACTCATAGAAGTGTGCCGCAGTGAAGTCACTAAAAGGGACCCTTGTAGACCAGAAGTGGTGGAAAATCTGCAGCAGATGGAAGCTTGCACGAGGGACCTTTTAGGTAGGTTTTTCTCTACACTACACATTAATTTCTTGCTATCATCCATCTTACATGTGACTTTATTTATTTGTTTGACATTTTGAAGGGATACTCAACTGCATTCTTGATACGAGCAAGATAGAGGCAGGGAAAATGCAGCTGGAGGAGGAAGTATTCGATGTGGAGCAGCTTCTAGAAGACGTGGTTGATCTGTATCATCCTGTCGGCATGAAGAAAGGCGTGGACGTGATCTTGGATCCATGTGATGGCTCTGTCTCGAAATGTTGTTGGGCTAAAGGTGATCGGAGCAAACTGAAGCAAATCTTGAGCAACTTGCTTAGCAATGCAGTCAAATTCACCTCAGAGGGGCATGTGTGCGTCGGAGCTTGGGCGAGAAAACCTAGCCTCAAAAATGAAATGCTTGGCACCACTGAAAGTAACTGGATGAGTTGCTGTCTATTCAAGTTTCATGGAGCAAACAATGAATCAGAAAGCTTCAATGGAAATCCGAACTCCATGGATTTCACGTTTGAGGTGAATGATACAGGAAAAGGCATTCCGAAAGAGAAGCGGAAATCTGTCTTCGAGAACTACATTCAAGTCAGAGAAACCGCATTTGGACAACAGGGCACTGGTCTGGGCCTCGGCATTGTGCAGTCCCTGGTAAGCTAAAGCTGAAAATGAAATTAGTTTATAATCATTATTTGATTCGATCGTTGCGTATAGGTGCGCCTAATGGGCGGGGAGATAGGGATCGCAGACAACGAAGTTGGCGAGAGAGGCAGCTGCTTCAGATTCAACGTGTTGTTGAGTAGAATCGAGACGGGAAGCCCAAGTGCAGCCGATTTATGGGAGCCCAAAGCCCGAAGATCGCAAGTAGTTCTCTTGTTGAAGAGCGCTCAAAGGAACAAAGTGGTGCAAGCGTTCATGCGGAGGCTCGGGATCAAGGTACACGTGGTGAAGCAGCACCAACAACTCGGTCCGGCTCTCAAGAGAATCAAGCAGAAAATGAACCTATCGAGCCATAGCTATAGTTCTTCGAGCTCGCGATCAGTCCCTCTCAGCAGCCTCGATGGCATTGGCATCGACCAAAACAAGCAGTCTGGAATGGTGCTGATGGTGGTGGACGCGCGTGCGGGGCCGTTTGTGGAGATGAGCAGAGCAGTTGCCAATTTCAGAAACGATCTCAACGAGAGCAGCTGCTATACTAGGGTGGTTTGGCTGGATTCGCCTGCGGATTTTGATGAGGATGGGCTGGCTGCGCCGGATTTAGTGATTTCCAAGCCGTTTCACGGATCGCGTTTGTATCAGACGATTGCGCTCTTGCCTGAGTTTGGGGGCGTGCCTCCGAGGAGAGGAGTCGAGGTTTCAGTCGCTGCTGCTGAGGTTGAGGAGGTCGGGAAGCCGTTGATGGGGAAGAAGATCCTCGTCGTGGACGACGATCCTGTAGGGAGGAAGATTGCCACGTTTGTGGCATCCCGGCTCGGGGCTGCACCTTTATGCTGCGAGAATGGTGCGGCGGCTTGGCAGCTCGTCTGCGAGAGCCTCCAGGGCGAATCGGCTCGCTTCGACTGCATCTTGATGGACTGCGAGGTGCGTGTCCTTCAATCATGCTTGCGTTTACTATGAGTGATAGCTTTCATTTTAAGTTGAAAAAGATGTCAAATTCATCTGCTAATAGGGCCGGACGCTAGGAAATAATATAGAGGGCTAAAACTTAAAAAAGATCGAGAAATTTCAAAATATAAGGTGAAAGAAAAAATGATTGGGGGTGCTGATGCTCCTCCAGCACCCCCGTGTCAGCTCATGTCTGTTATGTAGCCTATATTATTTTTATATATCTAAAATTGTTTTCACAACAGATGCCGGTGATGGACGGAAGTGAGGCAACTGCGAGAATTCGAGAGGCTGAGGGCGGTTACGGCATTCGGACGGCTATTGTGGCGTTGAGCGCACAGCAAGGGGGAGGAGGTGGAGAAGATGATGGAGGCAGGGGTGGATGGGTACATCACCAAACCACTCAACAACCATAATCTTCTCAAGGCTCTATCTCCACTCATTACCAAAATATGAGAATAAAGGTGAAGATTAGTTTTTTTTTACTCAAAATTCAGCACATAATTGTGGATTTACAAACGTTTTTATAAGATACTTGAGTTGAGATCAAAAGCTCTTTAACTTGCTTTTAGTTTTTCTGGATTTTAAGAAAGAAATTGTGAGTCGACTACAAAGTCTTTACCATTGAAGAAGACAAGATATATGTTCATTTTGCTTTGGTGGTGGATGGAAATGCTCTGGAACAATTACTCTGTCGCTATGAACTATGATGTTAGCTTATGTTGAATTAAAGTAAAATTGAGTTGAATTAAGTAAAATTGAAATCCTGCAAAGTTCGGAGGGAATTTTGCATTAAATCGCTCTCGAAGAAAAAAAAAATGGGCATGGAATTCTTGAAGATATTATTGGTTGTGGTTTGTGTTTTATATAAATAGATTAAACTTGAGATCTTTTTACTAGGAGCGTTTATCCCTTTGTTCAGGTTTCATAATCTTGAACCACGCAGCGCCCAAATGAAACAAAAAGTACCAATGTTACAAAATATGAATGAAATGTGGATAGATCAATCAAGAGTCTCAATAGTTTTCCTCAACATATGAAAAATTTGAGGCTATTGATCAAATGGTGTTTGTTTGAAAAGTTGGACAGTTCAAATAATTTCTTTAAAGAAAATTTATCTGATACTTAAAATCAATATTTTTATGCGAAGGGATATATCAAATTATGTTTGGAAAAGGCATTAAAAAAATTATTTTTAAAAAATAGGATCTAGAACAGAACGAATCTTGCTTCCAAAAATCTAAACGGACATCTCTTTAAGTCGAATATTAAAACTTATCTTATAATATGAATCTAATAAATGTATATTCCCGTGGTAATTAACGTGGACTTAGCAAATACAACCTCCATCCATGAAATTTGATTTTGGCTTCAAGAATTTTAATTAATGTAATGAATGTAAAATGAATTGAGAATATAATCTACATAATAAGATATATTATGTGAGTGAAAATTATGATCATGTTTATTTTTCTATAAATAAATAGATTGATTATGAATAAAAATTATGAGATTTATATGATGATTATATCTATAAAAAATAAATATTTTTATGAACATATCAAAACAGAATTATATGAATATTTGTCAAAAGATAGAGAGCATACTTTACGTGAACAAAAGCCATATTGATATGTCAGCGGAAGCGACGGATAGTTCCAAAATAGGAGTATAATTAATGAGATGAAATAGACAGTGGACATACGAACATTTCCTGATACAGATCTGAATGCACACACCCAACTCAGCTTTGTTTTGTCCGCTTGTATAAAGACATACATACATACATACATACAGTGAGAGATTGAGATACAGGTTGTATATAAACATAAAGTTTATCCGATATATATAGCGGTAGAGATATTAATGGATGAGTTTTATTCGGATAAATTCGAAACGTTCAAAACCGATTAAATTTTAAAGCATCTATTTTGGTTTCGATTCTCGACCCGCTTTAGATCCGGACCATTTAAATTCATGGTTTGATGATCTGATAAGATCCGATCCGATTTCAGAACCAGAATAATATTAATTTATTAATTCTGATCCGAGTAAAACTCGTCTATTGACAAACGTAAATTTAAGTAGGCTTGTCAATTAGTCGGTTTTATCCATATCGAGCCCATTAAATTATTAAATAACGGTTTCGGTTTTAGTTTTGATTCTAGTCCGATTTTGGTTCTAGATTCGTTCAGATCCGGACCGCTTAAGACTCACAATTGATGGTTCGGGTCTGATTTGAATCCAGTATCTAATAGATTGATTTCAAAATCAGAATCATTCCTTATTTTTTTTTTATCTGGATAAAATTCAATTATTGATATTCTTAATCTTAGTCCGTAGATAACGGATACGGATTCTCAATAATAAAAAAAAAAAAAAAAAAGATAGAGATTGAGAGAAATAAAAGTTTGTACATCCCATATCCCAACACAGCAGGTTTGCAGTGCCACCGAAAATTGGTGGTTCCAAGTTTTTACACCCCTCATCTTCTCCAACTCTCAAAATCTTTGACCAGACTCTGCACAAACCAAACTGCCCTAAACTCCCGCCAGCTTAACTAGAGAGAGAAAAAGAGCCCAAATAATTGGAATTTGGAGAGAGAGAGGGGTAATTGAAAAGAATACCAAATTAAATCGCCATTTGTCCAACTGAACACACCTATATAAAAGATTCTAGTACTTATCCACACACAGGCTATTTTGCACCAACTCATCAAAATTCAAATCTTTAGATTGTTAATAATTCCATAACATGATTAACATCCTCGTAGATTCCATACCATGAAGGTTTTTAGTCTTCTACCAACTCCTTAAAACCCTACTCTCTCTTTCTCTCTCCTCCACAAATTTCCCCCATTTCCAGCACTACAAATCTAACTGCATTTACTACTAAGACTCCACCACCACTCTCAATTGAAAACACACACACACACACACACACACCAAACTCACTCTCATTCATGGATAAAACCGAGGCTACCACCATCGTCATGTCGAGGATCCAAGCTTTGGATCCGGAAAACGCTTCCAAGATCATGGGTTACATTCTCATTCAAGACCTGGGCGAGAAGGAGATGATAAGGCTGGCTTTCAGCCCCGACGCTCTGCTGCTTTACCAAGCAAAGGCCGCTCTCACGTCTTCTCCGGCGCCTCTTTCACACCCTCATTTCCACTCGAATTCGCCCAGGATCATGATACCCAACAACAATGGCTTCAATTTCAGCGGCCCCTCCTCGCCTTTCCAGAGGAGCATGCCCCGCCCCATTTCCTGCTCCAACGGCTCGCCGAGCCTGCAGATTTACGGCTGCGGGAATGAGTTTCCCGACGACGAGTCGTTTCTCGAGGGTTTGGATTCGATTATCAGCCCGGGTGGGAGGAGCAATTCTCTGGTATTTCCTTACGGTGAGGACGTCAACAGCCCCCACCCGTTCCACCGCCGGTGTTGCTCTGTCAATGATGCCGCGTTTCTGGCTAATCTCGAAGAAGGAGGGAATGGAAACGGAAATGGGCTTCTGTGTCGGCCTTGCATGTACTTCTCCAGAGGGTTTTGCAAGAACGGAAGTAGTTGTAAGTTCCTGCACGCCGATAATGGCGGCGTTGAGGCCGCGGATGTCGGGTCTCCGAGAGGCGGATTTGACGAGATGATGAAGATGAAGGCCTTCCAGCAGCAGAGGCTCGCGGCCATGGCTTCTGGGGGTCACAACAACCATTTTGCTTACAATAAGTGCATGGATGAGAATCTTAGGTAATGCTTCCCCAACTTTGCTTTCTTTACGTTTAATTGACTATCCTTTGTTTGCAATTTACTTCATCTTGCTTCACAGTGGTTTGAATGTATGGGTTTTGTGCATAGTTGATTTGTGCTTGTTCTTGCCCTAATTTGTTATAAAGACATGTTAGGAAAAGGGGGAATATGCACAATTTTTAAAATGTTATAGAGCAGAAGATATGCTGAAATGTTTAATGGATAGATGAATTTGTGTTTGTAAGCTTATTCTCTTTGTTCTCTCTCTTTTACAATGTAACCATTGTTGTTTTATTTGCTCTTGTGTTGTGATGAGTTTAAGTATTGTGATTTGCTTGGACTGGTAGGGGTGACTTGTCACCATTGGGATTGGGTTCTGCTGGGAGCTCAAGTGCTCGACAAATATACTTCACATTCCCAGCCGACAGCATGTTCAAGGAAGAGGACGTTTCTAACTACTTTAGGTGAATGGTTGTAATTTGATTGAGATTTTTGAGTTCAAATGTTGCAAGAATGAGGACTGATTATGTTTCTGTTGTTATGCATTCAAGCATGTTTGGGCCGGTGCAAGATGTTAGGATTCCTTACCAGCAGAAGCGGATGTTTGGATTTGTGACGTTTCTTTACACGGAAACTGTCAAGCTTATCTTGGCGAAAGGGAATCCTCATTTCGTGTGTGATTCTAGAGTGCTCGTCAAGCCTTACAAAGAGAAAGGAAAAGTCCGAGAAAAGTACTTGTCTTCTTTGCGCCTATTTGGACTCAGTTATGATCTTTGTTTGGCCAATGATAACTAGTTTCCGATTTAACTATTTGTAGGAAACATCAGCAGCAACAGATGGAGAGAGGGGAGTATTCGTCTTGTTTAAGCCCTTCGGGAATTGATCCCAGAGAACATTTCGCTCACCCCTTTGGTGAGCATAATTACTGGCTGATTCGTTTTCTAACAGAGAGACGAGTTATTAGCTGAAGTTTGTGTTTTCTCATGCAGGACCTCCTAGAATGATGTTCAGTCCACAAGAGATGATTCTGAGGAAGAAACTGGAACACGAAGCAGATCTGCAGGAGGCCATTGAACTTGAAGGTCAGAGGATGTTGAGGTTGCAACTGAGGGACTTAAAAGCTCAGAGCCATAATAATAATCACTATATGCAAATGTTTCCTTCCGACATCCCATACTCCTCACCAAGAACGTCTCAATTGCTTATGAGTCAACATGTCACTGAGACGATCAATGAAGATGATCCAGAAGGTTAGCTCAGTTGATCGCTCATCTTTCATTTATGTAATATCAAGAAATCCTAGTGTTTGCACCTTAATTTGAGGTTCTGTTTGCCTTTGTCTTTGCTATGTCAGAATCCAATGGTGCCTTAGAAGCAGGTGCCGCCGAAGGAGGTGAATCTTCCTTTAATCAGCTGCATCTAGCAGACACTGATGATTCTGATCTCCACCAAAGGTATTTAGAGGGGAAATAGCGCATTGGTTTGTGTGGCCAAGAATGTAATTGTCAGTCGATGTGAAACAATAATCTCCTCTTCTGTTTGACTTGAAATCAGCATGGCGCATGTTCTTCCAGATAATCTGTTTGCTTCTCCTACTAAATCAGCTTCAGAAAACCAGGCGTATGCTGAAGGTGACGATGGTATGCCTGACGATACTACTTTGCTCCCCGGTGGTTCTCCCCTCACCATGGCTTCTCTTAAATCGTGTTACTTACAAATGCCTAGGTACTATATATACTTCTTCGATGAATTAAGTTTCTAAATTTAGTGAAAGAAGTTGGGCTTCACTAGTTTTTTTAACATACGTTCAGGTTTTCCTTGGGGTAAGCCATTGAAATGTAGCTGCTAGAAGGTGGTGATGGTTAGGAAGCAGGAACTAGTTTAGCTTGGTAAGCAACTGAAAAACTTGTGCAATTTCATCTTTAATTTCATGTTATGAAACTTTTATTTTTGTTGATGCAGAAAGTTTGTGTAGCATATACAAGTAGAAGAAAGTTGAATAGCTGTGTGGCCAAAAACTATACCCACACAGCAGGCAGAAAAAAAGGATCTTTAGGGGAAGCTTTCCATCAAGATTGTTGCCATGATCTCATCAATACCATACTACTATTAGTTACAAGATATACATAATGCATGGAGTAAAAGGACAGATGAACTATTAATGTGAGTGGGGACTCTCTCCCTCCCCCTCTCTCCTCATTTTGTACCCTTACTGTAGTTGTGTGCTGGACCACACCACACAACTAATAGCATATAACAATCACTAGCATCAATATATTGGCAATTAATATATTTTTCTTCTCCTGTAACCCTTCCTTTTTCAACCTACTCTTTTAATGTGTATAACATTGACTTGTGTTCTATGTTACAATGAAGTTTGAATCTGCAGAGAGGGAGGGGGAAATACTTTGCAGGATATTTGGATCCAATTCAGAATATAAGAGGCACTTTAGAATATTCTATAAATATAAGTGAAGGTTGGAACAAAGGAATTTTACTCACTCTTTTTAGTTCCAATTAATTGCTAGTGACTATGTACAGCCTTTTAAAATTACTTGAATCATTATTTGCCTAAAGAAAGTAGGAAAAAGTTTTTGAATCATGTAACATAAATAAATGGTAGCTAATACTAAAGGCAAAAAAATAATGAGGAGAAAATGGAGAAAAAGTAAATGAACGAAAAGTGAATTCATTTGCGCCGTAATTTAAGGGCCGCCTTTAGGCCTTTAGGGTACTCTTTTGTCTGATTTTGTAGTTTCTTTAAAGTGGGCAAAGGGCCATACACACATGGGGTATTTTTTTAAATTTCAAAGTATTATTAATATTTATTTATGCAAATAAAATAAATGGCTCCAAGATGTCATTTTCTGTATTTCCCGATTGACGAAATAAGGACATGTCTAGTCTCTAGGTTGTTTTCATGAAATTGTCGGACCTAATCATCAAATTTAGTTATGATTAGGTGATATACCTGCCGTATTTCTATTATTGTAAATTCTTAAGTAGGATTATGGGTGTGACTACCTATCAAGATTTTATTAGGCATTATATCTGTTTATTACTAAAATAAAATACATTTTTCACTTCGATGAATATATTCAAAAAGTCGACTTTTTCAAAGTGAATTGTCAATGTTGCATGATTTATTTTAATCTTATAGTTTTCTAAAGTTAATCCTCTATATTTCAATAATCCTCTATATTTCAATGATATGATTGATATGTGAGAGTGAAATAACAAAAGGAATGGTCATTTCATGTTCATTTGAACCCTCACTAATTATTGTTGCCTTGTTGGTATGTTTTGGTCTAAAGAATCACCATTTCCATGGGCATGTGTGCTCTCAATATGAAAATAGAAATCTCCTCCGTGTCCAATGAGTCTTCTACCACATCTCCACTCTATATTTTTATGAATGGAAATGGAATTTTACAATTTTGAAAAGGAATGAACGTATAAGGAGAGAGAGAGAGAGAGAGAGAGAGAGAGAGAGAGATATGCAGGGGGGAAAAGAAACAAAGTACGAAGAACATTTTTGAAGAAATTACAAATTTTCATTCAAATCAATTTCAAATACACGGAAACAATTTTCCTTAGAAGTACATAAACCACATTGATTGAATTTAATACATTGTTATATTGTGATTAGTGAGCATATATATTTTTTTACTTTAATTGAGTTTATTTTGATTTTTTTTCAATACTTTAGACGTCTCACCAATGTTTTACGACGCAGCCATAAAATATATCCTTATCAAATATTAAAGTAAAGGTTGTTGGCATACAAATACATAAACTTTGATGTGATTTTAGTTTTGCACACGAACTTTAAAAGGTGTATATAAATACACGAACTTTGATTGATTTTGATTTTGCACACGAACTTTAAAAGGAGTATACAAATACACGAACATTCAAATTAATTGAAACTGACATGACATTAGATATGATGAGTTGGCAACGATATGAAAATCTTAAACTTCGTGTGTGAAGAAGAAGAAGAAGAAGAAGAAGAAGAAGAAGAAGAAGAAGAAGAAGAAGAAGAAGAAGAAGAAGAAGAAGAAGGCATTTGTAGTAGTCTACTTGTTCGTCATTTACTCTATTTACAAATTGTGGATTTAATATTTGAAGTGCTCTCTTTGTTTTATGTGTTTGTGTTATACCTTTATTTTCTTTCTTTCTTTCTCGTGAGGTGTATATGCATTTTGTGCGTGTTTACTAAAGTGTAAATATTTCTTTTATTTAATGATGATTATTAACTAGAGTAAGGTGATATTTCATTATTAGAATTTATATTTATATATTTGATGATTCAAACAAAAATGAAAATAGATATGCAAAGTATACGCAAATGCTTCATTGTCAATCAAGTTGGTTTTGTCGAGTAAAGCATTATAGTACGATTAAGAGAATTGCTTGTTAAGACAATAAGATCTTCTCAATTGTAGTGTCTCCATCATTTTCGAATTATATGAATTGATCAATTAAATAGAAATAATGACCACAAGTCTGTGGAGATAGTTCCACATGAGTATGGGGCAGGCTGTCTACAACTCAAAAAAAAAAAAAAAAAAGAACCCCTAAATTTCTAGCTACTAAAATTGTACTTTCAAACTGCATATTATCCAATTAACAATAACATAGTATTTTACGTTTTGTCATCCTCAATCGCTAAATATTGGTCTTAATATTGTATTATATATTGAGTCTGCATTATAAATAGTAATATGATTATATATATAGGGAGAATAAAAACTTTTTAATTCAATATATTACTTTAGTAATTCTTTTATGTCAATGCTTTTTATACACTACATTATTAATAATGCTTCTTTTTTTAATGACAATTGCAATTCATATAACATTTAATTATCCGATTTGATTCTTAGTTAACACATGAGAATAAAAATTTGTTTGATCATCACCTTTATATAGGGTTTGGTCATAACAGTTGTGGCTGATCATGGCAGCAACGTATTTTGTGTTGGAAAAGTGTGTATAGAACAAAGACAACTCACGGGCAGACACAACTTAAAGCAGAATATAAGTAGGAGTTCAAAACTAACAATGAACTTATGCAATTGAAACAAAATGAAAAATTAATAAAGAACTTATGCCGAGTCGAGGAGGCCTCTTTCCAACAAGACGAGATCGCCCGGTAGTGCTCTCGGCCCGGCGTATCGTCCCCAAAGATGAAACGGGCGTCTCGTAGGTGGCGGCACCACCGCACCAACGAGCTCCGACGAATCGAACGGAGGCGAGGATCGAGCTTGAACACGAACTATGTATGCAGGTGCTCTTTCGAAATCTTTGGAATGCTTTTGCGAGAGGTGACTAATCTTTGGAGACATGTCCTATTTATAAGGCGTCCCCCTCATGGGAGCATCTTGGAGTCAACACCGCATTGATATCGGGTGTTACGGAGTTATGTCCCGCGACGGTTTCGGAGACAACGTGCCCACGTTCCCGCAGAGTCATCATGCCGAACGTTACCGGCGCCACGATGAATCGACAACGCGTGCGTCGTGTTCATTGGACGAATCCGGACGTCTCTTCAGTGCACAGCAGCCCAACGGATTGGGCCACACGAGTTGGGCCCCGGACCAACTCCATCTTGGTCTCGATCAAACATTGATCCAAAATATACGCAACGGGCCACGAACCAGCCCACGAAACAAGCCCAAAATCCATGATCCACGGAACCGGGCGGGTGGGCGGTCGGGCCGGACGGACCAACCCGAACCGGACCGGGCCGGCCCGGACCGGGCCCGACGACGCGTGTGGGCTTTATAGCCCATCACTTGTGCACACAATTATACTAAGTGTTCAATGAACCACTTATATAGACAATTAATGTATGTACATTAATCAATGTGGGATAAGGATTAATTAATCCATGCTTATCCCCTTAATCACATAACTCCATGTTTAAGTGACCAACTTTGATCCATTATTTCACCACCGAAATCGGATTTGAGAATGTGAATACACCACGATCATCTACTCAAACGTAGATCGATCCTATGCCGCTTAATTTTACAAAATTAAACGTTACGTCACTCAAAATCTTGGTCAAAGTAGTTTCCTTGAAACTTGACCACATATATAATATTATATATATATGCACGTGATTTCAACAATCCCCACATGAGTGGAAATAGCCATATGCATGTATGCGAGACACACCATCCTCAAGAGATGTTAAAATATTTGGACATGTGGTTTATGGCCTGAACCTTCCATAGTTAGTACCATCGAGTACACAGCGGATTAGTGGACACGATGCTTTGAACTATTCCCCACAACGCAATCCGAGACAATGGTATTAACACTTTAACACCTCAACCTCATTCGTTTTCACGTTTGATTCCATTTTGGCCATGGACATCCACTTTGGATTCATAAGTGTTTTGTTTGAAGCTGCCCCACTCGCACTTATATAGGTGATTCTTACCGAGTATCTTGCCATACTCAACCTCCTCGAGGTATCTTAGGAATCATTAAGAGTCAATGACTCAACCTCACCACTAGTAAGTTTTTCAACACTCGTTTCGCCCAGGAATGCAGACTAACTCGAGTGTTTACGCACGAACTCCTATAACTTAGTTCTCCCATCAACCAAGTTCTTGGGATCTCCAATCATCATGGTTGGGTTACCACTATGATTGTTCTTAAGATGTGGATTTTAATCCCATTCCTCTAAGAACTTGATCATTTGATCCCGGCTCAAACCTTTGGTTAACGGATCGCCAGATTATCTATCGACTGACATAGTCAATTGATATAACCCCACTGAGATCAAATGCCTCACGGTATTATGTCGCCGACGATATGTCGAGACTTACCATTATACAAACCAATTTTCGCCCTTCCAATAGCCGCTAGGCTATCACGATGAATCATCACCGGTGGCATGGTTTAGACCAACATGGAATATCTTTCAAAAATTACGAGCCACTCGGCTTCCTCACCGCCTTTATCCAAAGCTATGAATTCGATTCCATGGTGGATCGGCTATACACGCCCTGCTTCATGGATCTCCAAGAACAAAGACCTCCCAATCGTGAACACGCACCCACTTGTAGAAAGTGAATCTTTCGTGTCGAGATATCCAATTGGCATCACAACACCTTCAAGCACGGGATATCTCGTGAAATGCAGCCCATGATTTTGAGTATACTCAAGTACCTCAAAACTCTCACTAGAGCCTTCCAATGCTCCTTGCTTGGATTGCTCGTAACGACTCAATTTATTCACGGCTCAAGCTATGTCGGTCGAGTGCAATTTGTAAGATACATCAAACACCCGATAACCTTATAGATAGTCTTCGCCCAACAGTTCACCCTCGTTCTTACTCAAGTGAACATTGAGCTCCAATGGGTCCGAGCAGCAAACTATCAAAGCGTTGAATTTCTTAAGCACTTTCTCGACGAGTGAGATTGTGTCAAGACAATTCCGTCGATCTTCTTAGAATCTTGATTCCAAGAATCACATCACTAAACCCATGTCCTTCATGTCAAAATTTCTATTTAACATGCGTTTTGTGTCATTAATGACTTGAGTATTGCTACCCATGATCAACATGTCATCTACATACGACACACACTATAACATAACCATTATCGTTGTTCTTAACGTAGACACATTTGTCACACTCGTTGATCTTGAAACCATTTGCCAACATTACATTGTCAAATTTCAAGTGCCATTGCAACGCGCTAGTTTCAAACCATATAGAGACTTCACGAGTTTGCATATCTTGCCTCTCGACTGTGTACTACAAACCCTTCGGGTTGCTCTATATATACCTCATCCTCGAGGTCACCATTCAAAACGCAGTCTTAACGTCCATTTGATGAATCTCAAGATTGTGCAAAGCAACAATTGCGAAGCACCCTAATAGACGTAATCCTCGTCACGGTGAATATGTATCAAGAAATCGCACCTCTCTTTGTTTAAACCCTTCGACAACCAAACGAGCCTTATACTTTTCAATTGATCCATCCGCTTGTACTTTCTTTTAAGGATCCATTTGCATCCTAGGGCTTACAACCTTTCCGCAAATCAACCAAGACCCAAGTGTGGTTTTGCGAATAGAATCAATCTCACTTTGAGCGACTCTCTCGCGAGCATCCCGTCCCGACCGAGCATAGGCTACTTTGATCGACGTTGGTTCTTCGTCCAACATGAACGCAATATAGTCGGGACCAAAATCCTTTGGCGTCGACTCATCGCCTCATCTCGGTTCCGACCCTCCGGATTAGACCTCGATCGCTTATGCGATATCTGTTCTTCCTCCAAAGGTTTAGAACTCGAAGCTTCACCATCGCCTATTGCTAGAGTGGCTTCACTTTTATCATTATCTTTACAGGATAAACACTTTCAAAGAATATAGCATTCCTTGATTCAATCGTCGTCCCCACAAATATATCCGTACCTCGACCGTGGATCGAAACGATAAGCGCTGCATTGAGTGCATACCCAATAAAGATACAATCGACTGTTTTAGGTCCAATTGTAACTTGTTTAGAAAGAGGCACCTCAACCTTCGCCAAACACCCCCACACTTTGAGATATTTGTACGATGGTTTTCTTCATTTCCACAACTCGTAGGGTGACATCCTTACTCTTTAGTGGAATCTTGTTCAAGATGTAGTTGGTCGTCAAAACGGCTTCCCCACAAGTTCGGGCAACCTCGAACTAATCAACAAAGCATTCATCATCTCATTAAGTGTTTGATTTTACGCTCAAGAACGCCATTAGATTGAGGTGAATAGGGCTGTCGTTTGATGTATTATACCACTTTCGTTGCATAATGCCTCAAACGAGCTACATATTCTCCCCTCTATCACTGAGCAGTCTTAATTCGACGACTTAGTTGATTCTCGGCTCGTTCTTGAAGTTTTTAAAAGCTTCAATAGCCTCGTTTACTTCTTAGAAGGTAAAGATAACAATATCTTGTACAATCATCAATAAACGTGATGAAGTACTTTTACCACCTCTAGTTTGTACAAACTTTAAATTACACATCGGTGTGAATAAGTTCTAGAGGTTTAGTACTGCGTTCACCGAATGAAACGGTAACTTAGCCTATTTGGCTTCCACACAAACCTCACATTTCGTTTGTGTATTAACTTCATTTAACTTTAGTAAATCTAAATTTACTAATCTTTTATTGCATTTAGATTAACATGTCCTAATCTACAATGCCATAAATCGAGCACTCATCAAGTAAGAGGAAGTAGATGCATTTTCATTCATAGCAAACTTGGGTACACGGCAAGACACCATTACATTTAGTTTAAAAGACCCCGGTGAGATAACCCTACCAAGGAACTTTCCAAACTTAGTCAAGACAAACTTGTCCGACTCAAAAACTAGTCTAAAACCCTTATTAACTAGAATAGAGGCGACACTAAGTTCTTGCGAATGTCCGGGACATGCAAAGACATCCTTTAACGTGATCTCAACACCATACGACATCTTGAGCACCACATCACCAACTCCGCAACCTCGGACGAAGCTTGGTTTCCATGTTGAGCTTCCTCCCTCAACAGCTTGTAGGTGAAGAAACGATCTTTTCGGCGCAGACGTGCGCAGTTCGCCAAATGTCGATGAACCATCCACCTTGATTCTCGACGTGGTTGACTTCTTCGGTCACCACAGCAGCCAAGTCATCATTGTCCCATTTGTCAAGTCCTTCTCGACAACATCGCAACTTGCTTAGCCTCTTCTTCTTCAGTCGACTAGTCCCACTCGTGTGGCCATGTCGCCACAATTGTATACAATCCCGTCAAACTTACAGCAACCACCTTCCTTCGCCTTTTCATCGACATTCGACGAACACGTTTGTTGGAGGACCGCTTTCTCCAACAGGTTAGCCTTCGATCGAGCAAGCCTTTCGCTTTTAGATCTTGCTTCTTCACGCCGACTCAATGCTAGTTTGACGATCAAGTCTTCAAGCATCATATCCTTTCGCTTGGCTTAAGGTAGACCTCAAGTCTCTCCATCCGGGTAGCTTCTCAATCACCGTAGCGATGACAAAGCCGTCTCAAACAAGTGTGCTATTCGGTTGAACCTCGTGTACAATGAGTTGAAACTCTTGCACTTGGTCCATGATCGGTCGAGAATCGACCATCTTGTAGTCCAAATATTTGGCTACAATGAACTTCTTTGTACCTGCATCATCACTACGGTACTTATTTTCTAACGCATCCCACATACATTTGGATGTCGTTACAACAAGATAAACACTATACAAGCTATCTTCTAAACTACCAAGTATAAAATTTTACAAAGATAGTCGCCATGGCCGCGTTGTCATATCATGCTCAGACGTGAAAGTCGATCACTTGACCCGGGCGGGCTCATCTTCCACCAAGAAGTTGGCGAAGCCCAACGTCGTGAGTAGAACAACATCTTTGTTGCCATCTCAAGTCGGATCCTCCAAACTTGGTGGCTTCTCGCGGCGGCATCATCCTCATGCGGTATGAGCAGTAGCCGAGATCGATTCAAAACGGATCCACCAGCACCACTGGGTGTCTTTGAAACATGGAACTCGAATGAGAACCACCGGTGTTAGATCACATGGATCCAACAATGACCCATCGAAAAGTGCGATCGTCGAACCACCGGAACCACTAAAAGTGGAACCAATTGTTGAACCACTAAAAGTGGAACCAACAATGACCCAAAGGTCCAATGGTTGACCAAGGCATCAAACCAAACATGGCCGTAACCATTGTGCGTAATGCAGCAGCAGCAGAGGCAACGGCGGCGAGACGGCGGCGGCGGCGGCGGCGGCGAAAAGCAGCAGTCGGTGGCAGGTGAGACATCTCCAAGCAAAGGTATTAGTTTGAAAGTTTTAAGTTAGTTAAAAGTCTCAACTCCTTGTGGCAAGTACTATCTCGTCTTGCGATTGTTGGAAAAGTGTATGCGTAACAAGACAACTTGCGGGCGACACAACTTAAAATGAATGTAAGTAGGAGTTCAAAACTAACAATGAACTTGTGCGTAATTGAAACAAAATGAAAGCGAGTAATAAAGAACTTATGCCGAGTCGAGGAGGCCTCTTTCCAACAAGACGAGATACGCCCGGTAGTGCTCTCGGTTACGGCGATCGTCCCCAAAGATGAAACGGCAGGTCTCGTAGGTGGCAAGACCGCAGACCAACGAGCTCCGACGAAGCGGACGGAGGCGAGGACCGAGCTCGACACGAACTATGTATGCAGGAGTGCTTTCGAAAATCTTTGGAATGCTTTTGCGAGAGGTGACTAATCTTGAGAGACATGTCCTATTTATAGGCGTCCCCCCATGGGAAACATCTTTGAGTCAACACCGCATTGATGTCGGGTGTTACGGAGTTATGTCCCGACGACGGTTTCGGAGACAACGTGCCCACGTTTCCGCAGAGCCATCATGTCGGAACGTTACTGAAGCGATTCTGACGAACCCGACAACGCGTGCGTCGTGTTCGTTGGACGATCCCACGTCTTTTCAGTGCACAAAGAGCCCAACGGATTGGGCCACACAAGTTGGGACTCGGACCAACTCTATCTTTGGGCTCGATCAAACATTGATCCAAAATATACGGGCAATGGGCCACGGAACCAGGCCCACGAAACAAGCCCACGAACAAGCCCAAAATCCACGATCCACGGAACCGGCTGGGCTGGCCGGGCCGGCCGACCGAACCCGAACCCGACCAGGCCGGCCGGGCCGGGCGGACTGACGGCCCGGCCCGGCGGCGCGCGTGTGGGCTTTTATAGCCCATCACTTGTGCACACAATTATACTAAGTGTTCAATGAACCACTTATATAGACAATTAATGTATGTACATTAATCAGTGTGGGATAATGATTAATTAATCTATGCTTATCCCCTTAATCACATAACTCCATGTTTAAGTGACCAACTTTGATCCATTATTTCTCACTCACCGGAAATCGGATTCGAGAATGTGAATACACCACGATCATCTACTCGAAACGTAGATCGATCCTATGCCGTTTAATTTTATAAAATTAAACGTTACGTCACTCAAAATCCTGGTCAAAGTAGTTTCCTGAAAACTTGTCACATATATAATATTATATATATATGCACGTGATTTCAACATTTTGTACTAAGGCTTGAAAACTCACACAACTCACAAGGCACAAAATGATTCGTCAATTACGTAGTACACCTATATGGCTACATATTCTATGGAAAATTCTCATAAAATGGACATGCATGGTTGCCCATTTCTCCAATAATTCTCTTTAGTTTTGCATAAAAAATAAACAAATATACAAATGAATAAAATATACTCCCTCACATCCATTTTATTTATTGTTCTAACATTTTGTACAAATATTAATAAAATATATTTTTGCCTAAATTAACCCTACCTATAATGATTACTCCTCTATAAACAGCACAATCATTATCGGTGGAAAATATATCGAAAACGAGAAGCGTACGTATTCTTCATAAATGATGGCTTAAAAGAAGAAAATTTTGCTATTTAATTTAAAACGTATACGACTCAAAATCCCATATGTACGAATATTATGAATGGGAGGGAGTAATAGGGATGAGTAAAATGCAAGATTATCGAATTATAAAGAATAAAAATTAGTGAATCATTTGAAATTAATATAAACCGAGATAATTACAATCGTATCATCTATAAATTCTATATAGCGAAACATATTGGAGCCACCATATTCACCATCAATCCTATGTGGAATTACTACAATTTTTTATTCTTAATTTTCTAAATTCTTCATTTCATGCCTTCTAATCACTCTACAAATCCCACATTGATTTTTTATGAAACATAGCCAAATGAGAACCTCTATAAAAGGATATTTCTATTGTTTAAGTCTCAATCAAATTTTCATTTTTAATTGGTGGAGTAATTGATATTAATATCAATCAAACTACAACACCAATAGTTTATTTAATTTGAATTGACCAAATTAATAGTTTTTAATTTAATTAGAAACATATTTATTTTCAAAATTCTTCATTTTAAACCTTCTAATCACTCTATAATCCCACATTGATTTTTTATGAAACATAGCCAAATGAGAACCTCTATAAAAGAATATTTATATTCTTTTAGTCTCAATCAAATTTTCATTTTTAATTGGTGGAGTGATTGATATTAATATCAATCAAACTACAACACTAATAGTTTATTTAATTTAATTTAACCAAATTAATAGTTTTTAATTTAATTTAGAAATATATTTATTTTGTAAATTCATCATTTTATGCCTTCTAATCACTTTTTAATCCCACATTGATTTTTTATGAAACATAGCCAAATGAGAACTTCTATAAAATGATATTTATATTCTTTAAGCCCCAATCAAATTTTTATTTGTAATTGATGGAGTGATTGATATTAATATCAATCAAACTACAACACTAATAGTTTATTTAATTTAATTTGATCAAATAAATAGTTTTTAATTTAATTTAGAAACATATTTGTTTTCTAAATTCTTCATTTTATGCCTTCTAATCACTCTTTAATCCCACAATATTGATTTTTTATGAAACATAGTCAATGAGAACCTCTATAAAATGATATTTGTATTCTTTAAGTCTCAACCAAATTTTCATTTTTAATTGATGGAGTGATTGATATTAATATTAATCAAAATACAACACTAATAGTTTATTTAATTTAATTTGACCAAATAAATAGTTTTTAATTTAATTTAGACTATTTAGTTTGGTCAAATTAACAGTTCATTTACTGCACTATTTAATAAGATAAATATTGAAGAAACATTATATAAAAATATGAACATGAAGATACATATTTACTAAGAAAAACTATAATCTCAAAAATCAAAATATAAAAATAAATTTAGGTTTTGAATATGTGAAGTCTTATAAAAATTAATGTGAGATTCAAGTATTTTATTTATTTATTTATTTATTTATTTATTTATTTTTGTTTTGAATGGATTTAGGTTATAAAATTTTATATAGCAAAACATGTTAAAGGCATCACATTGATCCCCAATCCTATATTAATATCAATCAACCTACAACAATAATAGTTTATTTAATTCAATTTGACCAAATAAATAGTTTTTTATTTAATTGAGACTATTTCATTTTGTCAAATTAATAGTTTATTTACTGCACTATTTAATAAGATAAATATTTTGGATACATTATATAAAATATTCAGATTACATTCATTTATTGTGATATGGATATAATTATAACGGATTATAGTATTTCTTCCCCTTTCCACATACTTTAAGAAAAAAAAATCTAATATAATTGTATTAGTAAAATGCAACGATTTCATCAGCTAGCTCATCCAAAATAAATTCATACATATTTTCTAAGAAAATCTACAATCTTGAAATAAAATAAAAATAATCCATTGTGGTGGAAATAATAATGAAAAGATAAAAATAAATTTGTAGTCTTAAATATAATTAAATGTGGTATATCAACAAAAACATGAATCAATACATACTTACTAAGAAAAACTATAATCTTAAAAACCAAAATATAAAAATAGATTTAGATTTAGGTTTTGAATATGTGAAGTCTTATAAAAATTAATATGGGATTCAAGTATTTTATTTTATTTATTTATTTGGGTTTCTATGGATTTAGGTTTTGAAAATATGGAATCTCATAAAAAAATAATGTGAGATTTAAGTATTATTTATTTATTTTTTGTTAATGTTACTTTATAATATTAACATTAACAAACAAATTAAAAATGAAAATTTTGTTGAGACTTAAAGAATACAAATATCATTTTATAGAGGTTCTCACTGACTATGTTTCATAAAAAATCAATATTGTGGGATTAAAGAGTGATTAGAAGGCTGAAGAATTTAGAAAACAAATATGTTTCTAAATTAAATTTAAAACTATTTATTTGATCAAATTAAATTAAATAAACTATTTACTAAGAAAAAATATAATCTTAAAAACCAAAATATAAAAATAGATTTAGATTTAGGTTTTGAATATGTGAAGTCTTATAAAAATTAATATGAGATTCAAGTATTTTATTTATTTATTTATTTGCAGGTTTTTATGGATTTAGGTTTTGAAACTATGGAATCTCATAAAAAAAGAATGTGAGATTTAAGTATTATTTATTTATTTGTTTGTTAATGTTACTTTATAATATTAAGATTTATTAAGATATATAATCAATTATTGTAATAGTTTATATTTAACTATTTAAATATATTAGATTAAGGTAATTAGCGGTACTATACTATTTATTAATTATGTTACTTTATACTATTCGGACTTTATTAAGATAGATAATCAATTATTGTAATAATTTATATTTAATTATTTAGATATATTGTAAATATATTTGAGTAATTAATATGTATTACTATACTGAGTTTGAGATAAGAATGGATAAGAAAAATATTTTAGAAAAAATTAATGTGGAATTTATTATTAATCTTTGTACTACGTGTTTAATGGAGATAGATAAAGTTAATGTGGAATATATTATAAATATATTTGAGTAATTAGTATGCACTACTATACGAGTTTGATATAAGAATGGATAAGAAAAATATTTTAGATTTCATTAATGTGAAATTCAAGTATGTGGAATTTATTATTAATCTTTGTACTATATTTTTAATTAAGATAGATAACCAATTATCGTATTAATTTATATTGAACTATTTAGATATATTATAAATAAATTTAGGTAATTAGCAGGATTAAGATTAGTAAAAATGACACGATTTCATTAGCTAGCTCAACTAAAATAAATCCATACACATTTACTAAGAAAATCTACAATCTTTGAAATAAAATAGAAAATAATCTGTTGCGGTGAAAATTAAAAGATAAAAATAAATTTGTCATCTTAAATATAATTAAATATGGAATATCAACAAAAAACATGAATCGATACATATTTAGTAAAAAAAAATCAATGATCTTAAAATAAACTAGAAATATTCCGTTGCAATGAAAATAAACACCAAAAATATAAAAATAGATTGAGGTTTTGAATATGTGAAGTCTTATAAAAATTAGTGGGATTCAAATATTTTATTTATTAACTTATTTTGGCTGTGAATGGATTTAGATTTAGGTTTTGAAATTATGAAATCTCATAAAGTGATTTTCCATCGAATTTATTATCGAAACAACTTATATTTAACTATCCAAATATTTTATAAATTTTATATGAGATTAGATAATTAAGTGGTTTTATTACATAAGTTTCGGACGAGAATCAATAGTAAAATCAATTTTTAAAATCAAGTTTGTGACATGTATGAATATATAAATTATATATAAGTAGTTTCTCTAACTTTTTTAATCTTTTGTTATTTATTCTAATTTATTATTAATATACTTTGTAATGTTGAATTATTACTACGATAAATAACCAATTATTACAAGAAGTTATATTTATAATCTAAAACAGATTTTGGTGATTAACAAATATGATTATAAATTACGAAATAAAGTTATTTCCCGTCGAATTTCGACGGGTTATACACTAGTTTAATAATTATATGTGAATTAACTAAATGGTAGGCGATTATTTCTGACAGAAACGTGTCTAAACCGGGGTAGTGCAAATCAACATACTTAAAAAAACAATTAAAGAACATATTAGTATAGATCTATCCACTATATCCAAAACAGGAAAATAACACCAAACTCACGCAAAAGCTGTTTGATCCAACCGGTACTATACTTTTAGTTTTCAATCATCATTTTAAGATAACCATTATGCCAAAACCGAATGCACACAAATTTCTACGATATAGTTTATCTGATTAAAACTCTTGAGATGGAAGTTCAAAATAAGATCTTTAAATATAATAGATTTTTTATATCATCGAAAATATGTACTATTATAATTACAACGAAAATCATTTTGTATTTGAAAAATCACTAACATTTAGAAGATGGAAGAAATTTTTAAATGCCCATTTAAGATAGTACGTGAAACCTTTTTTCAGTATAAACCAACTTAAAATCGTGGTTCTAAATTTCTAATAGTCGAAACTCCAAAAATATCCCCTAAGTCATTAGCTACCCATTTCGTGTTTTCAGCTTTTCAGACGTCTTCCTGTTTTTGTGATTTCCAAATTTTGTGTTTCTGTAATTTATTTTGTGATTTTGGGCTTTCTTGTTTTTAGGATTTATTTCGTGATTTTTTTGTTCTCGTGACAACATGTACTACAAGCTAAGGCAATTCATGACAACATGAACCTTGAAAACAATTACAAATTAACTACCACATAACTATGATATATATAGAGGGAATATATACAAGTACACACTTTTGTAAAAGTGTATACAGGACACAACCATTTTGAAAAATTGATACATTGTATACCCATTTGCTTTTTTTAATATATATCTACAGTCTCTCCGTTAGTTTCGATTTGAATTGTGACATGCCACTGACAACACAGTAATATTTTTGTTTATTAACAACCTGTAAATCAGTAAATGATTGCGAAATGAATGGTACTAATAAAACTCCGAAAACATATTAAATTTCATCCATTCATTTAGTCAAGGAAAATTAATTAAATTTTGACCGGAAACATAAATGAATGACATGTTTAATTCCGGTCGCATGATTCCGGAAATGGAATTTAATATGTTTCCATTCATTTATTTAATATGTTTCCAGTCAATCTTCATTCATTTAATATGTTTCCGGTCAATCTCCATTCATTTATTTAATATGTTTCCGATCGCATGATTCCGGAAATGATATGTTTCCGGAAATCTCAATTCATTTAATATGTTTCTGGTCAAAATTTAATTAATTTTCCTTGACCGGAAACATAAATCAATGGATGGAATTTAATATGTTTGCGGAGTTTTATTAAATTAATTAAATTTTGACGGAAACATAAATAAATTTTGACAGGAAACATAAATAAATTAATTAATCATTGACCGGAAACATAAATCATTGACCGGAAACATAAATTTTTGATCGGAAACATAAATAAATTAATTAATAATAATTCTTACTTCTTGTCTCCTATTTAACCGAATCAACGAATTTTCAATCGAAACAAGGATATATCAAATTAATTTAATACTAATTAATTTAAAATGAATGTATGATATTTAAATTAATATTTACAGGTAATCTATGATGAAAATTTTGCAAAATATTGAAATGCTGAAATTATCACACAACTTATTAATTAATATTTAATATTGAAATTATCCTTCATATTTAAAGTTAATTTAATACTGCACAAAATAGTACTACGAAAGTAAAAGCTTACAGCTATAATTGCAGAAAAATTGAAGAAGACAAATAAAGAAGAAGCTGCAGCATGTTTCCCCGTATCCCGTCTCTCAACAGATGGACGGCTATCCACATATGGTCGCTGCGGCTCCTCAAGAACCGCAATCTCAACGAACTCAGCCGACGATGTCCTCTGGCTGGGTCTTGAAGGTGAAGGCTCTGAGGACTGCTCTGATGGAGACTCTATTTGTTCAGGATCCTGAACAAACTGTGGAGCCCTCCTCGGAACTCGACGTCTTACGTCGAGGCTCATCCACCGGATGAGACACACCACGACGAAAAGGGAATCGTCCCTCCCTCAAAGGATTTGACGGTATAAGAAAATTCACACCGAGTGGAAAGGGTGTGAGATGACGCCCAAAGAAATGGTGGTAACCTCGAATAAGTCAGGCTCGATCGCTGTGAGATGATAATCGACCTACAATAAATTGAAAGATATTATTTAATATTCTCATAAATACAATACCTCATACATGATTTAAAATTATAATAAAATTCAAGACTCTTGCTCAAAAAGAGGTTGTAAAAGTGCCGATGAGAGCCTACTCTTGAACTTTCACCTCAACACTCTCGGACACGTTGTGGGTTGACGAGTTCCCAACAGACGTCCCAAGTCCGGTATGATCTCGAGTGACCAAACATATAGTGCCCAGATCGGTTCAGTAAAAGTGGTACTTGAGCATTAGGTTGACAATGCGTCGATAATATCTCAATATCCGTAATCAGATGCCCACGGAAATCGGCAAAACGCCCGGATCGTCAACCAATGCCCAAACCCAATCAGCTATTACCTTCACCGTCTCGCACTCCAAATACGAATCCATAGAGAAAATAACGTGGGCCACATGTAAATAGTGACGAAGATCTACATCATCAAAATCACTACTACAAAATCTATCTAATAGATTTCTTAATGTAATCTGTGTGCCCCCGCAAAAAAGCATATATACCTCAACGTCGCTCAAGTCGTAATCTTGTGTGGGATCAAATGATGATGACCCAAATTGCAGGCCGGTGACTAGAGCATAATTTTTAATGGAAAAACATATATTTCTTCCATTGATGAAAAAATACATTTCCGGTTGTGTAGGTTCTATTTGACGGGAGACTATATGGTGTAAAGATACACTAGACTTAGGCCCGGGAATCCAATCAATCATATGACCAAAGCAACCCCCCCTAAATATATCTAGCAACTGTTCGCCACCCTTATCTAGCAAGACATTCTTAATATACTTAAAATAATCAGTCCTATAATAAGTCTTTACATCCGCCACAACATTTATCGTAGTATGCCTCAAAAAAACAGGATCGACCTACAATTATATCAATGCCACATATTACACAACGTACAACAAACCAACAAACTACTACAATAATTATTTCATTTGTCTATAATTCGCATCAATAAACATCCTATCATACAAATATCACAAATAATTAGAAATCAATCTCTACAAATCACCGATCAAAACACTCGCCATAATTAAGTAATAAAATTTAACCATTCTAAACTTAAAAAAATAAGAAAAAATAAATGCAAAAAAATATGAAAACATACTGTAAATACGGTAAACATAAACATCACATTTAGCAATACACTACGATATGAAAACATACTTGCAAATCAATATACTTACGGTAAACATACTTGCAAATCAATATACTTACGGTAAACATATTAAAAATACAGTAAACATAAGAAAAAATCATGGCAAAAAATATGAAAACATACTTGCAAATCAATTCATTCTCATACCACCAAATCAATTCATGCACCAAAATACGGTAAACATAAACATCACATTTAGCAATATACATACGGTAAACATATTAAAAATCGCATAACTATATTGTTTCAAAATAAGATAGACGAAAGCATACCGGTAAGTCCGACATATTGTCACTCGTTACTTCGAAAATAATTGTAAAATATAGTTCCCCTGCATTATTACAAAATTCAATTAATAACTAATTATTAGAAATTTAAATTGATATTGCGTAAATTGGAAAAATCAAGTGTAGTGTTTTCGGTCGAATAGGCTGTCTCCGGTCGACCGGAGAGAAGCCTTCCTCGACCGGAGACAGCGTTTGTCGACCGGAAACAACAAATTAATTCAATTTCTTGAATTCATTTGTTGTTTCGATCGACAAACGTTATCATTCTTCGATCGGAACAACATTTGTCGATCGGAACAACAAATTAATTCAAGAAATTGAATTAATTTGTTGTTTCGATCGACAAACGTTGTTCCGATCGACCGGAAACAAGTAACGATGATTTTCTACCGAATTACCTCCGGTTGTTCTTCACGGTCTCTTCTTATCTTTCAAATTCACGGAATGAGAATGAAAATGAAAAATTGCGAGAACAAAGATATCCGAATCAAATTGCAAAATCGAAATTGCGAGAAGAGTGAGTGAAGAAATAGTGGGTTTCACTTGTATAAATGTTGCACGTAAAAATATGTAGTCAAAGGCGTTAAATGTGCACGAAAAAAGAGAATCAATTCTCTCATCTCACATCACATGCGTCCGCGTGTGCAAATTTCACCTTTTGAATCAAAATATAGTTTTTAATAGGTTTGGGTATGGGGTGTAGTTAATTTTAGGTTGGATATGTTAGGTACATATATTTTGAAAATTGGGTAATAAAGTCTCGCCTATATATATATATATATATATATATATATATATATATATATATATATATATATATATATATATATATACTCATCTTAATTATATAGACTTGTTTTCATTTTTGGATGTCCTAAATATATAGGCTTGTTTTCATAAATGATAATGTTTTTTATAACTCATTTACTAATATATTCATATTTCATTCTTTGATTGACTCATACATTATTTAATAGTCAAAGAGGAACAAAAAAAAGGAACATCCTCTCTTACTTTGGCGAATAAATTGGCCGATACACGTAACAAATAGGGATGAAAGAAAAACACATCAAAGAAAGAACAAATAAAAATAAAAGAAGAAAGACGAAAGGGTTTATGGCTGCAATTACAATATGAATTTTAAACCATTATAAAATATCAACTTCTAAAAAAAAGTTTACATTTAGAACATTCCCATTATTTTCAGCAGTAGAACTATGTCGTTCTGACGGTACACATAGAATAAACTTCGCACATAAAGAATTGGGGATATCGCAATTGGAGAAAATTTAAAAGGTGGTATTACAATGAAAAGTTTTAAAAGTTGTGTTTAATGGTAAAATTAGGGTAAATGTCTTGTTATTACTACAACAAAATTTTAGTGACATCAAGAGAGATGTCATAAAATTTGTTACATATTTAGGTGTAAGGAAATTTAGTTATATCCACACAAATCTTTTCAATTTTTTACTTACAAAAATTAATACACCCTCAATTGTCACTAAATTTTGTGACATACTTTTATTTGTGTGGCATACATAAGAGGTACCGATCACAATTTTATATAGTGACATATAGATCTCACAATGCTTCAAAAATAATGTTAGTACTAGCTATAACATTTTGTTGTAGTGTATTTATAATAATTAACGCATTTGTAAATATGAGTGTATAGTAAAATTGAGCTATAAAATTATTTTTAACTTGATGTTTGCAAAATGGCTAGAAACATAATTAATGTCATTTAAAAGATATTATATAATTAATTACTTTGTTCTTTTATCTCACATGCTTAGTTTCAAATGAAATCCTCTATTACTCATTCATGTAATATCTTTTATTGCATAAACAAACGGATGACATTGTAAGAGTTTAAAATTGTCAAATATTATGGTGTACATTTTTCTTATACAAACCTTAAACCTTTAGTATTGACACGTATCGATCATCCACAAATATAATAGGATCCACAAATATAATAGGAAATATCATACTAAAATACAATAGAGGGTCCGTATTCGTTTAATTTGATTCGCGGGATGATCTCACAAAAGACGTATGAGTTCAAATCAGAATTTCTAATCTGCCCCGGCCTATTATTGATATATATACATATCTTAAAAAGTAGCCAAATTTGTACGTACAAAGGCCTTACTTCAGAATAGGGTCGCATTATAAGTAGCATTTTATACAGGAAATAAAAATCGAATATCTCTAGCTAATTTTCAGCAGATGATGATTTCAGCTTGGTTGAAGCATATGTGAATGTCTGTAATGCTTATATGAAATATATTCTGATTCCCATTGGAATGTGCTGTAGGACGACAAAAAAAGATAAAATCTTACGTAACAACACGTACAAACTTGTGTTCATTTTGTTCTCACTCTACAAATATCTTGCCATGCATGCAGAGATTCTGCACACTGCAATACTCTACACTGCTATACACACTGTACACACACATACATGTATATATATATATATATATATGTTGCAAACTGATCAGTTTTTTGTGTCAAAAACTACAGCTGTTGTCTAAGGGATTACTGGCGCAGTGAAGAAGGTAATGTGTGTGTGTGTAGAGAGAGAGAGAGAGAGAAGATGAGTTGCATACTTAATTAATTTGATTTGATAAATGTGTAACAGAACTTATGTTGCAGGGTTAAACAAGACGCCATGGAGGCCGGCAGCGCACACAGTTCTTCCATTGGTGCGTGCCTTCTTCGATCTCTTCTCGATAACATATATACAATCAATTCTATCATAACTCTATCTATATTCAATCTTGTTTCATATTCACTGCAATTTCTCAACATATCCTAAGCAATTAATTTGGTTTTTTATTTTTGTTTTTTTGGCATATAGTTATCATGGGAGGAGACATATCTTTGAAAATGTGTGCTAATTTGACCAAAAGGAACGAGGTTTTATACGCCATTGAATGAGGTGTCTCTTGGCATGCATGCCAACATTTATATATAAATGAACCACCTGCCATTCAAATCAATAATATATATGCTTTCTACATGACTGCCTAGAATTGGTGGAGACAAACTGGAAAACTGAGAGTTACTAATAATTATGTCTTCTTTTTTCCGGCATTCAATGTTTGCCCCTATATTCATTATTCTTTTGTTCTTGATGGATTCTTGTTGGCATCTGAATGTTTAATTTGTGCTCCGATGTCTACATGCTATGATCATGATTCTTCCCAGAATAAAATAAAATTTATTGTTATTGTAGATATAAAATCGATGTTGATGAATAATGCTTGTTAAATTTGTATCAGTTGAACCGGTTTCTGCGCTGGAAGCAATGCACAAACTACATGAGGATAAGATTTCAAAAATTCAAGAGCTTAAGGGGAAAAAGGAAGCAATGATGCTTGCGTTAGAAAAGAAAAGGAATGAAAATCCAGACAAAACAAGAGATTTGGAGGACCTCAGCAGAAACTATAGCAGCAAGAGAGATCAACTTTTTGCGATGTTTGCAGGAAAATCAGAGAACAATGATAAGTACTTTTAGTCCGATTTTCTATCTAGTCATCTTTAAGGGACAAAAACGATGTATTAAATAAATCCGATATATATGGATTTTTAGCTTATGTCTGATTATTGTTAACTATATCTAGTGTCAACAGTTCTTACAAAGGTGCGTGTGTTGGCTTAGTGATAGAGTGGTTAATGCATGAGGCCAAAAGTATCGGGTTCGAATCCACCATGACGTGACTCTTAAATTCTGTATTAAATTGACAAAAAAAAATATAACTCATTTCCTAGTGGAAGAAAATATATATCCATAAGTTTTAAATCATATGAACTAATCTCACCTTTAGAGTATTGAGACAAAATTACCCTGAAAAAAAAAACAATAGTAAAATTAGACACCATAATCTCCTCTTTCCCGCCTCCACGTCATGCCTCGCCCAAGATGCTCCCAGCACAGCAGCTGTGCACGCGCCGCCGTCGTGTTGAATTTTGGGCGAGATGAATGGAGGAAGAAAAAGATGTTGGGTAGCCACCGAGCATTGTTCGCGTTAATATTCTTTTTATATACATTTATTTTGATTTTAATATGCGAGAAATCATAAATTACAAAAATTAAAGTTAAATTTGTTATTTTTTCTTTTAACTTTGAATTCGTGAATAAAAAATAAATTTAACCTTGATTTTTATGTAATTTGTGTCATTCATAATGTCAATAATATAGTATACATAAAGGATGCTCATGAAAGGTATACGACATATATATTTTTTAGATTAAAGTAGTTACAGTTTATATAGGTTTCAAAATTGATTGGTATTGTATATTTTCGAATTTTATGTATGGTCATTATTGTTGTGACATAGATCAACTAAAAAGTAAAAATTAAAAGACTTCAATGTCGACTTGCATGTATCGCAATAGAATTTTGGGTAATGGGGAGAAAAGGTTAATGTATTACAATCTAATTAAATATGTAGAAATTGTTTGCTATACACATAATAATAACATATATAATAGGGAAGGGTTAACGTAAGAACCATTTTTATTGTGAGAACATGAGAAATGAATATGCTATAAAAGTAAATGAATACGCTGCGAAAGTTAATGAATAAAAAAAAAAAGAATTTTCGCATCTCATGGGATTCGAACCCTAGTGAAAATTCAATTTTTGATTCATTAACTTTCATGTATTCATTAACTTTCATAGCATATTCATTTTGTTCAGTAAAGAATTTTCGCAGATTCTTAGTTCTCACGTTAAAATTGGTTCTTATTTGAACCTCACTATATATATATATATATATATATATATATATATATATATATATATATATATATATATATGTATGTATGATATTATTGGTTTGAAAATCTAAATCTCTGATTAAGCAATGCCCGACATCAATCATACATTCAAGGAGAGCAAAAATATAGTTTGGAGGGAGCTAATGTGGAAAATTTTCTTCTATAAAGGTATTAAAAACGAAAGGAAAAAAAAACAGAAAAATCCAAACACAAGATTATTGAATATTTTTTAAACTCTATGATTTTAATTTTTTAGACGCCAGCTAATTATATGTTTTACTTCCATCTCATGAGTGTCACGAGTCAATATCATTTTTAGACACCAGCTAATTAGATTGATTGGAATATGGCGAGTTTGTGGTATATTGACAATTTAATGAATTTCACAATTTCAAGATGAATGTTGGATGTTTGAAAAGATGAATATGATCTGAAATTTCAGGAAATTCAAGGTTTCTTTTTAGAAAATTGGATTTTTTAGAAAATTGTTAAATTATATAATATACCAATTTACTTCGTTATATTCTCATTGAAAATTGTAGTTGTGTTTGTATTATTTTTATACAATTGGTTAGAATACTCTTAATTATTATTGAATAATATTACTTTAAAATAAATGAAATTAATTAATTAATATATTATTTCAATTCGGCAAAACTGGCAAACTCTGAAATGCAAAACATTGCTTTGGTTTTTTTTCGTGATTTTATTGACTTGTTTTGTTTACTGCCGAGGATGTGCTTAATAAAAAAAATTAATAAAACTACTAATAGTAAATTAATTTTAGGATTCTTTTTGGTTTGAAATGATTGATTTTACTTATAAGTTACCTATCCCGATTCTCTTTTCTTGTCCCAATGAATTGTAAATTTATTTTAATCTAATGAATTGCGCCAATTCTAACATTGCTATCTAATTTAATCCATATACTAACATGTTACTCTTTTTATTCATTTTTAACTAAAATTACAAAAATATCCTCCATAACCCGCGGCCAACCCATTTTGGTGACCAACCATCCTCCTCCTCTCCTGCGGCCAACCCCCTCCCTCTCCCTCTCCCTTTTCTCGGCGGCCAACCCTCCCTCCCCATTCCCATCTGTTTTACGGCGGTCAACCCGCTGTCAACCCATTTTTCGACGGCCAACCAATTTTTTTGGTAATTTTTCATATTGACCGTCGGAAAAATGGAGAGGAGGGTTGGCCCTCGCGAGAGGGAGCGAGGGATGGTTGGCCGCCGGGAAACAAATTGGAAGGGGGAGAGAGGGTTGGCCGTCGGGAAAATAGAGAGAGAGGGGGTTGGCCGCCGGCATAGGGGAGAGAGGGATGGTTGGCCGCCGGGATTGTGTCTTTGCGTGTGAATCTGTATGATTTTTATATTTAAGGATAAAATTATACAAATGGTTAAAAATGATAGCAACTTAACATATGAGATAAAAAAGATAGCAAACTTAACATATTGGTTATATTAGATTTTGGCCCCTGAATTACTAATTTACTTAGTAGATATAAGATTTGCATGATTATAAATTATATAATTTGTATCTTAAAATTAAAATGGTATCTTCCTCTAGATAAGATTATGAAACAAATGCACTATATTCATTCTCCATTCTACGTGATTTTCCACAATTTTTCTTTATTACTTATCTAAAATCCCCGTTCTAATCACTTTCCAATATACAATTTTTTCTTATTTATCTCAATCTTATCACTTTACGTAAAGAGATATATGAATTTAATCAATTTTCACGCTGCAAAATAAATTCAATGATTTGTTTTGCCTTAATTATGTTTTGTTTTCCTATCTTTATTCCTTATGAATCTTAAATATGGAAACATTATAACCTATATTTTTTATCTATTAAGTCAATAACTAATTTAATTATTTTTCTTCCACATCCTATTATGTAATAGGTACCTTTAGTCTCTACTCTATTTTATTTCCATTTATTTAGTTTTGTGATTTACAATTTTTTGAATTATTAAATTTCTTGAAGTAGTACGTAAATGAATGTCTTTAATTTAAGTTAGTTAGTATTACTATATTAATTTGAAACAATAACAAATAATTACTAGACATTATTGATCACTCTTAGAAAGCTAGATTGAATGGACAACTACTAAAGTATCATATGAATATGGAGAAGATATATAGAAGCGTATTAATGTCAACTCTATAATATTATGATTTTATTGAGACAAAATTCAATTAGATCCTAATTAGAATATATATATTTTGGATAATTAACAAATATTACTATATGGGTTTGGGATGAAAAATATAGTAATCATTTTTAAAATATGGCTTAGGACATGTACGAGCATATAAATTATATGTAGGTTCGAACATTAATCAACATGCCTACATGAGATTTTCTCTATTAATCTTGTTTAATTGATAATGCTCGGGTTGTCATTGCGACAGATAACTAATTATTATACGAGTTCGAGTAACGGGTTTGGATAATTAGCGAATAGTATTATAAGAGTTGGGACGAGATGAAATAGTAAAATAAATTTTAATAGAAATAGTGTAAAATAATCACAAATCACGACGTAAAGTGATTATCGTCGCAACTTAACTCATTACACACTAGTATACGTAATAAAAATATGGCAAAATATTTCATGCAATTTAGTGTTAACTTTAACTTAACCTTTAACCAAATATTGGAATGAAATCACAAAATTGGATATATTTATAAATAACTTTATTTTCTAGTTATCTACCAAATAATGAATCTACTATTTGCATTTCCTTAAAACCACATTCAGCAGAACATATTTACAAATAACTTTATTTTCTTGCCAATCAAACGGATAGTAAATGACCCTTCGATCCATACTTAGATTTTTTTTTTCTAGAGTGGGTGCTACAATGTTGAAGCTCTGTAAAAGGCAAAAGTTTGATTGATAAGTAATTTAATTTTATCCGGAAAAAATGAGTTTGTGGAAATAAAATTTAGGATGATAAAACATATATTGGAGAAAACACAAGTTACGGGACATGGAAACAAAAAGTAAAAATTCCAGAAACTATTATCAGTAGCAACTCGAAAGAAAAGATATCGAGATATCTTGGTAATTTTTTTAACTAACTAATAATGGTCATAAAATTAAAGGTGTGTTGTCAGAATCTTGGTCATTGGTTTGAAACACTCCAATTATAAAATGAACTCATCATTACTTGAATCCATAAGAAACTTATGAATTTTATGTTTTCAATTCTGATTTTATTATCAAGAGAAAACCTTCGACTTTAGAAGATTTTTAATTATTCTAAATAAATAACATGCATTGCATGAAAACAAAACTAGTAATTATACATTATTTCCCACTAAAGACATTTTTATACACTCAACACCAACATTTTTTTTAGTTTGGGAAAGGAGACAATGATAATTTATCTTTTTATTTAGGAGAGGTTGACTGTGCAACAACAGATGACAAGGTAATGTTATTTCTTAGTTGGTCAATTTAAAATAATAATCTATTTTCCTTAATATTGGACCAAATAAATGTTCTCATTTCTTTGTTATAATACTATATAATCCTTGTTTTGATTCACATTGTGAATCTATTTATTTGTTAGAATGCTAATTAATTCACATATATTAAGTAAAAATATTTTTGTTGTTGGTTTAGTTTACTATCCAGAACGTAAATAGGGAATCCCATATATCTTGCATAAAAAATTTAAGAACTCATGATGTCTAATTCAAATCTTGTTTTACAATCATATCCCTATTTAATTTAATTTTTTAATCATATCCCTATTTAAAATTTAAATCCACACTAGTTCTCTCCTAGCATAGAGGTTATACAACATTAATTTGTTAACAAAAACCGTTTATTTATGTGGTTAAAAAATAAAAGAAGAAGAAATAGAATCATAACTTTGTTTATTCCCTTGATATAGGCCAACCACCCCTCCCTGACAAACTTGCCCCCCTTCCAAACCCAAAACTTTGACCATTCTTCTGCAAAATCAACTACTCCCCACTTTTAAATAGAGAGAGAAAGAAAAGAGAGAGAGAGCAGAATCCAAATCCCATTTCCCCTGTCCGCCTAAATGGGCAGCTTTTTCTCCATTTTCTCCCTTTTCTTAGTTTTCGATACTCTTTCATTATATTATTATTAAGGAATGTAATGATTAGCCAAATATAAGCACCAACTCATCATTACCTTTTATAACATGGTTAAATCTTAGCTACCCTCTTCCCTAATAATTATCCAAATTTAATACGCCCCTCAAACAATAAATCAAAAAAACAAAGAGACCATTCTGTCTCTCGAATGGCCATGTTACAAAATACTTTATAAAAACCCTACCCCTTCCTCTCCTCACGTTCTCCCTCCCTCATTTCTCAATCTCTCTCTCTGAGGGGAAGAAAAAGCTAACACCCCTCGTGTCAGTCAGTAGAAACAAGTGTTACTGCCTTCCAATTTCACTCTTCCTTACGAAAAAAAATAAAAATAAAAGAAACATAGACAAAACACAGAAACCATGGACACATACGAGGCTACTCAAGTAGTGATGTCAAGGATCCAAAGCTTGGATCCGGAAAGCGCCTCCAAAATCATGGGTTACATACTAATTCAGGATCAGGGCGAGAAGGAGATCATACGCTTAGCATTCGTTCCTGATTCCATCCTCCTCTCCTACATCAACCAAGCAAAGACCTGTTTGGGAATAATCCCTTCTTCAAATAATTCAAAGCCTTTCTCCTCTCCAAGAATCTTGATTCCCAACAATGGCTTCCACTTCACCAACCCATCTCCCTCGCGGAGCAGCCCCACCCCGACCCTCAGCCCCAGCCCTAGTTCGAGGCCCTTCTCCTACGCCGCTGCGCTCAACGGTTCTAGCGCTAACGCCGCTAACAACAACGGCTCAAACTCGTCAAGCTTCAATTTTTACGGCGGTGGAGGAAGCGAGTTGTCGTTTCTTGACGACTCGGCGGTGGATCCCGTGATGAGTCCGAGTGGGAGGAGTGATTCTCTGGTGTTCCCTTATGGCGAGGAGGCGAGCCCCCACCCTTTCCACCGGCGGAGCAGCTCGGTCAATGATGCGGCGTTCCTGGCTAATATGGAGGAGGGCAGCGGCTTTGGATGGCGGCCCTGCATGTATTTCGCTCGGGGTTTCTGCAAGAATGGAAGTTCCTGCAAGTTCTTGCACGGAGATGGCGAGGCGGCGGCGGAGGTTGGCTCTCCAGGTAAGGGGTTCGACGAATTGTTAAGGATGAAGGCGCTGCAGCAGCAGAGGTTCGCGCTCATGGCGGCGCGTGGGCAGCAGCATTTCTCTTACAATAAATGCATGGACTTTCTGAATGAGAGTCCCAGGTACAATTTCTTGGGGATATTTAGCAATCTTTTTGCCTTTTTTTTTGGTAAAGTCTCATCTGTTTTTAGAAGCTGTTAAATGTGAATACTTTTTTTTAAAAGATGCTGCTTCATATCTTTGTTTTGCTTCGGTGTTTTTAGTTTAGTTTACTTTCGCTTTTCTTCTATCACAATTATAAGTTAATTAGTTGTTCTAATTTGGGAGATGTAGTTTTGCTCTGATTCATATCTGTTTAGTTATGCGTATGAGAATATTAGATTCCAGTGTAATTGAGTGTGATACATTGTTATATAAGCTGAATTGGTATCGAATTAATAGGAATGAGTTTTCCGCTATGGGATTGGGGGCTGCTGCGACATCAAGCTCTCGCCAAATTTACTTGACATTCCCAGCCGATAGTACTTTCAAGGAGGAAGATGTTTCTAGCTATTTTAGGTACGCGATTGGATGTTAGTTTAGGCTTTGATGCTGCTCGAATTGTTGTTGTAATGTGAGCTGATATCCTGCTTCTGAAGTATGTTTGGACCCGTTCAAGATGTTCGGATTCCATTTCAGCAGAAGCGGATGTTTGGGTTTGTGACATTTGTCTACCCGGAGACCGTGAAGCTCATTTTGGCAAAAGGGAATCCTCACTTTGTGTGTGATTCCCGCGTGCTTGTCAAGCCTTACAAGGAGAAGGGAAAAGTCGTTGAAAAGTAATGTCAATCTCCATTACTTGTTTATAGATTGCGACTTTGTTAATCTTTTGCATGCTAATAATGAACCATTGTAGGAAGCAACAACAGCAACACCACTTGGATTTGAGCTCCTCCGTGATTGAATCTAGGGAAAACATCGAACTTCCCTTTGGTAAGCTTGTGTGGATGGTGAATTATCGAGTAGTAAATTGATGCATTCGTTCTTTCCTGAGGCTTTTATTGGTTTTGATTCAGGATCTAGAATGTTGTTCAATACACAAGAGATGATGCTGAGGAGAAAATTGGAGCAGGAGGCAGAGTTACAGCACGCCATCGAACTTCAAGGAAGAAGGATCATGAATTTACAACTGATAGACCTCAAAAACCAGCACCATAATACTCACCTTCTGCAAGGCTTTAGGGCCGGAATCCCCATGTCCTCGCCTCGCCAATCTCAGTTTCTGATGAATCAGAATTTTGTTCCTTCCCCTGACGGGTCGAATCAAGAAAACACTGAAGGTTTGCTCTAATTTTCATCTAAATATACGGAAAATAAAATCTAACTATCCTTCATGTTTGACTGCAGTGTTTGATGGTAGGCAAGAGCCAACTATAACGGAATTCTCCAATAACATATCTGGCTGTGATAAGCAGCAGATCAACATCAATGGTGATGATTCTAATACCGCTGAAAGGTACACGAAATATACTAAGGTTTGCTTATGATACCCATGTTGGATAAATCACCTATCTGTCGACTGATTGTATATTTGTTTGTGTAAAACAGTTTTGATCACATCCTTCCTGATAATCTTTTCGGGTCTCCAACTAAACTAGCTGGTGAACATCGGTCTGTTTTCTCCGAAACTTCAGCATCTACTCATGATAGTATACCTGTAACAATCGCCTCCTCCAAGAACACTGCTATGGCTCCTCTCAAGCCGTGTTACATCGAAATACCAAGGTAGCTATTATTATCTTCTTCTAGTACTTAGTTACCAGTTTTAGTGAGACAAGTCAATTTTTTTACGACTCAGGTTTTCTTCCGGGCAAGAAGCCATTGAGATGTAGGTTGTTAGATCTGAGAATGGATAGCAAGCAGGAATTAACTTATCTAGGTAATATCATTTAATTAAATTCATCTTTTTTTCTCAAATGCTTTGTTTGTTAGTTAGATTCCTCTTTTGATGCTCTCTTTCTTTCTCTCTCTTGCAGAAAGTTTGAATAGCAATAGATGATGAAGTAAAAAGTTCGTCGTGTAGCTGTATAGGGAAAGCAAGACAATACCCCTCCATCAACAAAAAGAAAAACCTTAAATACACAATGGCACTACTACTAAAGTGACGATTCAATGGGAGTAGACTACCCCACATTTTGTACCCTTTTCTCTCTTGATGCTTGTATAAGGGACCACATTATTTAACAAAAGCATATAACAAACAAAAGGTACCAGTAATCATAATGTATAATACCCATATTTACAAATCCTCTCTCTTCTCTTTTGCAATGTGAAAATCATTTGGTATGTGATTATATTTACTAGTGGTGGTATTATTAGCTAAATGATGATCATCATGCATCACATAAAAAAGGAGGAATCGAAACATAGAATAAGTAGAAAGAAAAATGAGAAAAGGAAAAGGGTGGTGTTTTATCATTTTATGGCACGATTAAAGGAACTTTTTATAGTAGAGTACTTTGTCTGACATAAAATGAGGGGCAGAGTGCACATGGGTGCTGACACAAAATTTGAATGTTTGAGAGAGAGGGTAGCAAATAGCAATAGTAAATAACAATAGCTTTCTTTCACTTTCCACACCACAAACTCACATGGCCACTGACCTTTGCTATTCACATGTCTTTGGCCTTTTGTTTTTATGGGTTCTGATGCCCTCTTTCCTCTTTTTCTCTATCTTCTCCCCTTTTTCAATGTATCTATGTTTGGTTTCGACCAACGTCGAGGTTTCGTCCATTAAATTCGTGTATTTAATTTCGATCATAAAAAATATTTAATTTTTTTTGAAAATATCAATTTTATATTTTTACTCTAAATCTATCTACTTATTTATAAAAAAATCACTTATGACCCATATTTTTACACTCAATATTCATTAATATATTCATTTATTATCCTCATGACACATCTTTTTATATTCATTTACTTTACACTTATTACAATTTATTAAAATATGTGCCACCAAAATCAATGAACGATTTTGATGGACGGAGAGAGTATTTTTTACCATTATTTTTATCGAACCTTGCTCAAACACTTTGTATTTTTCTTAAAAATTATATCTATTTCTTGATCGGCAAAACTATCATAAATGAATCATTTCTAGACTTGCGGATTCATCGAAGTTAGCTACATGGAAATAATTTACGAGTTAAGATTTTTGTCCTGGCACAATATTCCTAGGTATTTATTTAATATTTTTTCCGTTTGGGAATAAATAAACATCAAGTGTGTGTGTGTAAGATGATCTTTACCACTTTTTACAATATTTAGGCTGTTCGATTGGGTAGGAAATCGTTTATTTGGAGATCAGATTTAATAAATTGATGAAACCTAGGGAACATAATACGAGGGTTAATTGCATACGATAATATTGGTTTTACTCATTTTTCATTTATAATATAATATGAATTTCACATTTTGGTAAGAAAGATTTTGATCCTTATGACTTATGTGATTTATAAATTGATGATCTATTTTCGATCAAATAATAGATGACATGGCTAGCCAACCATATCAAATTGACGTTGGTAACTTTTTAACGTATGTAGTTAACGGCATCGATGTCAACTTTAATTTAATTCGAAATAGACCGATATTATAAATTACACATATCACAAAACCATATTGAAAATTAAGAAATGAGTGAAATGATGTTAATGTTAACCCATATAAAATAACCCGATTTGATACTCCAATTTTAGTACTCCCTTCGTTTATTATAAGTGTATTACTTGTGGATGGACACAGATTTTAATAAAATTATTGGTGAGTGTTGTTTTAGTAAAAAAATATTTCACCATGTGTTAGGTTGTGAGTGGTTGAAATGATTTTTTGGCAAATAATGAGTTGTTGTGAGATTGAATAATAAGGAGTAGTGTTCTAAAAATAAAATAGATACACTTTTGATGAACATCGAATAAGTCAATTGCGATACACTTTTCGTGAACGAAGAAAATATTTATTTTAGATTTTATATATATAGAGTTTTGTTAGTAAACCGAATAATTATTAATAGTTATAAACATAGGGTTTTGTTTGTTTTGACATGATTATATTGAAATGAAAGCTTAGGAAAAAAGGAGGCGATTCCCTAAATCAATCTTTAAAAATTATAGCCAACATTATGGATATTTGGACAGGAAAGTGGAATGGCATGTGTAGTGGATGGCTTGTAATTTAATTTATAGACTTTTGAAAATGGAGAAAAAGGGGTCCTCATTTTTGTTGCATTGGAAGTAGTGACAATCTCTCCGGATTGATCCTCTGGTTTTTCTGTCTGCTGCCTCTTTTATTTAATTCAACGCTTTTGTATCTAACCATTTAAATACAAAGCAGTTATTCTGCATTATCGAGTTATCATGTGCATTATGATGTTCGATTTTACGCTCGTGTAAAGAATAAAACAAATATACATAGGAGAAATTAGGGGTGTGCATCGGTCGGTCGAACCGATGTCGGTTCGACCGATCGATCGAAATTTTCAAAATCGAAAATCGAATCGAACGAATTTTTTTGAATCGAATCGAACCGATTTATAATTTGGACCGATCAAAACCGAACCGAAAAAACCGATCGGTTTGATCGGACCAAAACCGACCAAATATAAATTATATATATATTTTTCAAATAAAACATATTTTATCATAATTATTTAATTAAAATATTAATTAATTATTATATAAAATATATAAATATATAAAATAATAGTTTCGGTTCGGTACCGCCGTTATCGATCGAACCTAAACGTAAAACCAAAACCGAACCGAAAATCGATTTTAATTAAAATTTTGGCCCAACCGAAAACCGACTTTTAAAACCGAATCGACCAAACCGATCGGTTCGGTTTTTTCGATTCGGTTCGGTCCATGCACACCCCTAGGAGAAAGAGAAATGTGGAAGTATTAGCCTGTTGATGAAAATATATCCCGCTTGGAAGAACATATTTTTATATAAAATAGGGCAATATTAAATTAGGAAGTAGCAAAAAATATCCTAAAGATCAATATTCGACATCGGATTGTTGACAGCTTATCGGATGTCAACATGGTTAGCCAATTTTAGGGAAAATAGCTAGCATCATGACGAAGTTATTTCGATGCCAAATAATGGAGTAATAAATAACAATAATAGATTGATTACTTTCTTACATTGCAAATTACCTTTGAATATTATTGTCAGTTTTAATCCCTCGTTCACTTAACTGTGAATTTCAGTTTGAAGACATTTTTATTAACGAGTTGATTTCTTTATCTGACTCTCTCATATATATATAGTAACTGTGAAACTTTTACATAATTTAAATTAGCCGTTAAACTTTTTTATATTTTGTAAATGAGTTATCAAGTTATCCTTTAGTTTAATTACATGAATCTCATGGTGCGCTATTCTTTTTAGGAAATGTATAGAATTTTATTACTAATATGAATATGGGATATAAAAAGACCTTCCAAAAAAGTAGGGTTCATTCCTAACGTACCGTGTGTCAAAATCATTAGTCAATCTAGCTAATTTATGAGCAATGACATTTTGTTTTTGTTTTTGTTTTAATTCATGGGGAACTCGTAATTGTATTGAGTAAATCTTATATTCATGTGCAATAACTTACAAATCATATAGGATGGATAAGCATACTTGAAAAATTAGATGTGATGGACTCAAACGCACAGATGTATTAATGAGATTTGAACCTATGACCTTTTGACAACAGATAATAGATAACAGTGGTGTGTTATTCTTATAACGTTAAATGGCAAATTAAAATTGGAATTAAAGAACATAATGTTTAGCAGTTCAGCAAAACAAAAGTTTTAAAATTCAATTGCAAATATAGAGCTTAAGGATTTAAAAATTCACAAGCCATAATCTAACGTGGATTCAAATACAATTAAAAATAAAATTATATTAAGAAAAATTTTTAACGTGAGAACTAAGAATCACGAAAAATTGATATAAACAAAATGAATTCGTTATGAAAATTAGTGTGTCCGCTGAGAAAGTTAATAAATCCAAAAATTCAGATTTTTCACCCAAATTCGAATCTCATGAGAGGCGAAAAATTATTATTTTTATTTAGTAACTTTTCTAGCGGAATCATCAATTTTCACAGCAAATTCATCATTTTTTAGTTCTCACGTTCTCACAACAAAATTAATTCTCACGTTAACCCTCTCATGTATATATGTATATGTACGTGTGTGTGTATATGAGATGAATCATGTGAGAATGCAAATATTAGTGAGAAATAAGATGTTGCACTGAACGTATAAAATTATTGCACTAAGCGTATAAAGTGTAGCACTGAACATAGAGTTGTTGCACCGAATTTGATGCAACAATGTATATATTTAGTACAATAACTTTATAAAATCATATTCTTACGTGAACAATCCTATATATATATATATATATATATATATATATATTCATCTTAAGTTTCATGGACCTTGACCCATATAACAATATTGAAAAATTTTGCACAGAAAGAAAAAGAAAAATTATCAACCGGAAGTTGTATATACATTGTACACACTAATTGAATGCCTAAAGAGTTGATATTATAATTTTTTTCTATTTCTATTATATTTAATCAATGCTCAATGTATTTTAAACATTTGTTATGTTTAGATGAGTGCTTTTGGTAGAAACCATCCTTAGACTGTGGTTCATAAATTTAACAAAAATGAATGATCATGTATAATTGGTACTCACGTAAAGTAATGTTTGTTGGTATATTATAATAATGATTCTCGATATAACAACATCAACTCTTACTATGTAAATTAGTTCTTATTCAAAATGATAATAAATGTTTTTATTTGAATCGTTTAATATACGAGTATACCTATAATGTATATATATGTCCTAATTTAATAAACACTGAAACTAATTAAGAATAAAAAGATCAAATTAAAATATAATTAGATCATCAATTGATAGTTCCAATTTATTCAGAATTGCAATCTATTCCAAACCTAGAAGTAAAAGTTATTTAATCTATATTATTATTATTATTATTATCGGGAAGTTACTATCTTTTCTCTTTCTTTACACATTAAACAATGAATTTGAAATTATTTTTTAAAAATCACTAATAGTCTTCTTGGATTTCTAGCACACTAGTACTATTGATTTTAATTTTACAACGACAATGATATCAATAATATTTCTATAGTGTGTCAAGTATATAGTCTATTACTCTATTTGATTAGTGGAAAGGAACAGCCCTATTAATGGATCGTACGGACATAACTTTGCCGAGTAGGCTTTTCTCCCTGCTCCTCACAACATACCTTTCTTAATCATTTTTCTTAATAGCACCTTTCTTAATCACTGGACTCTGATTACTTTCTTGGTTGAGGATTAACATTAATAAATATTATTATAGTATTAAATTTGGCTACATATATATGCATCATTTTCATGTCTCGACTTTTAACTTGATTTAGAGAGTGTTTGACAAAATAAGTTCATAAATATTTTATACGCTGTAAAAATAAATTTCAATAGTTTATAAGCTCCCCTAAAAATAAGAGAATGTTTGGTTAAGCTTATAAGCTCTTCAAAACAGCTTATTGTTTTATGAGCTTATAAGCTCGTATAAAGTGTTTGGCAAAATAAGCTCTTAAACAACTTATAATCTGTGAAAATAAGTTTTGACAGTTTATAAATTACCCTAAAAATAAGTAGCTCAATTTCAACTTATCTTTTTATAAGCTTATAGCTGACAGTGAATTTACAAAAATAATCTTACTATGGTTCGTTATTTTTTAAATAGGGTGCCCAACTTATATACCCAATTTTTAAAAATTAAGTACACCCCATATCCAACCTAAAAATTAACTACACCCCATACCCAAACCTATTAAAATACTATATTTTTGTCAAAATTTGCAGAAATTTGCAGACGTCTTCGACGTCTTCTCACATGGAATCTGATTCCCTTTTTTTCTGTGCTAACATTAACGCCTCTCTTGACAACTGACAACCCACATTCACACATTCACAACCATTTCACATTTTTCTTCGTCAAAAAATTTGAAACACTCTTGTAATTCGATTTGATTTCATTGTGAATTTCGATTTGATTTCTTCTCGCAATTTTCTTTATTTCCATTCTCATTCTCATTCCCGTGTGAATTTCGATTTCTATTTCCATTCTCATTCTCATTCCCATTCTCATTCCCGTGAATTTCGAAAGATAAGACACCGTGAAGAACAAGAGGTAATTCTCTCATTTTAGGCCAAAATCATACATGTTTATTGTTGTTTCGCAAAAATTAAAGTTTTCGGTCGGAGAATTCGTTGTTTCCGGTCGACCGGAGACAACGAATTTCGATCGAAAACTTCAATTTTCGATCGGAAACAACAAATTAATTCAAGAAATTGAATTAATTTGTTGTTTCCGGTCGACCAATTGAAGTTTCCGGTCGAGGAAGGCTTCTTGAATTAATTTGTTGTTTCCGGTCGAAAATTGAAGTTTCCGGTTGAGAATTTATGTTTCCGGTCAAAAATTTATGTTTTCGGTCAATGATTTATGTTTCCGGTCAAAAATTTATGTTTCCGACCGGAGAGAGAGTTCGTCGACCGGAGAGATGTTTTTATCGACCGGAGACTTGCCTTAGTCGATCGGAGATATGTTTTACATGAAATTCTCAACTTTTTTGTCTCCGATTGACCGGAGACATGTGAAAATGACCGAAAACTAGGCAAAAACGTGACATTGTCGACTTTGTTTGTTTTTTCGACCGGAGAGAGAGTTATGTTTCAATTTTAATAATTTCATTGAATTCTTTGTTCTATATTTCAGGTTTGGCGACCGGAGAAGAAAATAATTTTAGAAGATTTATACCGGAAACACAATTCTAAACGGTAACTTAGATTTTACAATTGGAATTACATTATTCATGTCGCAAGATGTTTGTTTGTTTTTAATTGATTTTTTGAATATTTAGTTTTAACAATTTGAAGAGGAGAGGGCCAAACAAATGTCGCAATTGAAGTTTCCGGTCGAAGGCTTCTTTCCGTTTCTTGAATTAATTTGTTGTTTCCGGTCGACCAATTGAAGTTTCCGATCGAGGAAGGCTTCTCTCCGGTCGACCGGAAAGAAGCTTTCGACCGGAAACATTGATTTTTCCATATCAATTTAATTTTAATTTAATTTTTAATAATTAGTTATTAATTGAATTTTGTAATAATGCAGGAACCATATTTTACAATTATTTTCGAAGGAACGAGTGACAATATGTCGGACTTACGGTATGTTTTCGTATATATTATTTTGAAACATAGTTATGCGATTTTAATATGTTTACCGTATGTATATTTTGTAATTGAGATATTTTCCGACTTATAGTATGTATATTTTGGATAAATGATGTATATTTTGGATAAATGTTGCTAAATGTGATTGAATATGAGTAGTTAATATTTGAACGATTGAATATGAGTAGTTAATACCGATATGGCTTGAATAATGTGATTGAATAAATAGTGTTTATGGCATGTATGTTTCGATTGAATGAGATATTTGTTTTGGCTTGAATAATATTTGAACGATTGAATATGAGTAGTTAATACCGATATGGCTTGAATAATGTGATTGAATAAATAGTGTTTATGGCTTTTATGTTTTCGATTGAATGAGATATTTGTTTTGGCTTGAATAATGTGATTGAATATGTAAAATCATTTGAAATTTCAACTTTGGATTAGCATTGAATTGTTGTATGTTGTGTAATATGTGGTATTGATATAATTGTAGTTCTGTTTTCTTGAGGCCTACCACGATAAATGTGGTGGCGGATGTAAAGACTTATTATAGGATTGATTATTTTAAGTATATTAAGAATGTCTTGCTAGATAAAAGGTGAAGAGTTGGTAGATATGTTTAGGGGGTTGCTTTGGTCATCGATTGATTGGACTCCTGCCTAAGTCTAGTTTATCTTTGCACCATTTAGTCTCCCGTCCGATAGAACCTACGATCCGGAGATGTATTTTTCATCAATGGAAGATATATATGTTTTTCCATTAGAGATTATGCTCTAGTCACCGGCCTGCAATTTGGGTCATCATCATTTGATCCCACACTAGACTACGACTTGAGCGACGTTGAGGTCTATAATTTTTTGCGGGGCACACAGATTACATTATGTAATCTAGTAGATAGATTTTGTAGTAGTGATTTTAGTGATGATGTAGATCTTCGTCACTATTTACGTGTGGCCCACGTTATTACCCTCTATGGGTTCGTATTTGGGTGCGATACGGGAAGATAATAGGCGATTGGGTTTGGGCATTGGTTGGCGATCCGAGGCGTTTTGTCGATTTCCGTGGGGGCTCGATTACGAGATATTGAGATATTATACGACGAATGTCAACCTAATGCTCAATACCACTTTTACGGACGATCTGGCACTATATGCTTGATCACCGAGATCATACCAGCTTGGGAAGTATAGCTGGACGACATCAATCCCACACGTGATCCAGAGTGTTGAGGTGGAAGTTCAAGAGTAGGCTCTCACCGCAGCTTTTGATCTCTTTTTGAGCAAGAGGTCTCGAATTTTATTATAATTTTAAATCATGTATGAGGTATTGTATTTATTAGAATATTAAATAACATCTTTCAATTTATTGTAGGTCGATTATCATCTCACATCGATCGAGCCCGACTCATTCGAGGTTAGCACCGTTCTTGGTGTCTGCCTCACACCCTCTCCACTCGGTGTGAATTTTGTTATACCGTCAAATCCTTTGAGGAGGGACAGCAGTTCCTTCGTCGTGGTGTGTCTCATCCGGTGGATGAGCCTCGGCGTGAGACGTCGAGTTCCGGGAGGCTCCACGCTTGTTGAGGATCCCGATCTTCGGGGTCTCCATCGAGCGAGCCTCGAGCCTTCACCTTCGATACCCAGCCAGAGGACATCGTCGGTTGGGTTCGTTGAGGTTCCGGTTGTTGATGAGCTGCAGCGGCTATATGTGGATAGCCGTCCATCTGTTGAGAGACGGGATACGGGAAGACATACCAGGGAGGCAGCTTCATCGAGCAGTGGTGGTGAGCACCCAGGGCGTCTTAGTTCCGTCGATCGTCGTTGGATCCAGGAATCTATCCGGGAATCTATCCGGAGGAGGAGGACGAGAAAGGCAGCGATCGAGAGGTCTATCGAAGACAAATTTATTCCAAAGATATAGAAGTGGTTTGAAAACCTCTTAGAGAAGACTCGATGTGGTTGCACACATAGGGATGATACGACTACACATGCACCTCATGTCCCACGTCATCCCGGCGACGACGACGAGAGGTGAAGATCGAGAGACCACATCACCGCCCGGTCGGATGTCCCCGGGCGGTGGACATATTGAGCCTACCGTGGCGACCTTTGCATCGACCAGTGATACCCTCCCGCTACTCTCACCAGATCCATGGTACCAGTCCTGGAACTACATCTCATCATTCCATGATGGGACTGGACCTATTTAGTGATCTGACGCCTCAGGACGTCGTGAGGCAGACTTTCGAGCCCGTGCAGCAGCAGTTGGAGCAACAGGTAACTATTAAGTCTCATATTTGGCAGTTTATAATATTTCATTATATTTGTTATGTTTTTCATTTTCTCTAAATTAAATGTTTGTAGTTCGGGATCCGGAGAGGTGAACGGGCACGGAGACCTTCGGCTGTAATGAGGTCACCATACGTGAATAGCCCGATGCCACGTCCATTATCCGGTGATATAGTGATAAATTACCAGCGTTTCTTGAACACAAATAAGGCAATGGTGGTTGTTCGGGGTACTGAACGACAAGTCCAGGTTGCATTTTTCGTGAATATCGAAATGCCAGAGAGGCGTTTTGATGTTCGGGTACGTTTTTATACAATATGCTTCGTTTTTTAAGTACATCTACTTATATTGATATGTATCCCTAAAATAATTTTGCGGTCGTCGATCTATTCATGGTGTATTTGAGGATAAGACTCGATGCCGGATCGGCGTATTGGATGGGGTGGATTATCAAAACACAATCATCCTCGATCTTGGTTTTTTCGTAAGTCTTTAATACAATCAATATATAGTATATATGTGTAGTATCTCTAATTATTTAATTTTCAATGTTGAATAGATGTTTACGCAAAATTCATGGTCCGAGGTACACATAACGCTTTAGTCTACATTCAAGACCGCGTGAGGCACCATTGATCATGACCACGAGAGCATTGTTTACATGGCAGCCACCAAGCGCATTGGATAGCGATTGTCCTCGGCATGACGGGTTATACATCATGGTTACGTGCCACGCAGTAACCTTATTTAATACAATAAATATTAATTTATCTAAATGGTTACGTGTCCTTGTTTATTTTATCTAAATATTAATTTTATAGATCATCATCCTTGCGCCATCGATCGGCGTTTCGCGATAATGCGCGTGGATATGCCCTCCGGTCATTGCGCATCGTTTGACTCGCGTATTTGGCGGATGGACGAGGATCAAGTGGATGCGAGGATGATGGACTTCGTGCCCGACTAGATTATTGCGACGGTTTCTTCTCTTCACTAGATGGTTCGAGGCTAACTCTCACCGGATACCACCATGGAATAATGATGCGATTATTACACGAGCGCTCTTCGAGGTATTTGACCGGAAGACGATTTGATGATGGTCCATTTGCGTGCATGACCGTGGAACGCCTTATTTCGGGTTCACCGAGCATCGAATAGGGTACGTCTAATGTTGTAGCATATAGACATAAAGTAGGTGGAAATATATATGAGATATGTGATCCATATAAAGTTTAGAGGAAGAGGAAGAGGAAGAGGTAGAAATTAGCATGTACTATGTAATGATTTTATTTATTTTATCTCATGTAATAGATTCTTAGTTACATTATCTTATCGACAATGGATTAATTTTAATATGATCTTCAACTTCAACTTCAATTTCAATTTCAATTCCAATTCTAATTCCAATTCCAATTCCAATTTCAATTCAATTCAATTCAATTCAATTCACACTACAAAAAAATGGATGTTCATATTGGTATGTATTGGTATATTGGTATGTATTGGTATATTGGATGCAAATGGATGTTCATATTATTTATCGAATATTTGATTATACGATAGTTATTAATCCTCGTGACAACAACTTAGTATTTAACTCGAAGCTAAGATCGTTGAATGAATTTGTGTGTTGTTTTCTTTTTTTGTTTGTTGATATTGGTAATATCGGCCGTTGGATTAACGGGTTGAATGATCATTAATACTGTGTCGCCACGTGGTAGTGCGTGTTTGGCCATCCGCGTTTATCTATTACTTCCACCGCTATATGTGCGGAAATATTTTTGTTTCACATAGTTTATAAAGAATTAATTAGAATCGTTGTAGGAAAATCGCTATCCATATTACACTAGTTCATTATAAACCTTTGTTTTTGAAGAATCATAGCTCAATGAAATAAGTATTACATAACCTGTAAAAATGAAACAGACGTTATTCGAGTTAAATTTATTTTTTTACTAGAATAAACTACAATGAGATTTGGCATATTGATCGTCCATTGGACTTGAAAGCCTCCTTCGCCTCTCACCATCTACATCTCATCGATCAAGAACAAGATATCAAAACGTAAATCTCAAACTAAACATAAATCTTAGACTCGGTTTGAGTCAATGTTAGGTGAATACGTTAAACATACACTTTAACCTATAAAGCAAACGAGCAATCGATAAGATAGTCTATCGAGAAATGAACAAAAGCGGTCTCCAAAACGAGGCGAAGGAAGCAGAATCAAGACTAACATGCATCCGTCGATGTAGATAAAATAAGCAACGAAACCACATACTAGCACTCCATTAGTACTAAAAACTCTGTGAAGATCAAAGTTTTCACCGCTATTCAAACAAACAAACGTACAAAAGAAAATGAAATGGAAAAAAAATAAAGGGAGAAGGAACCTTTACCTCGATTTGGTGATGGAAACGATCGAAGCAGATGAGAAACACAACCACAAAATAGAGAAAGAAGCAATGTAAGAGCGACAACAATCACAATCATCCCGAATTGGACTTCATCGCTCGCTTCTTCTTTTTCTTTTTTTGATAAAAGATTAATGTTTTAGTTAGTGAGATATATATGTGTTACGACGGATTGTTGATGTTTAGCGACGGATTTTTTCGTCATTGTCAGCGTGTTTTTTGTAGTGTCAATTCAATTTGATTAAGTTAAAATAATAATAATGTTAATAATATCTTTACATGAATGTTTTCTTTCATTACAATGTCACTCGTCTCGGATAAGTAAGGACACTTCCGACGTATGAGATTCATTACCACACAAGCTACATGTCCGTAGTGCACGACTTCTACTACTCGATCCCACTGCATTTGGATGACGATATCGACCCACTTTGGGCGCTGACCGACGGACTCTATTAGGAGGCATAAGCGTAATTCCAAAGAACATCCGGAGGAACAATCCAACTAGCGTGGTGAACAGATTGATCCGATACGAGTATGCTTCGCTAGCTTTGCGAATGGTAGTACTCCCCACATAGTTAGATATATGGTGACCTTTATGACTAAAAATTTATATAATCAATTATATGTAAGTGAAATCAATTTGATCAAAAAATTAACATAATTAAACTTAAATTGCACCATATAGTTTGCAACACCATGAGAACACAGTATCATATCCATGTCCCACTCCAAACACGCACGATTGCGTATTGAGATTGACTCAATGTTTTGCTTCCGTGCTTGACTTTGAAAGTGGAGTCCGATAAGGGCACTACATCGTATCTGCGTGATAGTTCCATTGATACCATCATCTTACGCGTTGCTTGTGGGTCAATTCAGCCGCGTGCACTTTTGCCGCTCATGTCTCTCATCGAACCATTTTTCAGAATGTGACGGATTGCCTCAATCATTGAGCAAATTGGCAATCGTCAGCCCACAATATTCGAGAATTGAATGATTCGGCAATGTTCGATGTCATAAACCAGTAGCGCCTAACGGGCACCGTGATCTAGCCCACTACGCACTCCAACCTCCACCAACTTGGTATATGCGCCACTACCATCGGCCTTCACGAGACTTTAACATAGCCATCGCTTTTCAAAGTGTGCCTCTTGGCACGCATAAGCGGCTTTCAAATAACTTTATGGATGGTTGCCCAAACGGGTGATTTTTTCAGATGGTAGTAGCATAATCCGTGTGTCGCATCGGGGTAGACACACTGACCGCTGCTCATTATCTTGACACGGGCATCTCAAACAATCAACATCTCGGATTTGATCCATAAGCGACTTGTAGTCGAGGCGAAACCAAGTCCATGAGACATCATTCTCGATCGGACCAATTCCATAAGCTAATGGAAAAACTTGCTCGTTGTCGCCCTTTATCACGCAACGAATAATACGCCTTTATTGCGGCCCTTCAGTGCGCATCGTCGACTACAATCACGGCCTGAGGCACAATGTGTACGCCTAATCTGTATGAACCGAGCGCGACAAAGAGGTGACGGAACCGACCATCCGATCCAATATCCAAGTCGACCATCGAACCGGATTGCTCATTGACGAGCCCAAGTTTTGTGCTCTTTTTACGTGTCTTGTCTAGGTCTAGATCAGTCTTTTGTGTCTTTCTTGTTGTGTTTTGTGTCCGGGAGGACACATTGGTCTGCAGGAACAAGGCGGGCGGAAGTGGGCAGAAGGAGTGGAACTTGCTTAGCGGGTGAATAGAGATACGATGCACCTCGAGGGCACAAGGAGCTTAGCTCACGACCGGGCTTCAAACTCAAAGAGGCTGTTCCGTTTCACGCGTGACCTCCTTACTGCATCGCAAGTTCAATCTCCGAAGGGTAGGCTAATGGCGGCGGAAGTGAAGAAGCGGCGTAAACCAAGAAGAAGAAGGAGAGGGAGAAGGCGGAGAAGAGAGGTGATGGGCAAGATACGAGATCCAGGCGATCTCGCAACCGGAAAGGACGCGCTCACCCAAATCTCATGAAACCGGAGGAGATCATCCTGCATCCATCTGGACAAGGAAAGAGCGCCGATCAGCAAGAAACCCTAAGGTCTTCCAACCAATGGGCCATCACCATCGGATCCTCTCTCGCCTATATATATGGATGAAGGCGCGGCATGCGTCTCTTCCACACTCTTGATCTGTTTTTCTTTGCATCGAATTATAATCACACCCCACCACCACGCACATTAAGTCCCTTGGGCAAACACTTATTATTTTTCTATTCAGATGTTTTACTGATGCACTTTGGGCTCGCCGCTTCTATTTCGCTCAATTAATAGTAAGTTGGTTCCGTTTGATTATGGTTTCAATTAAGCGTTGCATGTTTATTTATTTTATGTCTAGCTAAGTCTTTATTACGGTTTGGGCGTGACTAAGTGGAGCATGATTAATATAACTCGAGAGGTCTAAGTAGGGCATTACAATGCATGCGTGTGTTCCCAAGCACTAGGTCCCGGCATTATATAACTTAACCAAACTCGGTGTGTTAGTTGCAAATAACATAGTGGGTAAGGAAGGTTGCAAGTAATAATTGGATTAAGGTGTCGGGTGTCCCGCACCCCAAATAATACGACGGTGTGGGCGAGTTGGAGTAGTCATAGCATTGCCTTTGCCAATACCGGGTCCATCTAGATCATAACGCCTCGTGTGGGTTTACATGTCTTGAGGTGTCCTCGTGCGTGGGCATTACGGGTTAGATAGTTTGCATAGGGTGTCCGCTTCTTTACACGAAAGGATAGATTTGGAGGGTGCGTCGTGGGCGTGACGCGTGACAACGAGGTCACGACGTATGTCTCCTATAACCGGTTGACGATGTCATGTAGAGAAAATCTTTGCACCTATGACCGAGTGTTAATCGCCTTCACCGAGTTGTTGCCCAAGCTAGATTCGTTATTATTTGATATTCCTTTGAGATTGTTTGAGTTACTTTAGTCATACCTATAGTGATCAAGATAATTACACCACCCTCATCCCTTTTAAGTGACATCGTGACATCGAGATTGCTACACCAACTCCTCGTGGGATCGACCCTATACTTATCGGCTACGCTGTGATGGGCAATAGGTTATAAATTTATTTTGAACGCTAAACGACAAGTGATGTCGAATTGGCGCTGCTGTGGGAGTTGCGCATTCAAAGAGTATTCTAATTCTTGAATTGATATTGCTTTATTGTATGCTACGACCTAACCTTGCAGAAGAAACAGAGGACTTTTGTACGATCCCGAGATCGAAAAGCACGCAAGGCGGAGGAGAGCAAAGAGACGGAGGCACGACAAGTCTGCGAGGCGGCTAATCCGTAAGAGAACCCAGAGGGCAATACGATGGGTGAACAACCACAAGTAGAGCGAACATTGAGGGAAATGGTGTTCCCCAACAACCAGAACCTGAGGCCAACGGGCATCACTTTGCCCGCGATCAATGGCAACTGGGAGATGAAGCATTCCTTCATCCAAATCCTCCCCCGATTCAGTGACATGCCCGGGGAGGATCCACAAAGGCATTTACAAGATTTTGAGATGGCGTGTGGGACTATCCGCGCCAATGAAAATCTTGGAGAGTATGTGAGATTAGTGTCATTCCCCTTCTCTCTGCATGATGGGGCAAGAGAATGGCTCTACACCTCGCCTGGTTGGAAGTGTGACCACGTGGGCACAACTTCACCAAGTTCCTCGAGAAGTATTTTCCGCCACCGTATTCGTAACATGAGGAAAGGATAAGCAGATCAAAATGGGCACGGAGAGACCTTTATGATTATCGGGAAGGTTTAAACAACAGCAGTAAATGCCTCAACATCAAATTCCGATCATGATCCGATCCAATATTTCATGGCGGGTTGAGGCAACAGAGAAAATTTGGGTGAATGCACCATGGAGGATCAATATGAATAAAGTTCCAGTGAGGCCTTTAGGCATTGGGTGAGATGGTCAAGAAAACAGAGAGGCGAAGGAGAAGAAGTTCAGCAAGCCGCCGCTACTTCTTCAACCGTGGAGACCAAGTGGATAAACTCAGAACTGCTCGACAAGTTCATAACCAACACAGACCGGGACCGGGACGGGACCTGGGCAGGCAAAAGAAAGCTAAAGTTTGCCAAATATGCTGCCGCGTGACACATCACACGGATCAATGTCCCACATTGTTTGAAGAAGAAGAAGTCAATGCGGTGGGTCGAATGGTAATGGGCAATACGAGCAGAGGAGATATGATCCAAACTCTCGCACCTACAACCTGTGATGGAGGAACCACGAAAACTTTAGGTGGTCTAACAACCGAAGAAGCGGCAGACAACAACAGAAGCATGCGGAGGCGGGGACAACAACAACCGTGACAGAATAATCGGCGTGACCACGGTGGGCCATCTTTGGCGAACTTGTGCACACTATGGCACGAGAAATGTGAAGGCTCAACAAGAGAACGAGAAATTCAAGGTCGAGACAAGAGGAGCCCTCCAGAGCCTTGGGAACCAAGTTTCCCAATTGACGATCCCAGAACTCGTCTTGAGAAGAATAAGGAAATTTACCTCCTCAAGTGGAGGTAAATGAGTTAGCCCAACCGAATGTCAGAGCCCTAAGAAGTGGGAAGAAACGCGCAGAGAAAGTTTTCATGCCTAAGGAGCGACGAACACGCCGAATTGGAAGATCTCACGTAACACAATGGTCAAGACGACAATGATCAAGAGGAATCGCCAAGGAAAAGATGAAAAAGAAGAGGCAATCATTGAGCCAACCTATGTCAAACCTAATCCTAAGGTTTTACCTCCTTTTCGAGCAGATGGCCAAGAACAGAGAGAGGAAGAGATGAGCGAGATGTATCGCGTGTTTTGAAGGTGGAAATTAATATACCGCTCATCATCGCTCTGGGCACGATGCCAAATGGGCAAAGTTCATGAAGGAATTGTGCGAGAAAGGTGAAATACAAAGATGATGCAAAATTCCAAGTGGGAGAAATGTATCCATGATCTTGCAATGAAATTGCTTGAGAAGTGTGGAGATCCGGGGATGTTTTTATTCCCTGCGTAATAGGCAACACGAGGATTGAAAGGCCATCCGGATTTGGGGCATCTATAAACGCCATGCCCTTGTCAATGTTCAATGAATTAAGGTGGGAACCCAAGCCAACACGAGTGGTTATCCAATTAGCAAACAGTCCAACGTTTATCCGAAGGAATCATCAAGACGTATTGGTCAAAGTGGAGGAACTCATATTTCGGCGGACTTCTACGCTCGGATATGGGCACGATGGGTAACAAATCCTCGTTATGCTCTTGGGTCGACCATTCATGAAGACGGCTTAACTAGGATTGATTGCGACACGGCAAGTTATCGCGTGAATTCGACGGTGAGGCGGTGACCTTCAACATCTTCAAGGCCATGGAGCATCCTATTGATATTGAGGTCGTGGAATTCATCGATCACATGAACCCATGGTGGGAGACATCCCGCCCGAGATAGGTTTACAAGATCCACTGGATGCGGCAATTCAAAGTGGCCTTAAGGAGGATGACGCCCACGAAGAAACAAATTATGGGCAATGTCGGGAGGCCCCGCTTTATTTAAGTGAGCGAACCCGAGTGACTCAAGTGGTCAATATACCGAACATGCCCAAGCTAAAGGAAGAAGAAAAGCCTGCTCCATCCCTTATGAGAGCACCAAACTCGAGCTAAAGACGCTCTCACCACCAAGTACATCTTTCTAGGGAAGCGACGACACCTCGCCGTGATCATCAATGCTAAACTCGGTTCGAGTCGAGGAAGGCGTGAGAAGTGTTATTGGGCAACTGAGGCGATTGGATGGGCGTTGGCGACATCAAGGCATTAGCCCTTCCATATGCGCTCATAATATTACGATGGAAGAAGAAAACCTCAGACGCGATCAACAAGGAAGTTGAACCCGGCTATGAAGGAGGTAGTCATGAAGGAGATCTTGAAGCTTCTCGACTTGGGCATCATATATCCCGTGTCGATAATAAATGGGTCACCAAGACATGTCGTGCCCAAGAAGTCGGTATTCGTGTAGTGAAAACGAGAAAGGAGAACCGATCCCAACAAGGCTCCAAACAGTTGGAGGATGTGTATCGACTATCGAAAGCTCAACACGGTGACCGAAAGATCACTTCCATTACCTTTCATCGACGAAATCTTTGGAGAGGTTAGTCGAAACAAATTCTTTGTTTTTAGGCGGATACTCTGCCACACGCAGATATGGGTTGCCCAGGTGATCGAGGATAAAACTACTTTCACATGCCCATTCGGGACATTTGCCTCTGTGAAGGATGCCTTTCGACTTGTGTAATGCCCTCAGGACATTTCAACGATGCATGATGAGCATCTTCTGACCTATTGGAGAAATGCATCGAGGTCTTTATGGACGACTTTACGCCCACGGGAATCATTTGAAGAGTGCTTGACCAATTTGGATGTAGTCCTACGTAGATGTGTCGAAAAGAATTTGATCCTCAATTATGAGAAATGTCATTTCACGGTACAAGAAGGATTGTTCTTGGGCACGTGGTGTCCGAAAGAGGATAGAAGTAGATAGAGCTAAAGTAGAGATCATCGCCAAATTGCCTCTATCCACTTCAAGAAAGCAAGTCGCGAGGTTTCTTGGGCACGCTGGGTTCTGAGAAGATTTGTGAAGGACTTTGCAAAGATCGCTTGACCCATGACACGACTACTCGAATGATGTACCATGGGAATTCGATGAAGAGTGTAAGATAGCTTTTGAAACTCAAGAATAACTTAATTTCAGACCAATCATTCAACCCCGATTGGGGCATGCCGTTTGAAGTTATGTGCGATCTGCGGATATGCCGTAGGAGCCGCCTTGGGACAACGAAGAGGAAAGGAAAGTCATGCTATATACTATGCCTCAAGAACTCTAAATGCAGCCCAACGCAACTACAAAGACGATCGAGAAAAGAGCTCTTGGCGGTCGTCTTTGCCTTTGAAAATTTCGATCATATCTCATGGGGCCAAGACCATCGCTCACACCGATCATACCGCTCGAGATACACGATGGCCAAGAAGGAGTCAAAGCCACGACTAATCGATGGATCTTACTTCCAAGAGTTCGATGTAGAAATCAAAGACAAGAGTGGGGCACAAAACCCGGTGGCCGACCACTTGAGTAGGATATCAAGGAGAAGATCCGGTGCCCATTGCAGAGACCTTCCCCAAGAACATTTGTACTTATCTGAGGCACGACGGAGTTCGAGCCTGGTATGCAGATTTGGTGAATTACAAAACCACCGGAGAACTCCCTATTGGGCTCACTACGATCAAAGAAACAAGATCAAGGCGATCGTCGAACCTACATATGGGATGAACCCTACTTATGGAGAAAGTGTGCTGACCAAGTCCTGCGACGTTGTGTGCCCGAAACTGAGATCAAAGATATCCTGAATCACTGCCACTCCAAAGAATGTGGAGGTCACTTTGGGCACAAGAGGACAGCGAGAAAGGTTTTAGACAGCGGATTCTTCTGGCCCACGATATTCAAAGATGCCTACGAGCTGTGTAAGCAATGCAAAGAGTGTCAACAAGAAGGAAATATCACAAAGAGGAATGAGATGCCCATGATACCCATCCTTCCCGTCGAAATCTTTGATGTATGGGGGATGGACTTTATGGGACCATTACCGAGCTCAAGGGGCAATGCGTACATCTTGCTTGCAGTGGATTATGTCTCGAAATGGGTTGAGGCCAAGGCAAGTGCCACTAATGACTCAAAGGTAGTTTCAGCTTTTCTTAAAGCTAATATCTTCAACAGTTGGCGTGCCCAAGGCAATTATCACGATCAGGAACCCATTTCGCAACACTACTATCACCAAATTGTTCGAGAAATACGGTGTAACCCATCGTGTGACTACTGACTACCATCCGCAGCTAATGGGCAAAGCGGAGTTGTCCAACAGTAATAATCAAGACTATATTGAGGAAGGTAGTGGGACCTACTGGTAAGGATGGAGCACTCGTCTTGATGACGCTATGGGCATACGAATCGCATACAAGACCCTTGGGCATGTCACCATACCGAATCGTGTTCGCAAGACGTGTCACTTACCGGTGGGAATTAGAGCACGCGCATTTTGGGCGGTGAACAAGCTCAACTTTGATTGGGACCGTGATAGCCAAGCTAGAAAGCTTCATCTTCAAGAGCTGGAAGAAATAAGGCTGGGAGGCTATGACAATGCCGTTCTATATAAAGAAAGACTAAAGAAGGCACACGATCGTCTTATCAAAGCCAAGTCATTCGAGCGAGGCAATTGGTGCTTTTATACCAATCTCGATTCAAGTTGATGTCGAGCAAGCTAACAAGCAGTGGTGCGGACCATATGAAGTAAAACTCATTTCGAATGAGTGTTGAGTCGCAGACTGAATCTGAAGAAGATCTTCAAGGTCAATGGACAACGTCGAAGGCTTACTATGGGCATCACGAGATAGATCCGGGAATTGCATCGAGTGCAAGCCCTCGACGGGAAGAGTAATAAAAAGGTGCCTGGTCGAGCCACGACGATAACCATATACCGCCGTGAGGCAACTGGTATTTTATTTGCTTTCGTTGTTGTTTTCTTTTTGTTTTGTTGGTTTTGCCCCGTTTGTGTGTGGTGTTGTGTTGGTCAATCTACAAGAACGAGTTGTGATCATGATCGAAGAGGCAAGATGAGACGCTAGACATTCGCCGTGGCAAGAGGGTGAGTTCGGAACAAGTGGGCAAAGCGGTTGTCGGGAGAAAGGACGAACGTCCCTTATAGCGGCCACTCCATAATTACCTCACCCACGCCGCCTCAACCTCGCAAATTCCCCTCTCTCACCCGAGCCATAAAGAAGAAACCTCCCATTTTCAAAAATGACCGCCAGAAACCAGAGCCAAAACCACCAAAAAGCTCTCGATTCCCTCCGAGCCAAAGGAAACCGCAGAGCTAAAATCAGCAATGGCGACTCCTCCGAGACTCCTACTACCCCGAGATGCCTAAAGCCCGTCTGGGCTAACTCAGGGACTGGAGAAAATAATAGAGAGCAGCGCTCTCCCGTAAAGGCGGCACGAGGAACCACCGAGAGACGGCGGCGGAACCCAAGAAAAGAAGGCCAAAGCGCATAAGAGGAGAAGGTCTGTCCCGGACGGAGAAGAAGATACCCCTCACGGGAGCGGAGGTCCACCTGACGAAGACGACGAAAAGAGGTCACGTGAGAAGGAAAAAGCAAGAAGGAGAAGAAACCCCACCGAGAAAAACTCCGAGGCCACCACCACCACCGGAAGGAAGCCTCGTCGAGCCACCTCCACCTTCAAGGAAGAGAACCCGAGGGTACCTTGCGAAGATGGCATCACCCTCCTCGAAAGGAAAAGCCGTCCCGACCACGAGAGGCCACCTCGAGGTTCAACACCACCATCGATGAGGAGCATCGTAAAGCCCAAGACGCTAGACATGGAGGTCTTTGAGAGTCCAGGAGTTAAGGACGAGGTGAAGAAGTTTTTCGCAAGGATTGGATGGGGACCCTTTTGGAATGGCCGTGACGGTCAGACATCACATCGCGAGGAGTTTATTCAAACTCTCGAAATAAAGAACCAGTGCAAAGTGAAGTCGACTACGCATCGCATCAAATTTAAGGCGATGGACAGCGAATTCTCGTTCTCGATGAACGACTTCAACCGCACCACTGGCATTACTGTATGTTTGAGGCGAAGACCACCGAGTACAAGGAGGCTTTCACCCACGCCCCGAGCACACAGTGCAGGCGAGGTGGAATGAAAATGGTCATCGATTGGTTTGGGCACAACATTCAAGTCGGGATACACTAAGGGCAATGAGATGAGAGAGCAGCGCTGCGCAGATGTGCCATCGCCTCCCTGCCTTCTGAATTTTTGGGAAGGTAGGCAATGACAACTCCATCTCTCGGCGAGAGTTGTTCATTCGTGGTGCATGTGGCATGGCCACAAGATCAATTCGCCGCGTTTGCAGCCCCACTTCAAGGACATCCGACTCATCCTAAGCGGAGGATCTCCTTGCCCACTTGGTGACCGTCTTGCCACGGTGAAAAGTTGGACGGCGAATACCGATCCTGGAGGTAGAGCCCGAGTCAGATATCGACACAAGCTATCTTTGGAGCGCATGAAGGACATCTACTATGACCGGACGGCAAACCGTTTCACGAGAGCCACGATGACCTGACGATTTTCGCGATCGCCCGATCGGCCGGAGGAGAGTCGGAGATAGCCAGGAGGATGATGACATCAAAGCCCGCTTGACCAGGATGGAGGAACAACAGAAAGAAACCCATGATGCCCTGCTAGCCTTCTTTGCCCACCGGATATCGTATCCGCCCTCGACCGTTTGTCCTCCCTTTTTTGTTTTTTTTTTTTTCTGTTTTGTTGTGTTTGTTTGTTTTTGTTTTGTTGTTTGTCTTTTTGTTTTTGTTTTGTTGTTGTTGGTGGTCAACCCCTTTCCCTCACCCACTTTGCCCAAGGCAAAGTGTGTGAGTGAAGGGGGTTGCGTCTGTTTTCGTTTGTTTGAGTTAAGAGAGTCGGTCCCCTCGACCCACTTTGCCCAAGGCAAAGTGTGTGAGTAGTGACCGCCACCCTGCTCGATTCGTTTAGATTGTTCTTTGTTTGTGTTCCTCTCATTCACCCACTTTGCTCAACGCAAAGTGTGTGAGTCAGGAGGGTTTCGTTTTTGTGTCGGTTGGCATGTGTAAATTGGTGGGATTGATTGTCACGTATTTTGCTTTGTTGTGAATAATGCGAGTAGTTTTAGAAATTACGTTTGAGCATGACTGTATGTAAATAAGGACGACGAATTGAATTTGAGCACACATGGTGAGAATTGAGCTTAAATTGTTGTATCTTGATCAACACGGTTTCCTTTCTTGTGTGATTATTGACATCTTCATTAGGCTTTTGCTAGAACTTGCGTGCACTCTTAAATCGAGGCCTTATCGACTTAGTTAAAACATTTAGACGACTTAGGCAATTTTTCTTTCAAATAGCCCACCGAGCGAAAATGTCCTACCCATCGTTAATCCCTCGTTCACCCCTTGAGCTTAATAATTTCTTTCACTCGCTTAAATTAGCCCGGGAAAGAAGCTCACCCGGTCAATTAGACTCGGAGCTAATAGAGAGAGAAGGAAGGGAAGAATGAGTCTCTTAATGGGCAAGAAAAAGGGTTTTCAATTTCAACGAAATGGGCAAATGCCCAATATAAAGAAGATACCCGAATTGAAAAGAAAGGACTTGAAATAAAAGAATATATATTGATGAAGTCCTAAAATGGTTGTCTTTGAGGTCCGTAAGAAAAGCTAAAGGAAATCCATGGAGGACAAAATAAATTCCTCTAACTCGAGTCCATGATGACCTTAGCCTCGCTTCAAAAATTTCCCACCTATGTCTTAAGCCCATTACAACCAAATAAAAGACCTAAGGATGAATGTTTAAAACTTTGTCTAAGCGGTGGAGATGGTAGAGGCACGCAAGCCTATGGCATAGTCGAAATGAAAGATGTCTGAGCGTATACACTAGCCCATACACAAGAGTGCAGAGTGTTGGTAAGGAAAATGCCCAATATGCTCAAATTCGTATTTAGACTTGTTTGATGGTCATTGCTTGAATGAAGTCAACTTGAATTACTTGTTTGTTACGATGAAGCTTATATTGGCGAGATATCCTGCTTTGGTGGAAATGTCTTGACCTTTTACTTTTGAGTCATTCTTTCTTTCTTTCTTTTGTCTTGGGCAATTCTGCGTGCATGCTTGAGGACAAGCATGTTTAAAGTGTGCGTGTGACGAGCCCAAGTTTTGTGCTCTTTTCGTGTCTTGTCTAGGTCTAGATCAGTCTTTGTGTCTTTCTTGTTGTGTTTTGTGTCCGGAGGACACATTGGTCTGCAGGGAACAAGGCGGGCGTAAGTGGGCAGAAGGGTGGAACTTGCTTAGCGGGTGAATAGAGATACGATGCCTCGAGGGCACAAGGAGCTTAGCTCACGGCCGGGCTTCAAACTCCAGAGTCGCTCCGTTTCACAGGCGTGACCTCCTTGCTGAGACCGCAAGTTCAATCTCCGGAAGGGTAGGCTAATGGCCAAGCGGAAGTGAAGAAGGCGGCGAAACCAAGAAGAAGGAGGCAGGAGAAGGCGGAGAAGAGAGGTGATGGGCAGATACGCGAGATCAGGCGGATCTCGTTAAATCCGGAAAGGATGCGCGCCTCCCAAATCTCATGAAATCAGGAGGAGATCATCCCGGATCCATCCGACAAGGAAAGAGCGCCGATCAGCAAGGAAACCCTAAGGTCTTCCAACCAATGGGCCATCACCATCGCGGATCCTCTCTCGGCCTATATATATGGATGAAGGCGCGGCTTGCGTCTCTTCCACACTCTTGATCTGTTTTCTTTGCATCCGAATTATAATCACACCCCACCACCACGTACATTAAGTCCCTTGGGCAAACACTTATTATTTTGCTATTCATTATGTTTTGCCGGTGCACTTTGGGCTCGCCGTTTCTATTCGTTCAATTAATAGTAAGTTGGTTCCGTTTGATTATGGTTTGATTAAGCGTTGCATGTTTATTTATTTTATGTCTAGCTAAGTCTTTATTACGGTTTGGGCGTGACTAAGTGGAGCATGATTAATATATCTCGAGAGGTCTAAGTAGGGCATTACGATCGCATGCGTGTGTTCCCGAAGCACTAGGTCTGGGCATTATATAACTTAACCAAACTCGGTGTGTTAGTTGCAAATAACATAGTGGGTAAGGGAAGGTTGCAAGTAATAATGGATTAAGGTGTCGGGTGTCCCGCACCCCAAATAGTACTGTTGGTGTGGGCGAGTTGGTGTAGTCATAGCACCGCCTTTGCCAATCTGGGTCCATCTAGATCATAACGCTCTGTAGGTTTACATGTCTTGAGGTGTCCTCGTGCGTGGGCATTACGGGTTAGATAGTTTGCATAGGGTGTCCCTCGCCTTCTTTACACGAAAGGATAGATTTGGAGGGTGCGTCGTGGGCGTGACGTGACAACGGTCTGACGTATGTCTCCTATAACCGGTTGATGCATGTCATGTAGAGAAAATCTTTGCACCTATGACCGAGTGTTAATCGTCTTCACCGAGTTGTTGCCCAAGCTAGATTCGTTATTATTTGATATTCCTTTGAGATTGTTTTGTGTTACTTTAGTCATACCTATAGTGATCAAGATAATTACACCACCTCGTCCCTTTTAAGTGATATCGTGACATCGAGATTGCTACACCAACTCCTCGTGGGATCGACCTATACTTATCGCCGGCTACGCTTTGTGATGGGCAATAGGTTATAAATTTATTTTGACGCTAAGCGACGATGTCACTCATCCGTAACATATGCAGATAACTAGGTAGTAGTGAAATGATTCTTCATGTCCATCGTATATCATCTCGATCACCCTATTACGGGCTCGCATTGCTACCTTGTATGTAGCGTGTACACCGTACTCTCGCCGCAAATCAGCCATAATGGACCTCGGCTTTAGCACTTCACCGTCTTAGCGTATTTTTGTGATATGTATGCTGCAATTACGGGCATTAACCTTCCTTACTCCGATATTCACTAGTTCTATGCAAGTATGTATAGCATCAAACTTGGACAAACCAAAATCCACCTTCACTGCGATGCACGTAGTAGAAAAGGACACCGATTATGATATCGACATTTGAATGTAATCCTTGAATTATCGGATCGAGGAATAACAAATTCTACTCGACGTTCCAAATGCCATACCCCCGGATATCTTGATTCACCTTGGCGTCGAAGATGGAACCTTCGCTCACCTCATCGAGTCCGGAACCGAGTCAGAGGACGAGCAAAGAGATTAATCAAGCATCATGAGGAATAACGAGGACTAGCCGGTTGCTCATCTCCTCAACTTCTTACGGCTCTGGGCCTCCTACGTGCTCTTGCGTGTTACTCGCATAATCGTAGATAGAAGCTTCCCGAATCCACCCTCTCGACGGATCCATCGCCAAACTCTACAAATGAGCCATAGCTCACCAAAGCACTCGCGATCTTCTTCCTCTTCATCCGACTGCTTTCATCTTCTTCTTCTTCAACGAAGTAAATCGTCATCATTGTCCTCAACAAGTGTATCACCGGTTGTGGTTGCGGCATATGTCGGGAAAGCAAATTCTGGATGGATCCATGTGTTGCGGCATATATTGAGATGATCGACATCAAACCAATCGGATGATGTAAATTGTTGTGTCAACGACGATCGAGCGATATGTGTTGGGAAGTGTAGTCATATGTTGGCGAGGATGGTATCTCAAGCGAAGGTCTATATAGTTCTTGCTCCGATTGGGATGTGTCGGCATCGTGAGTCACATAGACCTCTGGTTGGGCATCATGAGCCAATCGAAAAGTTGATCATCATTACTCAAAACTAATTTGATAATTCTACCACCCGAGATCTCGATAGATAATGCGGTTGGTATGTTGTACTCAACGAATTTCCCAACATAATTTGATCAATCATCTCTATGAACTCCGAGATAATTACATTTTCTATTCGAACAAGGCATTTGGTGATACTGCCAATGTAACATAAAGAAGGATCACCGCCTCCATATCTAACAATAATGTTCTTCCATTCAGACATCTATAACAAATACAAGATTACATTAATGAAATATCTGTCTTAATATGATTTTTCTAATGTACAAAACAAATATACATTCTAATCAAATATACAAATAAGAAAAAATAGCAATCTAATCAAAATCTAATTAAATAATTAAAGTCTCTTACAATAAATTAATTAAAGGGGACTTATCTAATAAGCGAATTATGTAGGCACTTATCTAAGCGAATTATCCAATAATTATATCCAATTATAAATTATGCAATAATTATAAATAGCGAAACAATTGAATTATCTAAACAAATAAGTAAAACAAATGTAAACAAAATTAACAATAATTAATGTAAACAAAATTAACAATAATTAATCTAAACAAATTTAACAATAATAAATCTAAATAAAACTAACAATAAGAAATCTAATATCATAAACAACAATAATTCGAAGATTATCCTAATTGATTTCATTTAAAATTAATTTCAGGGATTATCCTAATTGATTTCATTTAAAATTAAAACAACAACAATAATTCGAAGATTATCCTAATAAATCTAAAATTATCCTAATTGATTTCATTTAAAATTAATTTCTAAAAAAAAATCTCTCTAAATTCGAATAGTTTTATGTCTCCAAATCGATATTTCCTTGTTTCGATCGACCGGAGACATCAATTAATAATTAGTATTAAATTCATTTGATAATTCGAAGATTCCGTTCGAAAATAGGCTCTCTCCGGTCGACAATTGAAGATTCCGATCGTACCGGAATCATTGTTAATTTGATAATCCTTGTTTCCGTCGACCAATTTTATGTTTCCGTTCTACAGGAATCAATAATTAATTTAATTATATTTCAGAATGAATTAAAAATTAAATTAGATTAAAATCCTCTCTCGGTCGACCAATTCCTTGATTCGGTCGAGGAATCAAGGAATGATCGAGAGAGGGATTTTTAACTTAATTTAATTTTTAATTCATTATCTTTTTAAAACCCATAAAATCATTTATTTATCTATTTTTCATATAATTCCTTTAATTCATCGACTCTCTCATATAATTCCTTTAGTTCATCGACCGGAGAGAGGATTCCTTTAATTCATTTATTTTTCATATAAAAACCCATAAATATCTAATTTCATCTAAACTAATTATATCCAATTATATATTATATATAGGTAATTATACAATAATTATCTAAGCGAATTATATCGAATTATATATACTAATTATGCAATAAATTCAAAACACTAAACAAATTATCCAATTAATTTAATTATCTAAATTATATAAGCGAATTATGCAATAAATTAAAACACTAAATTAATTATCCAATTAATTTACTTATCTAACGCATAATAATTTATCCATACCAATAAACAATAATAAATCTAAACAAAATTAACAATAATAAATCTAAACACAAATTAATATCATAAACAACAATAAATTCAAAACACGTCGAAAATAAATAAATATTGAATAACTTACTTGTTGAGACATAGCTCTCAACACGGATTGAAGAAATAAATTTGAAAATTTTGAATATAAAATCGAAATGAAGGAGCGAAAATTGGAGGAGCAAGAGCAAGAGCAATTTGTTGGTTGTATTTATTACAATCGATTGTATAAATAGGAGAATTGGTTCAATTATTGGTTTACTTCTCTGTATTTATTTGTCTTCTTGTCTTCTTCAATTTTTCGCAATTTTAGTTTGTAAGGTTTTACTTTTAGTAGTACTATTTTGTACAGTATTAATTAATCTGTAAATATAAAGGATAATTTCAATATTAAATATTTCAAAATTAATAAGTTGTGTTATAATTTGACATTTCAATATTTTGCAAAATTTCCAACATAGATTACTGTAAATATTAATTTAAATATCATACATTCAATTTAAATTAATTAGTATTAAATTAATTTGTTATATCCTTGTTTAGATTGAAAATCGTTGATTAAATCGACCCTTTGATGTTTCCGGTCGTAGGAGACATGAATTAATAATTAGTATTAATTTCATTTCATATATACTTGTTTTCGGTCGATAATTCATCTCTCCGATCGACCAATTTGATGTTTCGATTCGATCGGAGATATGAATTAATTAAAATTGTATTAAAATCCTCTCTCGATTCGACCAATTAGTATTCAAAATTTGAATTTTTATTAAATTCGATCGTTCATCCTCTCTCGATTCGATGATTCCTTGATTCGGTCGATAGGAAACAAGGAATTGTCAATAGGAATTTTTGATTTTATTGTTAATTAATTTTTGATTCATTTATGTTTTTTTAAATGAATCGGTGATTTAATTAATTTTTCTCACACTTTTAACATGATTCGATGATATATGAAATAAACATGATTGATGATATATAAAGTAATTTAACATAATAATATCGAATCTGAGAAAATAATTTCGCAATCATTTATTCATTCACATGTTTGTTATGTTTGAGTCGGTGTTATGTCGATTTCACACGAAGGCGCACAAGACTCGATAGATATATATTAAAAAGCAATTGTGTATACACGGTATCAAATTTGAAATATGGTTATAGATTATACACACTTTTGTAAAAGTGTGTATTTGTATATATTTCCTCTTTTAAATATATACTGTCGATTTCACCTCTTGTCAATGTCGATTTCACATTTTGTCAATTTTCTCACTCTAACTCACGCTTCTTTCTTTATCTTATAAGTTCAATTATACAAACATTTTGACAACTTATAAATCTTCAAATATTATGTCTTATAAGCTATTTAAACATCTTATAAGCTCTTTAAAATAAGCTTAGCCAAACACCCTTTAAGTAGCTCAATCCTAACTTATTTTTTCATAAACTTATAAGCAACATTGAATTTACCAAAATAACTTTATTAAGATTTATCATTTTCTACAGATATACTATCGACTTCACATCCCGTCAAGTTTCTCTCTCTAACTATGATTTTATCTCTCTAACTCACGATTCTTTCTCTATCTTATAAGCTCAATTATCCAAACATTTTGACAACTTATAAGCTCTTCAAACATTATGGGGGTGTTTGGCTAAGCTTATTTTAGAGAGCTTATAAGATGTTTTAAGAGCTTTTAAGTTGTTAAAGTGTTTGAATAATTGATCTTATAAGTTAGAGAGAGAATCGTAAGTTAGAGAGAGAAAAATAACGAAATATGAAATTGATAGTATATATATATATAGGAAATAACGAATTATAATAAGTTTATTTGGATAAATTCATGGTTACTTATAAATTTATAGAAAAATAAGTTGGGGTTGAACAACTTATTTTTATGGGAGCTTATAAGATGTTGGAGCTTATTTTCACTGCTTATAAACTGTTTAGGAGCTTATTTTACCGAACACTTTGCAGCAGCTTATAAGCTCCTAAACAACCTATAAACTGTTTTAAAGAGCTTATTATGGGGGTGTTTGGCTAAGCTTATTTTAGAGAGCTTATAAGCTCCAAGAGCTTATAAGAGGTAATGTCTCAAGTGCTTATAAGTTGTTAAAGTGTTTGGATAATTGATCTTATAAGCTAGAGAAAGAATCGTGAGTTAGATAGATAAAATTGACGAGAGGTGAAGTTGATAATGTATGTATAGCAAATAACGAACTATAATAAGATTATTTTGATAAATTCATGATTGCTTATAAGTTTATGAAAAAATAAGTTAGGATTTACCAACTTATTTTTAGGGGAACTTATAAGCTGTTGGAGCTTATTTTCACAGCTTATAAGCAGTTTAGGAGCTTATTTTGGCAAACACTTTGCAACAGCTTATAAGCTGTTTTAAAGAGCTTATAAGCTCAGCCAAACACCCTCTAAATCTTATAAACTCTTGAAACATCTTATAAGCTATCTAAGTAAACTTGGCCAAACACCTCTTACACCTTTGCAATCTTTCCCAAATATGGTCTGATTATTTGTTATGGTGTATACAGTTGCTTATTCGTCTTAAACTATTGCCCCTGTTACTTAAGGAATTTCGCGCGGTTTTTATTTCGGCATGGATGAAAGTAATCATAGCAAAAAATTTAAGGAAAATATTCGAAATATCTTAAATTTTCTGTTTTTGTTATAAAATAGTAAAATATCATATATTATCAATAATATATCAACGATATCCATAATTTCAAGCCTCCATCTATAAATGACAAATTATCGGAACTATCTACGTGTATTCTATTATATCGTGTACTATAAATAATATCCCAATAATACCTTTACTTTTAAATTTGTTATCTTAATCTCGATTTTTTTTGAAAATAATAATACAAGTGAAGAGTTCGAAATATTTTTTACAACTTATTATTTATCCATGTCGATGCCATGTTGATATATTCGACGAGTCAACAAAAAGTTAACGGTTGGATAAGTTTTATATCCACACTCATAAAAACATGAGTTTTATAGCCATTTTGGCTTTAAAAGACATAAATATCCTTGGATTCACTCTCTCTCTCCTCTCTCTCTCTCTCACCGAAAATCACAACTTTCTCTCTCCTCTCTCTCTCTGCCAGTAAATTCTCTCTCTCTCATGAAAAATAAATGAATTACGCTAAAATTGAATGTTAAATTAAAGTTGGTAAACATTAATTGTAAAAGAGGTTAGTAAACATTTAATTTGAAAAATCGGTGAATATTGAATTCAAATAACAAACAATTCATTTGTAACATTACAATTTTAAAGAGAGGAAGGAGTGAAAATAATTAATAGAAGAAGTTGTTACTGCGTTTTTTCAATCAAACGGTGGAAATCGAGCATTGCTAAGCGGATTAAGGTAAATTAAATCCAGTATAGAATTTTTTACGTGTTCTTGAGTACACGATTGATGATTCTGACCTAAATATGTTTTTAATACTTTTTATGTTCTTGGAATGATAAATTTCATGTTTTGAAGAAAAAATCGTTCTTGAGTACACGGTTGTACGGTAGAATTATTATCGTCACATATGTTATTTGTGTTGATTTTATGTTAATAAAGTGATTAATTTAATATTTAGGATCATTTAACAAGTTAGATTTAAAAATATGAGATGCTAACACCGGCAGGTATACGATTGCACGGCTATACCGTGTACTTATGAACGCATAAACCGTGCACCTTACTCGTCCGCGGCACGGTGCATGCGCGCATGCGACCGTGCACGTGCTGTCATGCACCGTGCGCGAGCGTGCATGGTGCGGCCGGCCGTGCGGTCTGCTGCATCGCTGCACGGTGCATAACGATCTGCAGCCGTGCATGGCCGTGCATCCGTGCATCCTATGTATATGACTGTTATCTTTTATGTCTTATTTTACAACAGATGTCTTGCAACGCGTCTTATTATACGTCATGGTGGTAGTTGGGACGAGTAGAGTATATAGGCGGCGACGAGGTTCTCGTATACATAGTTTGTAGAGCAGATTTCACGTGCTAATTTGCTAAGAGATTCATGAGCAAGTAGGAAACAATGGTGGATCGGATTATATGCTTTTCTATACGACGGCGCTAGTGATGGAAGAAGAATAAAAGTATCGTTGGCCGATAACGATTTGTTCCGATTGATTGTGGAACAAAGGATGATCGATTGTGTATGTGATTGAAAATGGCAAGCGATGCTGCCACGGACACATAGAGCACTGTATTATATAGTTCGCATAGCGATCTCTGATCTTGCGAGTCTAATGCTGAGATGTCTTGGTTCGACTTTACGAAGATGAGCCGTTGTCTTGAATGAGGAGGAAGGCAGTGGTGTATTCGAGATGAAGAGGAAGACACGAACCGGCGTAGAGATATATTTGATTCATTAGCTCTTGAATTTGGTGCTTGGATTCGACAACCGGACATCTTGATAAGGTTATCGGACGGTATGACTTCACTTCCGAACAGCGACATGATGGTGAGGCTCATGCTACAACTTCACGAACCGAGATGATGATCTGACGCATGAGTTACAACCGGGTTATTCCATTACTTGATTGTGATGCATTGCCATTAGATTGGGTCGAACCTTGTGGACCCCATACGACCAATTATCGTTGATTCGATATTTAAGGCGAAGGATGACTTGGCGATAGCGATGGATTGTACCACTTGGAGAATCATGTGAAGTGCGTGGTCGATCGGTCAAGTAAAACACGTTTGGGGTATGTTTGCAAGCATGGCAACGGTTGTCCTTTTAAGCTACGAGCCGTCCGAGGGCAACGATATGGAGAGTAATTAAGTTGAACAATAATCATACTTGTCACTTGGATTTGAATCGCCGCCCTCCACGGTGCTGCTAAGATTGTTGGCAAGTATTTTGCACGGAAATTGGTCGATGAAGGTGTGGTCTTTGAGCCGAAAGAGATGATTGAGAGATGCATCGACAATTTGGCATTGAGATGGATTCTGACTTTGCTCTCCGAAGCGAAGCGTCGCTATAGAGATGACATATGGCGATTTCGAATGGTCTATCAATTGCTTCCATCATATTTGCATCTGTTGAGAGAATCGAACCCCGGACACTATATGATATTGAGGCGGCTCATGATGGCGAATTTCGATATTTGTTTCTTGCTTTTGGACGATGTTTGTATGCTTTCAAGCATTACCTACGATCGATCGTCGTTGTAGAGCGGGACTCGTCTTAAGGAAAGAACAAAGGAATTTGTTTTGTCATTACGAAGGATGGAAATGAAGGAATCTTCGATTGCTATTGGGTTAGGTCCGATTGAGGATTGCGTTCGCGGCATTGGTCATCGATGATCTCTTAGTTGTGTCGATCAACATAAGGGCATCGAAAAAGTTGTGGAGTCCGTGTATCCGAGCGTCGCGCATGTGTTGTGCTTTTACCATTTGCGAGAAGAATATGGCGCGATTTGGATCGCATGTTTGTATAGTTATCAAGTCATTGCATATGCCTATCGATCGAGGATTTCGAGAGATTTTTTCTGCGTGGATGTTCTAAAACCGATGACCCACCATCATCTACTTTCCATTGGCGATCATAGGTGGTCTAGGTTGAAGTGTCTGCACGATGATATAGTTTCATGACTTGAATGCGCGCGAGAGTTTCAATAGTCGGTTGTTGTGGGCTCGGCGTCTCACATTTGCTTTGCTCGTTGCTTGAGACTTTCGATCTATTACGGAGAAATGGTTTGACGTCTGACGAGCTAGTGCAGCGACAGGTCAGATGAGTTGGTGAAGTAGCGTCGAGCTACATGCCTCGTCGAAAGCGGCGTCGCTGGTTGTTCGTTCAACGACGACACACATGTTTAAAGTCGAAGAGGAAAACACATCATCGTGGTTGATTTGCGAATGAGACATGTGAATGTCGTGAGTTCGATTTGGACGAGATCCTTGTTGTCACGCTTGTCTTGCTATTAGGTACAGTATTTATCTAAGCGTCAAGTCCAACTCATATGTTGTGGTTAATTTATTTTGTGATTAATTTATTTTTTAGGCATCTTTGGTTTACAAGTCACCGACTTTGTGGCTCGATGATATCGGCGATCTGTTTTTGCGGCGACTTATTCTTATCGAATTGCATCCATATCACATCCGGTGCATGGATTGTGCCGGACTACAGATCGCTTACATTATTCGACCTCCAATCATCACACGTCGGTGGGCGTCTAGATTGAGTAGGATGCAATCGGTTGTTGAGGTTCGTCGAGATCGCGTCGTCAAATATGCACACGTTGCGCGGTCGAGGCCACAACAAATGCTCATGCCTGACATTTATTGCCATTAGTGATGAAACATGTGTGGAAAGGACACGGCGTAGGAAAAAATGTAGTATTTGTCGAAGTGAAGAGCATCTGAGAATTTGTGTCCTCAACGGCCTCGTGAGTAAGGATATTTGTTATATGCGATGATATTCGTTGTTTTGGATTTTGTTGAATTATGTTGGATTTGGTTGAATATTGTTGGTTTTGTTGAATTATGTTGGATTTGGTTGAATATTGTTGGTTTTGTTGGATTATGTCGGATTTTGTTGAATATTGTTGGTTTTGTTGGATTATGTTGGTTTTGTTGAATTAGGGATTCAGTTGGATTGTTGTTGGTTTTGTTGGATTATGTTGGTTTTGTTGGATTATGTTTTGTTGGATTATGTTGGTTTTGTTGGATTATGTTGGTTTTGTTGGATTAGAGGAATTGATTGGATTGTAGTTGGTTTTGTTGGATTATGTTTGTTTTGTTGAATTGGGGATTGATTGGATTCACGAGGTGCAGGCGTGCGAGGGTACACAGGCGTGTGCAGGCGCGCAGGCGGTACACGGCAGGCGGGCGCAAGGCAGTGCACACGGGCATGCACGCGATCGTGCACGGTGCAGTCGTGCACGGCGTGCACTCGATAAATACTTGACAATGCCCGTGCACGCCGTACACGCCCGTGCAATCCGCCTAATCCAACAAATTGGTTAATTACAAATTCGGTTAATGAATCCAATTCAATCCCTATTCGGTTAATTGCAAATTGGTTAATTGAATCAATTGAATCCCAGATTCGGTTAATGAATCCAATTGAATCCCTATTCGGTTAATTGCAAATTCGACAAAACTATTAAACTTACAAACTATATATACATGTAAAAAGCAGGCGACATAACCTCTAAAATATAGATAAGCCAACTGCACTCGACCAAATAGCCAACAACAAGCAATAGCCAAAGAGGTCACACCTCCACAACATATACATAGAGGTCACACCTCAATACAAACAAAATATCACTAACACGGATAAAAATTCTACAATATCCGTTATAAATACAAAAAGTCGAAACTAATCAAAAGCGAGACAATGTCCATATCCTACGAGCTATCGTTGTGCTGTTGAATCAGTATGTACGCCGATCGTGATGTAACCTCCGAGGTATACCTATGATGAGGCGATACATATAGAGGCATGCAAAGACACCGCAACTCACCGAGTCTTTCTGCTGTCTTGCACGATCATGGGCACCTCCGCCAATGTCGGATGCTCGTTGTGTGGCGTCCTCAATGGATTGTTGTTCCAAAATCCGCTACCCTCATCGATCGAGGGAAAAGCCGAATAATGGGCAACATCGGTAACGTCTCAACGCTCGAGAGTCGGGGTTGTCTGACGGTAGTCGTACACCTCGAGAGTCCACGCACAAGAGATATCGACTGTGACCCGGTGATTGCCCGGCGTTATGGATGGCTAGTATCGCAACATTGATAATTTTAAAGTTTACATTCAATTGGATAGAAAAAAATAGAAATGAGGTAATAAATTTACCGTATCAAGACAACCACGATGCGCTATGCTCGCATCGCTTCCTCGCACCATCGCTAACAAGTCATGGTACTTGCCATCGTGGATATGTGGTCTTTGATACCACCCTATAGCCCATAGGATCATCGGATGAAGCCGAGTGAACTCACGCAAAGCGCTTCTTCGTATAAATGAATAAATTTAGTCAGAATAATTTATACCCATATAAAGCTAAAGCTATCTATGTTGGAATAATTTAAGGACATTTCAAACTTACATAAAATCAATCGGTCTACAACGCATCGAGCTTCATTGATCGTGAGCAATAATACATTGCCGGGACGATGTGGGTTGATTATTTTCCAATATATGTACAAAGTGAACAACTCCATAATCTAACACACATAAAAAGAACACCATTAATTGAATTATAAATATATAAACAAAATTTGAATAAATGTTGTAATAAAGTACCTCGCTTAGTGAACTCGAATGCGGGTTGGTGATATGATCGAGCGAGTGCTTGAGTCATGACATGCTGATTCAAATGAGCCACGACAAAACATCCGGGCCCGCCCGCTAAAGATCTCGAAGGCCCTTGGTCGCGCTCGTGGGTACCATACTCTACGGAGCTGCGCATGGGGTCTCCGATCAAGATCCCCACCATCGACGATCCATCACCTCGTGCACGATCGGCTCTCATTGCCGATCTCCGTTGGTGGTGTGACTAGACTCTCGACGACCCGATCGTCGGTGGCTAATCCGGGCCCTCCTCTGGATCGACCAGCCGTGAAGCGGATCGTCGGTGGCTAATGTGGGGCACCTCCTGGATCGACCTACCGTGGAAGCGGATCGTCGGTGGCTAATGTGGGGCCCTCCTCCGGATCGACACGTCGTGTAGCAGATCGTCGGTGGCTAGTGCGGGCCCCTCCTCATCTTTGGGAGACCGAGCGCTCGGCGATATGCTCAGAATAGCCAGGCGTAGCTCCCACGCAGAGATATGAGTGCGAGATCTACGTCTCAAGATCTGCGCTACGAAGAAATCCGTCATTGCTCGAACACCGTCGAGCCACTCGAGCTCTGAGGCCCTCTCCGAATCATCGTCCACAATGGCACGACGGACGGTCTCGATCCGCAGCGACAATGGAGGCCTCGTCTAGTCGAACACTCCGGCGTGTTCGCAACACACGTGGTCCGCTCGGCGCCTCCTCATGTCACGACGCCGATCGCGATCGAGATCGCCAGTCAACTCGGCTCAAAACCCGAGATGTATCTCGGACTTCGCCTTCGGCCGCCGCCACTCGCTGCATGATCGGGACATGCTCTGCCGCCACCCCATGCGGGCACTCTCTCACGCATGAGCACTGCCGTGGCTGTGAGCTCGTCATGTGCACTCGGCATACCGCCCGCAGCACAAACCGAATAGCCATCGATCGCCTCGTATAGGCTCAAGTAGTATGCCTCGATAACTTTCGATCTCAGCGGCTCAAGACTGCGATGACATACACGCTACAAAAACACATACACATTATTGATTATAATGTATTTAATAAATATAGCAAATACTAAACATGAGATTAAAATTACCGTCGTCAAAAATCCGATTATCTTGGGTGGGACTTCCATGTAGTCCACATCAAGCATCTCGAATCCGTATCTCATTGCTCTCGGCACCCACACGTCGCCCTAAGTGGGGATGGCCTCATACGACCAAATCATAAGGCCCAAACAGGACCATAGAAATGGTACGTCTTCCTCAAGTCGCCACCTCGCTCGGGTGCCTCTTGAGCACATCAATCCCGTGACAGAGGACACGGAATGAATAGGAGCCCCAAGGAAAACTCGCCACATATCAAAATCCTCACCAACGCCCAAACCCATGGCTCGATGGCTTCCTATCGCGCAAAGGGCGATGAAGTAAGCTACTAATATGAAAGCCGCCTTCAAGTAGTCTCATGACATCATCACCCACCGTTGTTTGATGAATCGGTGCAGAGCTCTGAAATAGTAGTCCTCCGACCTCAAACAACCTATAGAACATCTTTGGTGCGAGGAATCTCGTGCCTCAAGTTCGGATCAAGGAAGGCGGACCAAAGCGTAATCCGGAGACTAGGCAAACTCAATCATCCCAATCGTATATCGGTTCCACAAACGTGAAACCAAATCTCAAACTCCGCAAAACTAGGATCCACACACAGCCGGGCCATCGATTGTGCGGCGCATTATTAGCGCTTTCCTCTCCCGAGATGAAGAAGATGCCCAAAGCAGCTCTGTCTAAATCGTCGATACATCCGCTGCGCTTCTGACATGTCCTCACTCACGGCTAATACATCAATTCGGATGTATTGGTTGATCGTCGGCGCCTTGCATATCGCGGTCGTAACCTCCTATAACGAGGTCGTAAATGCACAAGATTAATCAAGATACACTAAGCGAAGTTCTAACGGTAATACACGTTCAAACCAACCGTAGTACACGGTCCCTAACCGTGTACACAATATCTGTGCAGTTGGGACCGTGTTCGAAGAACGTGTATGGTTAGCGAGACACGGTCCTAACTGCATCAGAGATATTGATACGATTGGGACCGTATCTTGAACCATACACGGTTCTTGAGACACAGTCCCAACCGTGTACACCAAACGATCGTTATTTTCACGAATTTTAACAACATTGCAATCGATTTCAATTTATAAGTTTCTAAACACACAAACTATCGAAATTTCATCACTATCGTGTCATACATGAAAACTATCGTGTCTTACATGAAAATTATCGTGTACATACTAAAATTCTATTTTAAATGCACGATTACTCACCGGAGGTGTGGTGCTCCTAAATCGGTCTTGGGAAGTTAAATCGGCCCAAGCGGAAGGTCGACGGTGTGCTTGTGTGTGGCGGTGGCTCTTCCCGTAGAAGCTTCTTCCGTAGTGGAGAGCTCTCGCCCGACCGCCGCTTGCTCGGCCGCATCCGGGAGTCTGGTGGATCAGATCCGTATCACTCATGTTGTGCTAATGTGGGATTGAAAGAGTGCGGTTTTGATGGGAATGGGGGCGCCGTGAGTGATGAAGGCTTCTTTGGG